>CM044114.1:10223998-10257310 GCA_024174645.1 Lemna minuta | reverse complement strand
TCAGTGCCACGTCGCACCTCGAGGCGGTCCCACGCGCCATGTCAGCCGTCGCGCACCACGTCAGCCTGCAGGTTAGTAAAACCCCCTTTTTTTGCGATTTTAAATAGGAAAATTCGATTTAAAAATCAAATAAAATTCAGAAAAAGAGGCCTAAAACTTCAGAAATTCATAATTTAAAATATACAACTCCTTTTTAATTGAAATTTTCTCCATTAGATCATAAATTCTTTCCTTTTTAATATTATGCCATTTAAAATATATTTAGAAGGAAGAAATCAAGATGACTTATAATTTACTTAAATTATTTCTCATTAAACATTCTAAATCATAAATTCATCCTAAAATCATCCTTCCCAACATTTACTAAAGTCAAAACTCATTCAATAACAGAGATTAACTTTTATTAATTTAAACAAAAGATTAATCATCTATTAAACATGAAATTATCCCTAATTTATGCATAAATATCAACTTTAGCGAAATGACATGCCAATGGAGAAAATTCCTAAAAAGTATGATAACATGCATCATATTCACATAAAATAAGCATGAATATGAGTTAATTAAGATAAGAATTCAAGTTATAAATGCATGTTATCAATAACCATGAGAGAAAAGGATATTAGATGTGTAATCGAAAGATTCTATTTTTTATGGGTCAAGCTATAAGGATTGGGATGAGATATCTACCTAAGAGAAAATTAAGTTTGATCTATTATCTTCAAAAGAATCTTCTTGTTAGGATAACTGATAACATGCTATATTTACATCATAAAACATGATTTTTCATGCATATTAAAGCTTAAATGATTTCATTTACATGCATGTTATCATATTTATATGTATTTTTCTATTATTCTCTTAAAAAGTCATTATAATCTCAAAATACTTTAAATTAGGGTTAATTTTTTTAAATTAGAGTTTCATAATTTGATAACCCATATTCTTATTGAGATTATAATTGTTTTTAAAGATAAAATAATAAGAGAAATAACTTTTATAAACATTCATCTTATTTTCTAAAGATTAAAAATCTTAATAAATGAATGTATTTTTTTGAAAATAATAATTTTTTTAAACTCTTATTATTTAATTAATTTAACGTTTTAGAATAATAGACAATTAAATTTTGGATCAAATGAAAGAAATTTGGATTAATTTGGAGTTATATATTAAAATTTATGAATTTTCTATTTTTAAGGATTTTTCCGGATTTTTAAAACAGTTTTTCCTATTTTATTTTCGATTTTAAATAATAAAATAAATAAATAAAAATTAAAAAAAATGACGCGGGGCCCGCGTGGATGCGACGTGGCACGCAGGGCCACGTGGCAGCGCCACGCAGGCCCGCGCAGCGCCCACGTGGCGCGTGAATATATTATATATATTTATAGATTACATAATATAAAATCGCTCTTTGTCCTCCCCTTATAAGGGAGGGTCATACCCGTATAAACGGTCGGGTATTATATACCCGACCGTTTCTCTAAATTAAGTCCGTGTGGGACTAACTCACGCTACTTACCTTGCGGTGACGTGGCACGACGAGGAGCGAGCGATCGCGATCGGAGGACGCTGATTAAATGGACGCATGGACCACTAAAACTTGATCAAACACGTGCTTAATTGGGCGAGTTATAACGGCTAGATTTCAGCGACGTGGCGCGATGAGAACCGCTGGATTGAACGAGCGATCAAATGAGAAGCGTCGATCGCGTGGACGCTGGATCACGGGAAGATCAATCAAGCACGTGCGTTATTGCCAGGCGTTATAACGGCCGAGATGCATCCACGCGGACCGCATCTCAGCCGTCCGTTCGCGATCCAACGGGTGTCATTCCATGCGTTTTATAACGCATCTCGGGAGATCAGATCCAGATCGTCCATCTACGATCTGACGGTCACGACATTTTCGAAACGGTCCATCGTGGACCGTTTCATCGTAACCGTCGATCGAAACGATCGGACGGTTACGATTTTTCGCCCTATATATACACATGTTCTTCGTCGTTCTAAGACATCCAAGCAAGAATCAATCAAATTGACTATCAAGACACCTTCCTTGCCTGTTTCTCTCGAGTTCTTCCTCTTCCTCTTCAATTTCCGCGTCCGAGGAGTGGTAGAAATCGAGATTTGGTGGAGAGGTGAAGGAGAAATCGCAGCTTGAATCCACCGATCGCGTTCTTCGTGTTCTTCGTGATTAAGAGGCTTAATCGGCGCGATTTGATCACAATCGGGGATTAGTGGGAGCGGTTTTTGCTTCCTAATCCTCCAATCTAGTTTAATTTCAGTTTAGATTAGTTTTTAATCTTCAATTTCATCAAATTTCACTTAAAATCACGATTTGTTACGCTCGAAATTTTCTCTCCACTTCGATTCATGATTTCTCCGCGAAATCAAGTCCGATTTTGACGATTTTTGATTCCGTGGAATCGATTTGAAGTCTACTTTCATAAAATACCATTTTCCCCAATTTCTTCCATCAATTTCTCGTCCGATTTGACCAAATTCTAAAAGATCTTCTGAAAATTCCTAAATTCTCTGTGGATTCGACCCTTATTTACCATTATACCCTTGAATTCGTGATTAATTCTCAAAATTGGTAAGTTTGGAATTAGTTTTGACGCGATACCGCTTGAAATTGATGACCTCGCGGTCTCGTCTCGTCAAATGGCGCCGCTGCCGGGGAATTAAGGCAATTTTCGATCAAATTAAGTCAATTTTGACTTGGTCAACGCGGATTTTTCTCTTAATTTCTTGAAATTCAAGCAATTCAATCGTATTTTGAGTGATCCGAAGTAGAAATCCATCTTCGAGATCCTTAATTCGATAAGAATAAGTGATTTCGCTCCTTTTCTAAGGATTACGGGCGATCACTTACTCAAAATCGCGTTAAGAACGCGTAACTCTCACGGATATCGACACTCAGGTACGACTGATTTCAATTTTTAATATATTTTAAGTATTTATAAGTTATTATCCATCTACCTACTCGATCCACTCTTCATGAGAAGACGTACCGCCTGGAGAGTACGGAATAATCCCCTAGAAATAGACCTCTTTGAACGATCCTCGCAGACTCCCGAAGCGACCGAGACCGACACTACCGAGACCGACTCAACTTTTGATCCTACCGAACCAGTAGAAATGGCCCGGAATGATGAAGGAAATGCTAGGAAACGCCTTAGTGACTATGCTAGGCCCGTCCTCCAGCGACCCGTCACTAGAATTCACGCACCCCTAGGAAGAGGGGCCAATTTTAGAATAGACTCCCATGTAATGAGCATGCTGCCTATCTTTCATGGTAAGCCTTCCGAAGATCCCTATAGACATGTAGATGAGATTTCCCAAGTTTGTGAGATCAACCACCTTCAAAATGTCCCCGCCGACACGATGAAGATGAAACTCTTTCCCGCTACCCTTAGAGATAGAGCCAAAGACTGGTTTTTAAAATTAGGGAAAGAATTCACAAGTTGGACCGAAATGGAGGAAGAGTTCTTAAGGAAATATTATTCAGTAGGAAAGACCACCTCCGTCCGAAAAGCCATCCGAGAATTCACCCAAGGCTCGTCTGAAACCTTCCACGAGGCCTGGGAACGACTAAGAGATCTTACAAGGGAGTGCCCACACCATGGCGTATCTAACCATGAATTAACTCAAATTTTTTATGACGGGTTAGGCCCGCAAGATAGATACCTTTTGGATGCAGCTAGCGGCGGCACCTTCATGAGCAAATATGAAGACAACGCGATGGACCTCATCGAAACGGTGGCGGAAAATAGTCACCATAATGCGGCGAAACCATTTGGAAGAGGTGCAATGCCAAAAGCGCTAGACGCCAAGTCAGCGGAAACGGGGATGCTCCTCGAAAGAATCGACAAAATGGCGGAAGTCCAGAACTTACTCCTGGACCGACTCAACATCCGCAACGGTTCTGAAGGACTCGCCCCCGTCTCACTTCAAGAAGCGTCACCATGCGCGACGTGCTCAAGATTCGACCACGTCGAATTAGATTGCCCCGTGATGGCAATCCAAGGGCAAGGAATGTATAGACAAGGTCCACCAGGAGGACCAAGTCAACAGGGACGACCAAATTATCCAGGTAATTATTCTAACCAGTATAATACCCCTGTTTTTAACAATTCCTTGCAGAATAATGGCTATAGGAGGAACAACGATCAACCCTATCCTCCACAATACAACGGTCAGCAAAATTACCCTAATCAAAGACCGTCGTCGTTCGTCCCGCCGACTCAACCACAAGCATACACGCAAGCTCCACGCCAAACCACGCCGGCATCCGACCCGATCCTCGGCGCGATCTCGCAATTAATGGAGCAAATGACGAGAATGAACTCACGCGTGGACGAAATTCAGGACTTCGTCAAGACGAACGTCCAGCCGGCGACAGAACAAAAAGGGTAAGCAAGTAACTTTTTGCTGACCCGGTTACCCTCGCAGGCCACGGCAAATCCAAGAAATCAAGGAGCTTCGTCGACCCAGACCCATAATATCAACCATATACATGTCGACGAAGAAGCCGTAGAATCAGCCCTGGCCGTATCAAGCCTTCGGAGTGGGAAAACTCTGCCGGATCCATACAAGGATCATCCTTTCCACCAAGGCCAAAAAGAAGAAGAGGAAACACCAATTATCGTCGAGCAAGACACAGATTCGGAGGACGAGGAAGAACAGGTTACGGCTGAACCTAACCCTGACAAATATAAGCCCCCTGTGCCTTATCCTCAAGCCTTAAACCGACCAAAAGCCAAGAATAGCGAAACCGACGAAAACCTACTAGAAGCCTTTAAGAAGGTAACCATAACTATTCCTTTAACAGAAGCCATCAAGCATATCCCTACCTATGCAAAATACCTAAAAGGTATATGTACTCCCCATAGAAACCCTAAGAGGATCCAACTTAGTGAGACGGTAAGCTCTATAATGATGAATTCCTTACCCATAAAAAAGAGAGATCCGGGAGCACCCATGATCACGAGTGAAATCGGAGGAATGTCCTTTACTAGGTCCCTACTAGATACAGGAGCCAGTATAAACATCCTCCCTAAAGCTGTATTCGACCGTCATCATGTAGGGGAGTTACAACCATTCCTTGTAGAGCTATGCTTAGCCGATGGATCTGTTAGAAAACCCCATGGACTAGTAGAAGATGTAATAGTTAGAATAGAAGATTGTTATTTCCCGGTAGATTTCCTAGTGGTCGATATGAAAATGACTAAGGAGCTGAGCCAAGCCCCGATCATATTAGGACGACCCTTCCTAGCTACCGCGAAAGCCGTAACCGACTGGGGGAAAGGAGAAGTTATTCTCAAAGTGGGAGAGCACACCGTGAAGGTCGACATCAACAAGCTAATGAAATACCCTTCACGAGCATCTGAAGACTTGGGAGCCATCGACTTCGCCGACGATCAAGACATAGACGAATGCGTAGAAGAAGTAATGATGATCGACGAAGAAGCAAGATATGAGGAGCTTCCGATGGACGAGCCAACTTTAGAGCTCAAAACTCTCCCGTCTACACTCAAGTATGCCTTCCTTGACGACAGAAAGCAAAAGCCGATAATTATTTCGTCCAAGCTGGACCTCAAGCAAGAAGAGAGATTCTTGGAAGTGCTAAGGAAAAATAAAGAAGCAATCGGATGGACCACGACGGACTTAAAGGGCTAGACCCTTCACTATGTACTCATCGCATCTTCCTAGAGGATGAGTCAAGACCCGTCGGGGAGGCCCGAGACGACTCAACCCAAGGGTATGGGGAGGCCGTAAAAAGAAGAAATTCTTAAATGGCTAAATGCAGAAATTATCTACCCCATATCCGATAGCCAATGGGTGAGTCCGGTACACGTCGTCCCGAAGAAAGCCGGAGTAACGGTCACGACGAACGAGAAAGGCGAGGAAATCCGAGACGCGCCTACCGAGCGAAGTGGAGGGTCTCGCATCGACTACCGGAAGCTGAACTCCGCAACCAAGAAGGACCACTTCCCGCTACCGTTCATCGACCGGATCCTGGACCGAGCGGCGAGGATCCAACTACTTCTGCTTCCTCGACGGATACTCGGGCTACAATCAGATTGCTATCCACCCCGACGATCAGAGAAGACCACGTTCACTTGTCCTTTTGGCACCTTCGCCTTCGGACGCATGCCATTCGGACGTGCAACGCCCCGCGACCTTCCAACGATGTATGACGGCCATCTTCTCCGACTTTCTTGGCGGCAGTTTAGAAGTCTTCATGGACGATTTCTCCGTCTTTGGAAACGACTTCGAGACTTGTCTTGCTCACTCGACGAAGATCTTTCGGAAGTATGCGTCGAGAAAGCGAGCTGGTACTTAGCCGGGAGAAATCCCACTTCATGGTACGAGAGGGAGTAGTGCTCGGGCACATCGTCTCGGGCAAAGGCTTAGAAGTGGATAAGGCCAAGATAGAGGTCATCCAAAACCTCCCTCTCCCAAATACCGTGAAGGACTTAAGGAGCTTTCTCGGGCACGTCGGCTTCTATCGACGATTCATCCAAGACTTCGCGAAAGTTTCCAAGCCTCTCACCACCCTTCTATGCAAAGACAAGGACTTCATCATCGACGAAGAAGGGAAGCGCGCATTCAAGACATTGAAGCAAGCACTGATCGAAGCACCGATTCTACAAAGTCCTAATTGGGACTTACCCTTCGAGATTATGTGCGACGCTTCAGACTACGCGGTAGGAGCAGTCTTGGGGCAGCGACTTGACAAGAAGCCGACGGCCATCTGCTACGCAAGTAAGACCCTCATCGAAGCTCAAATTAATTATACGACGACGGAGAAAGAGCTTCTGGCGGTGGTCTACGCTCTCGAGAAGTTCCGGCCCTACATCTTGGGGAGCAAGATCATCATCTACACCGATCATGCGGCCCTAAAGTACTTGCTCTCCAAGAAAGAGGCCAAACCAAGACTCATACGATGGGTGCTGCTCCTTCAAGAATTCAGGCTGTATACTTTAGTTCGACGCCCCGGACTACCAGGTAGATGAAGACGACGCCCCGAACTTTAGTTCTGTGACGGCACCGATCACGGATTGCCTCAGGCTGGATACTTTCCAGTGGACTGAGGCAGCCGAGCAGGCCTTCAGTCGATTGAAGGCCTTGATGACCAAGGCACCGGTCCTACGGTTACCCGACTTCGGGAAGGTGTTTGAGGTCGCCTGCGACGCCTCCGGCGTAGGCATCGGGGGTGTCCTGAGCCAGGATGGCCACCCCGTGGAGTTCTTCAGCGAGAAGCTGAATGACGTCAGGCTCCGGTACTCCACGTACGATAAGGAGTTCTATGCCGTCATTCAGGCTTTGCGACACTGGCGCCACTATCTCCTGTCCAAGGAGTTCGTGCTCTTCTCGAACCATGAAGCCCTAAAGTACCTCCACTCGCAGCAGAAGCTCAGCGACAGACACGCACGTTGGGTGGAGTATCTGCAGGACTACACGTTCGTCATCCGCCACAAGAAGGGCAAGGATAATGTGGTCGCAGACGCGTTGAGTCGCCGGGCACATCTCCTCACTTTGGTGAGAGTGCAGGTTACCGGGTTCTAGTCCGTAAAGGACTCATATTCGACGTGCCCCGATTTCGGCCCCATTATCCATGCCCTCGAGCTTGGCCCCAGTCAGGAGCACCGTGACTACCTCCGGACAGAGGGTTACCTATTCTTCAGGAATAGGTTGTGCGTTCCACGCACATCGCTCCGGGATCATCTCACTTGGGAGTGCCATTCCGGAGGTCTTGCCGGCCATTTCGGCCGAGACAAGACGATTACGGCAGTAGAACAGCAGTTCTATTGGCCGAGTTTGAAGCGCGATGTCGGGAACATCGTCGCTCGCGTGCAGGTGTGCGCTTTCGCCAAGCAGTCAAGAAGAATGCTGGCCTCTACACACCGCTTCCCGTCCCGACGCGACCATGGGACGACGTGAGCATGGACTTCGTGCTCGGACTACCTCACACGGTTCGTCACCATGATTCCATCATGGTGGTAGTGGACCGTTTTTCGAAGATGGCCCATTTTGTGCCATGTTCGAAGACGGCTGATGCCACGCGAGTGGCCCAGTTGTATTTTCGGGAGATAGTTCGCTTACATGGGCTGCCCAAGTCCATCGTCTCGGATCGCGATGTTCGCTTCACGAGCCACTTCTGGCGGACGCTGTGGAGCATGTTGGGGACCAAGCTAAAGTTCTCGACCCTCAGATAGACGGCCAGACGGAGGTCGTCAATCGGAGTTTAGGAAACTTACTCCGATCCTTGGTGGGGGATAACCTCACCACCTGGGATCTAGTTATCCCACGTGCCGAGTTTGCGTATAACGCCTCGGCGAACCGCACCACTGGCATGAGTCCATTCGAGGTTGCCCATGGCTTAGTACCCCGCAAACCTCTAGATCTAGTGCCGTGAGACCCCCACATTAGAGCCTCGGAGGATGGCGTTGCATTTGCACAGACATGTGAGTGAGTTGCATGCATACATTCATGATAGGATCACTCAGCGAATGCAGCGTACAAGCGAGGCTACCGACTTGCATCGTCGTCACAGGAGTTTCGAGGTGGGTGACCAGGTGATGGTTCGGTTGAGACCCGAGAGATACTCTCCGGCACGGCTACGAAGCTTCATGCTCGTAGCGCGGGCCCGTTCCCGGGTCCTCGTCTCGCGTGGGCGAGAACGCCTACGTCGTCGGCATTCCTCCTTCGTGGGGAATCAGCTCGACCTTCAACGTGGCGGACTTGGCCACTTATTCAGCTCTACCACCTCATGATCAGCCTTCCGACCCAGGGCCCCTTCTCGGAGAGCGAGTTTGCCCCGCATCCACTCCCCCGGTACTACCACCCGACCGGCATGAGCAGGGTGAGAGGAGGTACTGCAAAAAATAATTGACTTCACGAGGGATGGTGCTTCGCGGAGGTTCTTCGTGCGTTAGCGGGACGCCCTGGCAGAGGATGACGCGTGGATCACCGAGGGCGACTTGGCACGCCTACGACCGGACCTGCTCGAGCCGCTGCCCGACACACCCGCTAACTCGACGGAGTCGAGTTCTTCCGACTCCCGGGGAGGATTGGTGGCGTACGACCCCGTCGCCACCAAGGCATGACACTACGGCGCCGGTGGAGCCGACATCTACGCGCGTCCAGCCCTCGACGAGCGAAGACGAAGGATCCCGGAGTTTCACTACACCAAGTGAGACCCTCTTCTCGCCACGAGCTCGCGCGCGTAGAGCTATCTTTCCCGTTTTCTCTTTTATTATGACTTTATTTAGCCCGCACGTGTTTAAGCGGGCCCTTGCATGTCTCTCTCTCACTCTTTAGGTCGTTGGGTGGGTTTCCCTTTGTTTCGGGACCCTAGCCTAAGGCCCTTTCCCTTTTGTGAACCTTTTATTCTATTTCTATGAGTATGGGTGTGGGTTGTGGGCCTCAAGTGGGCCCTTTCCTCTCTTGGCCCGCCAAGGGCTCTATAAGAGGGGAGGGGACCCCCCCACAAACCCTAGCCGTCATTTGAGAAAAGAAGAGACTTCATCTCGAGTGGCTGCTCAAGGAAAGTTGGGGAAGGGGTCCCTACGCCGCCGACGCGCCGCCGCCAGCACCCGTTGCAGCCGCCGCGCGCCGCCGCCGCACCCTTGTGCACGCCGCCGCCGCGCTCCGCCGCCACCTCTTGCTCCTAACTCCGGGATCCTCTCCACGCGCCGCCATTGCCGCGCTCCAAGCCGCTGCTGTAGCCGCCGCCGAGGTCCGCCGCCGCCGCCGCGCCCAGCGCGCCGCCGCCGCGCGCTCTCGCCGCCACCACCGCCGCCCAAGGCCGCCGCCATCGCCGCTGCGCCAAACCGCTCCCCGACGACCTGTAGAGCTTCGAGCGCCGCGCGCCTCGCCGCTGCCGCGCTCGCGCCGCCACCGCGAACCGCCGCCTACCGCCCTCGCGATCTCGCTGCCGCCGACGCTCCCACCGGATTGCTGGCTCGCCCCGGTCCCGCTCGCCTCACGCTTCCCCGCAAGGTCCCGAGTTCGCTCTGTCTCGAGGGCCGCCGCACCTGCCCTCTTTCTCCGATCCGCCGCCTGGAGAACCGCCCGTCACGCCGGATTCGTCGCCCGCCTTCCCCTCGCCGCGCGCCGCCCCGACTTCCCCTGCAATGAACCCTAATCGACGAAGAGGTGAATGAACGATTCCCGCTGAGCCGACTCAGCGGGAATCGCCCACACCGGATCGCCCCCCACCCGCGCTCAAGCCGGCCGAGCCAGCCTGAACCGGCCGAGCCGCTCCGGACCAACCGCGACCGATTCCGGGATCGGCCCGAGCTGGGCCCGAGCCGATCGCTCGCCTAGCCCGACTGACGCCTCTCCAACCGGCCCTGGGCCAGTGCCGGTCCGACCCGCCTCGAGCCGAGACCGGTCCGAGCCGATCCAGACCGGGCTGTCCCGACCGGGTCCCTGCAGCAGCCAGATCACCCGCCGATCTCAGAGCCGGCCAGGCCGCTGACCGCCTGCACGGCTCAGCCTCAGCCTGCACCGGGTCTAGCACTGCCAAAGCCCGCCTCAACCGTCCGACGGGTCCCAGCACCGCCCGAACCCAGCCCTCCCGCACCGCCCGAGCCGGCCCAGACGCGCCTCCGCCTCCCGCGTTCGCTGCGACCCGTCGGCTCGCCGCGACCCGTCACCGCCCCGCCCGCGCGCCGATCGCTCCTCCGCGCTCTCTCGCCGACTCCCGCCCGAGTCCGACATCACTGCCGCGCCCGACGACCTCCCGCCCCCGACCGACCGGGCTCGCGCCCCGCAGGTTAGGCACTCATTCCCCTTACTCTTACTTTGAAGTTCTATATTTCCTTCAGTACTTCCCGCACTTGTCTCCTCCGCCCTCGGGCCTAGTTAGGCTGAGTGACGTCTGGGTACGGGACTGGGATCGTGGATCCGGCCGCCGGGTTGACGGTCGAGCTTCCCTCGACGGCCCGAGGTTGCTCTCTCTCTTGCATCGACGGAACGGGAGGACTCCCTGCCCCATCCTACTCGGCGTACCCCAGAGGCGCTGTGACGACGCGTCGGACGGTTGGCTGCTTGTGGAGCTCATAGACATCATTGCATCACTTAGGACACGTAGATCACTCCATCCATCGCTACCCCTCAGAGGATATTAGCGCCGGACCGATTCACCCCGTCGGTCCGGCATCAATACTCCATATCTCTCAGAGCACGTGGTGTAGCTTGGCACCTACCGGGCTAGCGACTCAACCTGTCGATTAGGTTAAATCAATCCTTAGTTAATTAATCTATATGTTGATATAGTTAATTGATAAGGAAGACCAATAAGTGTTATTGGGTTGATAGAGTCATTATCCAGCGAGATATATGGACGTAGAGGGTCATACACATAAAGTCAATGGACGTCGGTGGATATAAACATAATAATAATGGTTTTTGTGAAAATTTCACATTCTCAAAGTCTATAAATAAGGGGAGAACGATCATAATAGAGGTGCCCATGCAAGCCTAGTGGAACTTCTCCTCTCTCTTCTCTTCCTCTCGTGGTGACGAGTGTTCACGAGAAGATCCGACCGTCTGGAGGCTGTGTGGATACCGCTAGAGAAAAAAACTCTTTCAAATGATCCATGTAAGTATGAATTTTATTCTATACTAGATGATAGGATCACCTAGAATGGATGATGGGATCATCAATTCTTGGTGCTTTAACTATGTTGAATGTTTGGATTCAACACCTTTCGCTGCAATCATTGTTATGGTCGAAAACTTGGAGAGCTTTTTGAGCCTCAGATCCCAGCAGCAGAATGATATTCTATCCATTTTTATTTATGTCAATGATATAATTTAGATGGGTTCACCTCAATATCTCATTGATGAGTTTAAATTTTCAATAATGTCAAATTTTGATTCGACATATTTAGGTGTGCTCCTTTATTTTATCAATATTAAAGTTTATCAAGGTGATCGTGGGTTTTAATTTCTCAAAAGAAATATGTTTTGGATATTTTCAAGAATTTTAACATGTTGAATTGCAAGAGAACTTCTACACCGTTGACACAAGTGAAAATTTGTGCAATTATGATGGAACATCGAAGATAGATGAATTATTTTTCTAAGAGAATAGTTGGAAGTTTAACGTATATAACACAAAGATGAAAAAATATGTTATATAGTATTATGTCAAAGGTTTATGCATTATCCTCCATCATATCATCTTAGAGCTACAAAGATGATAGTTTGATATATTTGTGGAACTATGGATCTCAAAATACATTATCACAAGGTTCTAGACTTAAATTTGGTTAGATATTTGGATAGTGAATGTGATGATAGAAAGAGGACTACGAGATATGTGTTTAATTGAAGTTCAATAGCTTGGACCTCGAAGAAATAAGCGACAAGACTTTGTCATCTTTAGAAGCAAAAGATATTTCACCATTATGTGAGACAATACGTTATATGGAGTGAAAAATTATGGAAGAATTGAATGATATACCATCAAACCAAACAATGATCCAGTGTGACAACAAGTCAACAATATTGATTACAAAGAATCCAATGTTTCATGAAATAGTAAAGCATATAGAATTGTGGTATCATTTTCTAAGAGATCACGTTATTTCAGGTGCTGTTAAAGTGAAGCTTTGATAAAAAAAAAAGGATTAAATTGTTGATCGATTAAAAGAAAGCTTTGAATTCATGCATTTTTATCGAGTTTTGAGACAATCTTTTTGTAACCAGCTATGCATTAAGGGGGAGTGTTAAAGGTTGATGACTCAATTGCTTGCCACATAACCCTTGACTTGATCCAAATGAATCCCTGAATGGTATTATACTAAATTTTTATTTAGGTTTATTGATGTCATGGTTGTGTATGTGGTCCTTTGACTTGAGATACCAAAGACATCTTGTGCATTGATGATCGTGTTTTGACTATGACTTACGAATCCTTAGCGACAAGATCTCTGAAATTTCATAGATTGAATATGACATGAAGTCCTCAAAGGTGATTGAGTGGTGAAGATGGGACCATCCGCCCTTGGTATAAGAAGAGATTGACTCAAGGAATGAGATGCGGTTAAATCCTTAGCCAAGGTAGTGAAAATATTAGAGAAGTTGCTCTCAATGATTTCATACTCGCATGAGTACTAAATTGAGTGACCAAGTAGGATTTGACAATTAACCATACCCTAAATCATTAATGAGTCTCGAGCGGATGAAATATTATATAAACATAGTAACTGATGACGACAAGGTTCCGTGAAGAATTTATGATATACTCCATATCTCTCATATCATGTAGTGTCACTTGACACTCACAGGGTTAGTGACTCAACCTACCAATTGGGTTAAATCAATCCTTAGTCAATTAATTTATAAATTGATATAGTTAATTGATAAGGAAGACCAATAAAATGTTATTGGGTTGATGGAGTCATTACATGGTGAGATATATGAACCTAGAGGACGATGGATATTATGTGGCCTATAAGCTAATCACACTTTCATGTATCTTATTTGTGTTCATTGAAATGAAATTTATTCATTGTCATTCTTGTGTAATGTTTTTTATGAAGTCCACGAGCAAATGCAATGACTAAGTGAATTATGATAAGATCATAATACAATGATCACTAGTCTTTAAACATATGTTCTAAACATTCCTATTAATGGGATATTTTAGAAGGACATCAAATCATCTAGAAAAAATAGTACTATCTAATCCAGCTCATATGATGCCATCGGTGTGGAGACACTAAGGATAGATAGTTGGTGATCTTTGGAAAAAGAGTTCATTAAATTGATCCATATGAATGCCTGAATGGTAGTTATACCTAACTGTCAATCAGGTTGATTCATGTCATAGTTGTGTATATGGTCCTTTGACTTGAGACACCAAAGACATCTTGTAGATGGATGATCGTATTTTGATTATGACTTACGAATTCCTAGACATGGGATATCTAAAATATCTTATATTGGATATGACATGAAGTCCATGAAGTTGATTTTGTGATCAAGATAGGATCATCCACCCTTGATAATTGAAGAGATTGGCGCAAGGAATGAGATGCGATGAAATCCATGGCCAAGGTAGTGGAAATATCGGAGGAGTTCTTGATGATTTCTACACACATCAGTACTAACTTTTGCAACCGATTAGGGTTTGACAGTTGACCGTACTCTAAGTCATTCTTGAGTCTCATGTGGATGAAAGATTATACATACATGGTAATCGATGACGGAAAGGTTCCATAAGTAAGTTCATACATACTCCATATCTCCTAGTGTACGTGGTGTGGCTTGGCACCCAATGAGCTGGCAACTTAACCTATCGATTAGGTTAAATCGATCTTTGATTAATTAATCTATACATAGATGTGCATAATTAATTAAGGTTGACCAATAAGGTGCTATTTGGTCCATAGAGTTATTAACTAGTGAGATATATGGACCTAGAGGGTCACACACATAAGGTTTATAAATGTTGGTGGATATAGACATAATCATGAGGGTTTTATGAAAAAACTGCATACCAAATGTTTATAAATAGGGGGAGAATGACTACAACTCAGGGTACCCATGCAAGCCTTGTAATAATTCTCTCCTTATTTCTCTCTTGGTGAAGAGCTTTGAAGAGGAGATCCAACCATCTGAATATCGTGTGGATACTGCTAGAGGCTAGACACTTGAATAACTTTTAAAAATCCTTCAAGGAAACCCTATAAGTATATTTTCTCATTCATACTAGATGATAGGATCATCTGTTCTTGGTGGCTTGGTGTTTTGAATATCTGATTTAACGTTTTCAGTTGCATTTGATGTTTTGATCAAAAATTTAAAAGTTTATTGACATCAGAACTCAATAGGGGGTCAATGGGTGTTGGTAGATATGGACATAAATATAAGGGTTTTTCATGAAAAATTTTACTTTCCCAAATTCTATAGATAGGGGGAGAATGATCATAATAAAGGTGCCCATGCAAGCCTATTAGAAATTCTCCCTTCTCTTCTCTTTCTCTCGTGATGATGAGTGTCCAAGAGGATATCCGATTGTCCGAAGATTGTGTGGATACCGCTAGAGGTTGGACACTTGAACGGTTGAAGAAATCTTTCAAGTGATCCTTGTAAGAATGAATTTTTTTATATACTAGATGATAAGATCATTTAGAATGGATGATAAGATCATCTATTCTTGGTGCTTCAACTTTATTGAATGCTTTGATTCAACATCTTCCGCTGCAATCATTATTTTGATAGACATTTTGGAGAGCTTTTCGTGCCTCAAATCCTAGCATGATGCGCTTCTTCAAAAGAAGTAGGATCATCTAAACTATCAATTTCTTAAGCAATTACCTATGCATATTCCACAGAATCTACACATGCATATCTCATTGATGTTGAATCTTGCTTCGAGGTTGATCCCGAGCAATAGAGTAGGTCTGTTGTTGTATTCAAACAACTTGAGTAGGAGGAGATGAGACAATAATTGGAGGAATTTTAGCTTGTTGGGATTTGTGGCTTGACAAGCTCTCCAACTTTTTGATCAAAATGTTGATTGCAACGAAAGACGTTGAATCAAACCATTCAACAAAGGTTAAATACCAAGAATATATGATCTCATCATCTATTCTAGATGATCCTATAATCTAGTATATAATAAAATTCTTACTTATAGGCATCATTTGAAAGAGTTATTCAAATCTTTTAAGCGTCCAACCTCTCTTGTTATCCACACAATCTCTAAACGATTGGATCTCCTCTTGAACACTCGTCACTATGAGAGGAAGAAAGAAAGGAGAGAATTTTCACTAAGCTTTCATGGGTAGCCTTATTATGATTGTTCTCCCCCTATTTATAGGCTTTAGGAATGTGAACTTTTCACAAAACCCCTTGCATTTATATTTATATCTACCAATGCCCATTGACCTTATATGTGTGACCCTCTAAGTCCATATATATCACCAATTAATGACTCCACTAACTCAATAACACTTATTTGTTTTACTTTATCAACTAACGATATCAATATTTAGATTAATTAACTAATAATCGATTTAACCCAATTGACAAGTTGAGTTGCTAGCGCCAGCCCGGTGGGTGCCAATCTACTCCACGTGCTATGAGAGACATGAAATATATTAGAACTCCTTTATTGAACCATGCTATCATCGGTTACCGTGCACATATAATCCTTTGTCCGCACTACACTCATAAATGACTTACGATGTTGTTAACTGTCAAACTCTAACTAGTCACTTAGGTTCTTATGCGAGTAGGAAATTATCGAGAATAACTTCTATAATATTTCCACTACCTTGGTTAAGGATTTAACCGTATCTCATTCCTTGAGTCGATCTCCTCTTATACTAAGGGTGGACAATCCCATCTTGACCACACAAATACCGTCGACAACTTTATGTCATATATAATCTATGATGTTTTGGAGATCTCGTGATTAGGAATTCGTAAGTCATAGTCAAAACATGATCATTCATCCACAAGATATCTTTGGTGTCTCATGTCAAAGGACCACGTACACAATTCTCAGAACTTTAACATACTAACAAGTTTCCTTCTCAACCATCAATTTCCATTCCTTAAAACGCTGAAGTGCCTTAGATTTATTCCTTGAAAAATAAACCCTTACGTTTCTCGAGTAGTCACCAATTAAAGTTAACATTTATAGGGCTCCTCCTTGAGACGAGACACTTAACGGCCCCCAAATGTCTAAATGCACATAGTACTGAATTCCAATAGATTTGTGATAGGCTATTGGAGAATTTAAATGAAATTTTTTTCTGTACAAGCAATGTTCTCAAAATTCCAAACTTCTTGATTTCCTTTTGTCAAGTAGTCCACATTTGTATAATTCAATCATTCTATGCTTCCCCATGTGACCTATTAGTTTAATCTCAGTTTGATAAGTTACATCGACGCTTTCTTAATCTATGAAATATTATATTAAGAAATTTTAGAATTGGATAGATAGCCTTAGAAAAAATAATTTGATAAGGGTATGTCTTTGTCAGTGCATCAAGTGATTGACCATTGACATCGGAAAGCAAACACCACTAAGAGTAGGCTCTAGACTATTAATTTAAATAGCTAAATTTAGAATTTTGAAAATCATCATCATTCTCCCATAGAGATGATAGATATAGATGATCATAAAGATGGATGTTAGTAAGACACATAGATATTTAGTTTCATTCTCACAAACTTTTATATTTTTATCTACTTTTTTCTACTTACAAATATTACAAAATATCAATGTTTCTTCAATTTTATTGATAAAATATATCCTTTTTATCTTTTTAATGTATTTTTAGTCTATTTCATCTTTTATTTAATGTTATCTAATGGCCATTTTGTTTTTTTAGCTACCTCAAAACAAAACAGAAACACAAAAAAAGAAACAGAAACAAAAAACACTAGTGTTCCCCAACACTAGCATATTTTCTTTGAAAAAAAGGGAAAAATAAAAACAGCACTTGCTCTCCATTATTTTTTGTGATTTCCATTCAACAATCTCACAAGCTCGCGGCAATACACATTCAGCTCATAGAGAGCACTTCCTTCTTGAAGTTGAGATGACCTCACAAATAGTTTCTCCAACAAGCATTGATCCTTCACTATCATTCGACAAGAAGGAGTCCTTCTGCTGAAGCAATGAAAATGCTCAACTATTGCAAAGCAATCATCTGAAGCAAATCATTTTCCATTTTCTAGGTTTGCACATTTGATTTTTCTTGGTTTGAGCATTCGGTTTGAGGTTTGGTAGGTTATCCTTCTAATTTCTCATTTCTTAAATTCGTCTTTGTTAATATCTTTCTATTTGATCATTTTTTTAGTTTCTATTAGATCCCTTAATCCGTAATCAAGAGAGCTCTATCCAAATTTTCTTTCCTTTATGATTTCTTCCTCTCTCATTTTTGTTCTCCATTCTTTTACTTATCAAATTTTTCCCTTTCTAATTTTCTTTTAATTTTCTATTTAATCCCTTTTTTAGATTTTAACTCTCTAATTGCAAAATCTATGTATGAATAGTTTCATCTTGATTTTCTGTTTGTTTATTTATTCTTTATTTCCAATTTTTTTGGTCTATTTTTTATTTTCTTATTAATGAGTTAATTTTATCCTTTTAAAAAATTGATCAAAATCACCTTCAGTTTGTTTACAATATTTTGAATTATACTCTAAATAACTTTTGAGAAAAATCCTCTCTAAATTGAACTTTAAAAATCTTATAGCTGCTTTTGAAATTTGCATATGTTGAAATCACCTTCATTTGGACATTTAAAGAGTTGTTTTATTGTGGTTTCTGAACAATAATCATAGGTGAAGTGAGTTTGGCTAGAATATTTGACAAGCTGCTTTATTTTGTTTCTTAGAAGAATCCTCAACTTGAAAGTCCCAATAGGGTGGTGGTTTAACCTAAGAGAGGGGGGGGTGAATTAGGTTTATGTGTTAATTTTAATACTTAATCTCTACTTTTTTCTTTACTAAGATTCGTTGGTTAAGCACACACTTCTTGTCCTCTCGATGCACCAAATATTATTTCTACTGCTTTGGGGACCTAATGTCCCTTAATCCAGTCCCGAGTATGACGGATCAAGACTGAGTGGTCGTCAATTGCACACGGTCAAGTGTCAAAAATAATTCCAAACTTACCAATTTTATGAAAACATCTCGAATTGAGGGGTATAATGGTAAATATAGGTCGAATCCACAGGGAATTAGGGAAATTTCTGATGATCTCTTCAAATTTGATCAAATCGAACGATGAATTGATGGTAAAAATTTGGGAAAATGATAGATTATGAAAGAGAACTTCAAGAAAATTACACGGAATCAAAAATCATCGAATTTGACTTTGATTTTGCGGAGAAACTGAAGATCGAAGTGGGAGGTAATTTCCAAAACTTAAAATCGTGATTTAACTCAAAATAAACTCTAAATTAATCTAATTTCTTAATTTAAACTAAAATTAAACAGTAATAGATGAAATATTAGTAAAAAGCGCCTCCACTAACCCAAGATTACGATTGGATTAACCCAACTAATCCCTGGAATCAAGGATTTTCATCAAAAATCAGAAAATCGCGATCGTGGAGTTCAAGCATCGATTTCTTCCTTGTCTTTCCGCCAAATCTTAATCTTAAGCACTCTATGGACATGTAATTGAGTCTAGAAGATATTAGGATCAAGAGATTCAAGAGATTTGGTACCTAAACAGATCAATTTGATTGATTTGCTCTCGAATGCTTTACAAATCGGAAGAACATATCAATTTACAGGGATTTTGGGCGTAATCGTCCGATCGAATTAATCAACGGTTCTGATGAAACGTTCCATCGCAAACCGTTATGATTAAGTCACGTATGTTGGATCGCTGATGGACGCTCGAGATGAAGCCACTTGTTTGTGCGTTATAAAACGCCTTGAAACGTATCCATTGGATCTTCATCGGACGCCTCAGATGCGTTTTGATCAGGTTTAATCTCGATCGTTATCACTCCTTGCGATCAACGGTGTAGATTAGACGCGATCGGTGAACCCTGATTTAAGCCACGTGTCCATCCGATTTAAGTGAAGATCGAAGACCGATATCGCACGCGCGATCGGAGATCCACGATGCTGCCAGGTCGCCTCCTCATCGCGATCGTTGATCGCGATCGATCGGACGGCTTTGATTTCGTCACGTCACCTATGCGCTTTAAATATTCTGAAAAATCGATATTTAATTAGAAAAATCGATTTTTAATTCCGGAAAATCCTTAGAAATTCATTAAAAATTCAGAAAAATTTAGAAAAATTCTGAAAAATCCCTAAAAATTATAAAATTCGTAAATTTCAAAATATAACTCCAAATTAATCGAAATTTCTTTCATTTGATCAGAAATTTAATGATCTATTATTCTAAAATTCAAAAATTAAGAAACAACAAGAGTTTTAATTTATTTTTCAAAAATACATTTACTTCTTTAAGATTTTAACTTTAGAAAATTAAATGTTTATAAAAATGATTACTCTCATTATTTAACTTTAAAAACCATTTATAATCTCAAGTAAAGATAGGTTATAAAATTATTTATCTTCAATTCATCATAATTAACCCTAATTTAAAGTATTTTTAGATTATAATGAAGTTTTTATAGAATGATAGATAAATACTCATAAATATGACAACATGTATAGGAATGAAAGCTTTTATGTTTAAATATGTATCAATAATCATGTATTATCATGTATAATTAGTATGTTATCACACCCCCCAACTTAAATGATTGCTAGTCTCTTAGCAATTTACTATATAATCTCTCTAGAAGGTCCTTTCATCCTTTGATCCTACTACTAAAAAAGGTGAAGTGTATGAATGTATGATTATGTTTTCCTCATAGTGTAGGCCATAATGATCTAGATTCCATCTCTAGGTTGACTTATTTAGTGCATGTTAGGGTAGTTGATGGAGAATTATTTTGAAACATGAACACAAGGTTCTAAGTGAACCTATCCTCCTCCTCCTCCTCCTCATCCACCAACTTGAAAAATTATCCATTTATTAAATGGATGAAGAAGACCTCTCTAAATAATTAAAGAGAGTGTAGATCTTAAGGGATTTATTTTCCCTCCTCTTCTTATTTTATACTGATCTAAAGATTGGCTTGGTCAAAGCATTTAACCCTTATCTTTAGAAACCTAGAATTCCTTGAGTGGACCAAGTCAACCACCCTATTACCTTTGATATAGGTTCCTAATTGTCCAAACCACATACACCATATCATAGGTACCTTATATCATTTTAATTAATGATCTCAAAAGAAAATCAGTAGGAATCTATTTGTATTTTCCTTCTCTTTGAAAAACACCCATAAATAGGAAGTTTAGAAGAGATCTATTCTTATGAAAATACATTATCTACTTGTTCTACTTTAAGACAAAGCCTTTGCATGAATAAATCCATGCAAGTATGAATATAGATCAACATAAAGAGCTTACAAGACCTTCACAAAGTTATCGTCATGCACTTCCACGTGGAGTGGAGATATATGAATCCTATATGAACAATAACTCTACAATATATGAAGACAATTCAACAGGAGAAGAATCCACGCATTTACCTTCTACTGAAGTTGAATATTGAAGGATCCTCTTGGAAGCCATTTATCTATATGAACTAATCACGAAGAGTTTGAAGAAAGCTCCAACATCAAGACATATTTCTCACATCAACGGAAGACCCCAGTTATTCCACGCGATTCATTACTTCTGACATGGAACACTAAAAGACACGAAGACCCCACGAAGAGGAAGACAAGATATCCACGGTTTATAGTCGCTATTCTGGAGATTCGATCTACCGAGCCTACGCAGGTAAAACCTGCATCTACATCCCCGGATACCAGAGTCAGTGAAGGACTTTCTAGAGTATCCTTCCCATGCGCGCTTACGTATGGACCTAGCATAGGCTTTCCGAAGGAAAGGTAGGATCTGCTCGTCGCTACAAGCAGATGGATTACCTTCTTTTGACGAGATAGTGTCCCAGGGTCCAACGAGAAAGAAATAAAGGATGGCCGATGGATTGGATTCGTTGTGATCGGTTCCTCCCAGATTCTGAAGGAAGAAACGAAATCACCTAAGCTACGAGAAGATTTATAAGCTCATGAAGAATGTTCTATCACGACGGCGATATCATCTTCAACCCTGGCATTTTTTTCGAAAGCTTATTATCTCCAGTGAACCAAGAGAAAAGAACCACCGGAGGCAGACGTCATAGCAAGATGAAACGGCGGATCGACTCATCAAGTTCGGACGATATCTCGTCGATACGTCCGCGACAACCAAGACCAAGATTTCGTCCTAAACTGACATCCAAAGAAGACCCATTCCATCAAATGGATTCCGCATTCAATGAATTCACCCCAACCGAACAAACTCACCTTCGGTCAACGGTCATTACGGAATCCATGGGAGACATAAAGAAATTGACGCCACCGACCATACGTGGAAATTGAGATCGACACGATGAGTCACCATACTTACCGAGAAGCCACACGGGATCGCGGAGACGTTTCCGCGTCATGTCACCAAGCGGCGACCACGTCGGACGAAGAAGTAAAATGCGTAAACGAACGGTCGTAACTGGCAAATTATCTCTCTCTCGAAGCACCTCTTCGACCCGATTTCTTCACATCTCTATTCTATAAAAGGCGACGATTGTAACCAAGAAAACTTATGATGTTTTTGATAAATTTGGGTTTACCCTTTGGTTCGTTTTACCTGTGTTCACTGTTCTTCCTGTGTCTCCCCATTCTCCCGCACCTTCTCTCCTCTCTGAGTTCTACCTCCCTCCTCTTCTCCCCCATTTCTGTCCCTTTCAATCACTTTACGTCAGAGATTCGCTGAGGATATTCTCTATCATGAGGAACAAAATTCGGAGCATCATCTTCATCGTCGCAAGTCAGGTATCATCCTCACTCGTTGACCGTGAATATAGTTCGCATTCCTAAATCTTAAAGTCCAATGTTTGACTCTCTGTCTTCTCTAATATTTCCCCGTCACCATATTATTTTTAGACGCCTTCTCATCCATTTCCGAACCCCTCTCATCTTACACCCCATCTCCCTATTTCCCTCATATAATATATAACATATATTTCCGCCCCTTCTATCTCTTCGGCATTCTTCTCTTCTTATCATCATACCCCTTCTCTACTTCTTCCCCATTTATTATTCTACCCTGTCATAACTATAATCCTTATCACTATTCCGAAAATATCACTATCTTCTCCTCTATTCACAATCATAATATAATTCTCTTCTCTTATTAATTATTTTATCATCCTTATTAAATCAATATATATCTTTCTATTCCTGAATTATTCTCTACTACATCATCTCTGAGTTAATTTACATATTCCTCTTGATATCATTCATAGATCCTCCCCTATTGTAGGATCTAGATACCTCTTCTAAAATATCCTACATCAGTAGTGCTCATCGGCAAATGCTCGAGTCTAATTCTCAATTGTAATCAAGGTGAGCCTATCCAAGGTATGATGCTATGGTGCTGAAAATATCCTCACTCTCTCATGAGTGGATGTAATTCCTTACCCTCTCCATAAACACATCACTCCTTCCCTCAAATTGGAGGCTACCTAGTACTTAGAATTCCCCTCAACTCGCTTTCCTCCTTAAAAGAGTGCAATTCAAATGGATTCCTATCTTTGGATGCATCGTGTGAGGAGGCTGAAGGAAATAAAAGATACTATTTCTAAGGGTATGACTTGGCTAAAAGCAAATATGCTGATAAAACAAAGTGGATGATAAAATCAAAGAAGGTACCACTTATGATGATTATACTCCCAAGTGAGGTGGATGATGATGGATAGGGTATATGGTGGAGATGATAGTGGAGGTAGAGATAAGGGTAGAAGATGTTCCCGCTTATTTTCCTTCTTGTAACTTCTTATTTCTCTCTTTCTTTTGACTTTTCTCCTCTTTCTTTTCTTCTTCTTCATTTTTTTAAGAATTTCAGAAGACTAGAATGATGATGTGGAGGAGTTTTAGGATTTCTGAAGAGAGTGTCTAGCAAATGAAGGTAGTGAAGGTATAAGCACATGTGGGAGGAAATGGAAGGTGAGATGGATATGTGAGTTCACTTGGGAGTGTTCATCATCAAAAGCGAAGTTTAAAACAAATTGGTGTTACTACTTGACTGCTTTGGAAGAGAAAACTACATGCCTATAAGGAAAAGATAGGTGCTACAAAGATTATGGATCATTGCACTCTTTAAAGGGGAAAGTCTAGAATCGGAAAATTCCTCCTACTAAGCAGTTTTGGGCTAATAATAGGTAGAGGATGGAATTTCATTTTCTCTCAAATACTCTCCTTTTCAATCCCATATCATTTCAAACTCTTGATTACTCTTTTTCCTTGGTGCCTGTTAGGTACCCAACCCCAAAGAAGTCAACCACTTCTCTAATCCATTGGTCTCTCTAGATCATTTGGCTTTATTACTCAAAATGTAATCATATGTACTATAAGGTCCTCACTTCTACATCTCTAGTAGGTCAGATCTCTAGATGAAAAGACTTCTAAGGTGGGGTAGATTAGATCAAAGATTTTGAAAAATAGGAGTTTTTAGAAGATAGAATTTTAAAATTTTTGAAAATGCTAGAGCTTTTTCTAAATCCTCACCCCCCAACTAGAATCATTCATTGCCCTCAATGAATACTACATGCTCATGTGAAAAACTCATCGAATCATGGCATGAAAACAATAAAAAGTGCGGTGAGATGGGTTTAGAAAAGCTCATTAGTCCGTGATGCTCGTGGGATTTTTCGGTGCAGGTGCGCCCTTTCCTAATGTAGTTCTTCGACGTCTAAAAAAAGAAACTGAAATAAAAAACATAAAACTAAAAGGTAAGATAATCTTGGGGTGCCTCCCAAGAGCGCTAAGTTTAACGTCTTCAGCCAGACGAAACAAAATGAAACGTAGACTACTAATGGGTTGAGGGTGATACCGTCACGTCCTCGAGTGCTCGACAATTCAAGGTAAACGGCCATCGTCTCAAGTGGTAATCGACGCTTGAACTCTACGATCACGATTTTCAGATTTTTATGAATAGCCCTTAATCCGGCGATTAATTGGATTAATCTGATCGTAATGTTAGGTTAGTGGAAGCAGTTTTTGCTACTCTTTCGTCCCTTCATGTTTAATTTCTGTTTAGATTAGTAATTTAAGTTCAATTTTGTTTAATTTTTGTCAAATTCATGATTTTAGGTTTTGGAATATTCCCCCACTTTGATCTTCAATTTCTCCGCGAAATCAAGGTCAATTTTGATGATTTTTGATTCCGTGGAACCTTGAGGTTCTCTTTCATAATCTACCATTTTCCCCAATTTCTACCATCAATTCATCATCCGATTTGATCAATTTTTGAAGAGATCATCATAAAATTCCTTTATTCCCTGTGGATTCGACCCTTATTTACCATTATACCCTTCAATTCGAGATATATTCATCAAATTGGTAAGTTTGGACTTTATTTTGACACGAGACCGTGTAAAATTGATGACCTCACGATCTCCTCTTGTCACTTGTCACGAGAATTCACGCATCCCGAAATAGAGGGGCAAATTTAAGAATTGATTTCCATGTCATGAGTATTCTTCATATCTTCCTCGGTAAACCTTCCGAAGATCATTATAGACACGTAGATGAGTTTTCCCAAGTATGTGAGATTAATCATCTTCAGAATGTCCCCGCCGACATGATGAAGATGAAACTCTTTTCTGCTACCCTTAGAGATATGTTAGAGCCCATCCTCTACCTTATTGGGCCAAAAGCCCACTCCTCTTCTCTATCTTCTCTTCTTCTCTATCTCTCTCATATATACTCTTTTTCCAAAATATAATGGATATAGATTTCGAGGGTTTCTCTCACTCCTCTCGTCGCCGTCCTTCTCTCTCGATTCCTACATGGTATCAGAGCATCTGGCAATGATCAATCTCTCTTTGGATTCATAAAAGGATCTAATCTATATCTGCAATCTCATTCCCCTGCTTCCGCAATCGACATCGATTCCCTACATTGATTCTGCAACCGGTTTCCTACAAGAAGGAACTCTGATTTCCTCTCATCGATTTCCTCTCTTCGATTTCCTTCAAGAAGGAAATCCGTTTCAATCGATCGGCGCTGCAACTGGAAGTCATCCACAAGAAGGAAAATCATCATCCACAAGAAGGAAAATCGTCATCCGCATTCAGTCCGTCGCAAGAAGAAAATTTCCTGCAAGAAGGATAATCGATTTCCTACAAGAAGGAAATCGATTGGCGCTCAACTGGAAGTCGTCCGCATCCATATAAAAAAAAAATTTTCTTTCTTCTATCGACTTCCTGCAAGTTCTGACTCCTCGACTTCCGCATTTATTCTGCTGCATATCTCCACGGGAATCCTGCAGGAAACCTATATCTCCACTGGATTTGCTCCATCTCCACGGGAATCGCCTAAGATCATCTCATCTCCAAGAAACATCTCCACGAGAATCGCCTGCGGAAACCTATATCTCCCCGGGATTTGCTCCATCTCCACGGGAATCGCCTAAGCATTGTAATGGCTGATTCTTCAGAAGTCTCCTCCATCGCGGCCACCCCTTCTTTGTCTGGAAACCTCCCTTCTGGAAAGCATTCTATTGTCACTGCGCTCACTCGCCCGGCGTACATCTTCGATGGTACTAACTATGGATCGTGGTCCACGGCGTTCCTCGAGTTCCTTAATGCCCATCGACTGCGCCATCATCTCACTGATCTCCCACCAAAGGAATCAGACCCGTCTTATGTCGAATGGAGCTCCCTAGAGTCTGTCGTGTGCACGTGGTTGTGTCAAAGCGTTACAAATAGCATCATGGAACCAATCAGCCAAACTCGTCCTGCTCGTGCTCTATGGCAGCGACTAGCTACGATGTATGCCAACAAGAGCAATGTGAGCAAGACAGTGCGTCTATATGAGGATCTATTTGCTTGCAAGCAGGGTTCCCGGTCACTCCAAGCCTACTATGGCGCAATAGAAGCTATATTCACTGACCTCGCCGTATATCAGCCTCCCTCGACCGATACCGAGACACTAGCACGCTACAAAGACGAGCTTCGGGCAGGAGCTTTCCTCAGTGGTCTTCGTCCCGAGCTTGCCAACATGATACGTGGCCAAGTGCTCGGCGGCGCCCGAGTTATGCCCACTGAGGAGATTTTCGCAGCTGCGCTCCGGGTGCGGGACGCTCGCCACAGGGCCATCGGTTCCTCCTTCTACTGAGGTATCTGCTCTTGTCGTCACTGGGGGGGTCCTCGAAGCCCTCTGGGAAGGGCGTGGTGTCTGGAAAGTCTTGAAACTCCTTCCCTCCATGCAAGTACTGTGGGAAGATGTCGCATCCCGCTGAAAAATGCTGGAAGGAGTTCGGAAAGCCTGGATGGGTGCTCACTGCTGCAGGGGGAAAGTCGGGATCTGCACCGGTTGCTCCTGCACCTACACCTACCGCTCCCCCTTCCAGCAATTTTCAGATTGCCGTATCTCCAGCTGAGCTTGCATATCTTCAGGCCTCTCGTGCTTCTGCCATGCACACCTTGCCATCGGCTTCCGCTAGTCTCGCTTCATTGGCCAGCTGCCTTGCGTCTTATGCTGGAGGGGATGCATCTACTCCAGGTATGTCTGCCCTCATTGCTTCTCATGATATATCTTGGGTTATTGACTCAGGGGCTTCAGCCCATATGACGGGAACCCCCTCTATCCTTACTGCCTATCATCCTGACTCCTCTATTCCCAATGTCCACATTGCCGATGGTCGCCCATGTCCAGTCCGCGGTTCTGGTACTTCCCGAGCCCTCACCACCACTACCTGAGTCATCTCTACCAGCTTCTTCCTCTCCCACTACGACCGTCTCTCCGCTCACTCCGTCTGAATCCTCTCCATCTAACATTCCTCTTTCCGCTCATCCAGAACCATCACCACCTGGTCAGTCTCTCGTACTTGTCTCTCCTTTCTCGGCTCCGCCTCCACCTCCCACTGACCTCGATCTTCCGATTGCTATCCGCAAGGGTTCTCACCAGTGTACACAACATCCGATCAGCAACTACGTCTCTTCAATCCATCTCTCCTCACCCTATTGTGCCTTTGCCCTCTCCGTCCTTTCTGGGTCAATTCCCAAGACATATCTTGAAGCTTTGCAGGTACCGGAGTGGAAGGCCGCTATGGATGCGGAATATGCCGCATTCCTTCAACGAGAGACTTGGACATTGGTCCCTCGCCCGTTGGACGTCAATGTTGTCTCGTGAAAGTGGGTCTACTCCCTCAAGTACAATCCCGATGGCTCCATTGCTCGCCATAAGGCGTGTCTCGTGGCTCGGGGATTCTCTCAAGCCTATGGTCTCGACTACACTGAGACCTTCTCTCTTGTGGCTCGCCTCAGCTCCATCTGTGTCCTCTTTTCTGTTGCGCTCAACCAGGCATGGCCTCTCCATCAACTTGATGTTTCTAATGCCTTTCTTTATGGTGACCTTGCAGATCAAGTTTATATGGAGCAACCTCCTGGGTATATTGCTCAGGGGGAGTCTTCTCAAGTGTGTCTCCTAAAGAAGGCAATCTATGGCCTTGAAGCGAGCCCTCATGCTTGGTTTCATAAGCTCTCCAAGCTACTATTCGCGTATGGCTTCATCTCCACCGTCGCCGATCCCACTGTGATGCGCAAACGTACTCCTCAGGGGTGTGTTGTGCTGGCCGTCTATGTTGATGATATCCTCCTTACCGGTAGTGATGCAGCTGAAGTTGCTGCAACCAAGGTTTATCTACATCAGCACTTTGTGACGCGCGACCTCTCTCCACCACGGTACTTTCTTGGCCTTGAAATTGCTTATAGGCGAGATCAGATGGTTCTGTGTCAACGAAAATACGCTTTAGATCTCTTGGAAGAAACAGGTATGCTGGGTTGCAAACCCATTGCCTCTCCTATGGAGACAAATATTGACTGGCTGAACAAGTCGACAGCATTACTAGAGGATGCAGGCTTGTATCGTCGCCTAGTGGGCAAGCTAATATACCTTACAGTGACACGACCTGATATTGCGTATGCTGTAAGCGTATTGAGCCAGTTCATGCAAGTCCCTCGCGTGGTACATCTAGATGGGGTGTATCGTGTCCTCGCCTACATCAAACGAGCTCCTGGGAAAGGCTTATTGTATCAGAAACAGGGGCATCTGATGGTTGAAGCATACTCTGATGCAGGCTATGCAGGAGATAAGGCAGATCGGAAGTCACATGGTCGCTATGCAACATATGTCGGGGGCAATCTCGTCACTTGGAGATCACAAAAACAATCGGTGGTCTCTCGCTCTACTGCTGAATCTGAATACCGAGCCATGGCAGACACCACAGCGGAAATGCTTTGGTTGAGGTCACTTCTGATTGAGCTCGGTTTCCCTCCTCCCTCACCTATGAAGATGTACTGCGATAACGAGGCAGCCACTTTCATCGCCAGCAACGATACCTTCCACATGAGGACAAAACATATTGAGGTCGACTGTCATTTTATTCGCCAGTATGTTATGGACGGTACTATCTGTACACCTCATGTCGCTTCTGCTCACCAACTCGCCGATATATTTACGAAGGCACTGGCTGGGATGGCTTATGAGACTATTGGAGGCAAGCTAGGCGTGTTTGATCTCCACGCTCCAGCTTGAGGGGGAGTGTTAGAGCCCATCCTCTACCTTATTGGGCCAAAAGCCCACTCCTCTTCTCTATCTTCTCTTCTTCTCTATCTCTCTCATATATACTCTTTTTCCAAAATATAATGGATATAGATTTCGAGGGTTTCTCTCACTCCTCTCGTCGCCGTCCTTCTCTCTCGATTCCTACAAGATAGATCCAAGGATTGGTTTTAAAATTAGGGAAAGAATTCACTAGTTGGACCAAGATGGAGGAGAAATTTTTAAGAAAATACTATTTGGTAGGGAAAACCACCTCTGTCCGGAAAGCCATCCACGAGTTTACCCAGGGCACGAGTGAAACCTTCCACGAAGCTTGGGAGCGATTAAGAGACCTCATTAGGGAGTGTCCACACCATGAAGTGTCTAACCATGAACTAACACAAATATTTTATGATGGGTTAGGCCTGCAATATAGATATCTTTTAGATGAAGCAAGTGGCGGCACCTTCATGAGAAAATACGAAGACGATGCGATGGAACTCATCGAGACGGTGGCGGAAAATAGCCACCATAATGCGGCGAAACCATTTGGAAGAGGTACAATGCCAAAAACAATCGACGCCAAATCAGCGGAGAAGGGGATGCTCCTAAAAAGAATTGATAAAATGGCAGAAGTCCAGAATTTGCTACTGGACCGACTAAATATCTGCAACGGTTCCGAAGGACTTGCCCCCATCTCACTTCAAGAGGCATCGGCGTGTGCAAATTGCTCAAGATTCGATCATATCGAATTAGATTGCCCTTTGATGTCGATCCAAGGTCAAAACATGTTTAGACAAGGTGCATCGGGAGGACCGATTCAACAAGGACGACCTAATTATCCAGGTACATACCCTAACTATTATAATACCCCTGTTTTTAATAATTCTTCACAGAATACAGGATTTAGGAGGAACAACGATCAACCCTATCCTCCACAATACAATGGTCAGCAACAACAACAATCTTACCCTAATCAAAGACAGTCGTCGTTCGTCCTGCCAACTCAACCGCAAACCTACACGCAAGCCCCACGCCAAACCGCGCCGACATTTGATCCGATCCTCGACGTCATCTCATAATTAATGGAGCAAATGACGTGGATGAACTCACGCGTGGACAAAATTCAGGACTTCGTCAAGACCAACGTCCAACTGACGACCGACAAAAAGGGTAAACATGTAACTTTTACTGAACAATTACCCTTGCAGGCCACAGCTAACCCGAGAAATCAAGGCGCCTCGTCGAGTCAGATGCACAACATTAACCATGTACCTGTCGACGAGGAGGCTGTAGAAACGACACTAACAATATAGAGCCTTCGAAGTGGAAAATACCTACTGGATCAATACAAGGATTATCCTATCCACTGAGGCGCGATCGAAGAAGAAGAAGCACCAATTATCGTTGAACAAGACAGTTCGGAGGACGAGGAAGAATAGGCTACGGTTGAACCTAATCCCGACAAATACAAGCCCCCTTGCATTATCATCAAGCACTTAATCGACCCAAAGCCAAGAGTAATGAAACCAACGACGATCTACAAGACGCCTTTAAGAAGGTGACCATAACCATTCCCTTGATAGATGCCATCAAGCATATCCCATCTTATGCCAAATTTCTCAAAGGTATATGCACTCCTCATAGAAACCCTAGAAGGATCCAACTTAATGAGACGGTGAGTTCCATCATGATGAATGTCTTACCAATTGAAAAGAGAGATCCAGGAGCACCCATGATCACAAGTGAGATAGGAGGAAAGTCCTTCACTAAATCCCTACTAGATACAGGAGCTAGTATTAATATCCTCCCTAAAGTCGTATTCGACTGTCATCATGTAGGGGAGTTGCAGCCTTTCTTATTAGAGTTATGCTTAGCCGATGGATCGGTGAGGAAACCCCATGGATTAGTAGAAGATGTCATAGTTAGGATAGAAGATTGTTATTTCCTTGTAAATTTCCTAGTGGTCGATATGAAAATGACTAAGGAGCTTAGCCAAGCCCGTCCCATATTAGGACGACCCTTCTTAGCTACCGCAAAAGCCGTTACTAACTGGGGGAAAGGAGAAGTAATTCTCAAAGTGGGGGAGCATACCGTAAAGGTTGATATTAACAAGCTTATGAAATATCCTTCACGAGCTTCCGAGGACTTGGTCGCCATCGACTTCGCCGACGACGAGGATAGAGACGACTGCGTAGAAGAAGTTATGATGATCAATGAGGAAGCAAGATATGACGAGCTACCAATGGAAGAACCTACCTTGGAACTCAAGACTCTCCCATCTACACTCAAATACGCCTCCCTTGATGAGGAGAAAGCAAAGCCGGTAATTATGAAGCACGAGGAACAATTACTGGAAGTACTAAGGCGGAATGAAGAAGCAATCGGATGGACCATGACGGACTCAAAAGGGTTGGACCCTTCACTATGCACTCATTGCATCTTGCTAGAGGATGAGTCAAGACCCGTCAGGGAAGCTCAGAGACAACTCAACCCGAAGGTGTGGGAGGCCGTGAAAGAAGAAATTCTTAAATGGCTGAATGCAGAAATTATCTACCCCATATCCGATAGCCAATGGGTGAGTTCGGTGCATGTTGTTCCGAAGAAAGCCAGAGTAACAGCCACGACGAACGAGAAGGGCGAAGAGATCTAGACACGACTTCCAACAAAATGGAGAGTCTGTATCGACTATCGGAAGCTGAACTCTGCCATGAAAAAGGATCACTTCCCTCTCCCATTCATCAACCAAATCCTGGACCGATTGGCAAGATCGAGTTACTTCAGCTTCCTCGACAGATATTCGGGCTACAATCAGATTGACATTCATCCCGACGTTCAAGAGAAGACGACGTTCACATGTCCCTTTGGCACATTTGCCTTCAGACGCATGCCATTTGGACTATGCAATGCCCCCGCAACATTTCAACGATGCATGACGGCTATCTTCTTTGACTTTCTTAGTGACAGTTTAGAAGTTTTCATGGACGACTTCAGCATCTTTGGAAATGATTTTGAGAGTTGTCTTGCTCACCTGACCAAGATCCTGGAGGTTTGCGTCAGGAAACAACTGGTGCTAAGCTAGAAAAAATCACATTTCATGGTACGGGAGGGAGTAGTGCTCGAGCATATCGTCTCGGGCAAAGGATTAGAGGTGGACAAGGCCAAGATAAAGGTCATCCAAAACCTCCCTCTACCAGGTACCGTTAGAGATTTGAGGAGCTTTCTCGGGCATGTCGGCTTCTACCAGAGATTCATACATTACTTTGCCAAAGTCTCCAAGCCACTCACCACCCGTCTTTGCAAAGAAAAAGACTTCATCATAGACGAAGAAGGGAAGCACACATTCACGATGCTAAAGCAAACACTGATCGATGCACCAATCCCTCAAAGTCCTAATTGGGACTTACTGATAACATGCAATCTTAACATGATAAAACATGATTATTGATAACATGCTATATTTACATCATAACACATGATTATTGATGCAAATTAAAGTATAAATAATTTCAAATTCCATGCATGTTATCATACTTATGTGTATTTTCTTATCATTCCATGAAATAATAATAACAATCTCAAAATATCTTAAATTAGGGTTAAAAATGATGATTTAAAAGACAAATAGTTAATAACCCATTTTTACTTGAGATTATAGACGTTTTTAAATGAAAATAATGAGAGAAAATGATTTATAAACATTTATATTTTTCTATAATTTAAAAGCCTTAAAAATAAATGTGTTTTTCAAATAAAACTTAAAACTCTCATTATTTATCAATTTTTATTCTTTAGAATGATAGAAAATTAAATTTTGAAGCAAATGAAAGAAATTAGGATTAATTTGGAGTTATATTTTGAAAGTTATGAATTTTAGAATTTTCACGGATTTTTTCTGGATTTTTCTAGATTTTTCTGATTATTATTTTCTATTTAAATCGATCTTTAATAAATAAAAATAGAAAAAATGGGCGCGAGGCCCGCGTGGATGCGACGTGGCACTCGGGGCCACGTGGCAGCGCCACGCGCACTCGCGCAGCGCCCACGTGGCGCTATATTTATATCTAATATATAT
>CM044114.1:10208152-10223498 GCA_024174645.1 Lemna minuta | reverse complement strand
AGGATTCATACAATTTAATTTAATGAACTCTTTCTCTAAGAATATCTGCTATCTATTATTGGTATCTTCATACTGATAGCCACACTCATCATATGAGTTGAATCAGACAATTTCTTTTAGTATAATTTAATATCCTTCTCAAATATCCCATAAATAAGAATATTTAGAACATATGTTTAAAGACCAGTGATCATTATATTATGATCTTATCATAATTCTTTCCGCCATTGCATATGCTCATAGACTTCATTTTAAACATCACACGAGAATTAATAATGAATAAACTTTATTTTAAGGAAAATAAACGATATGCATGGAAGTGTTATTGGCTTATATATCCCAACATATATATGAAAATTGAAAATGAGATAATGATCTTGATTGAAGAAAATAAGAGAGGAGAAGAGAGAAGAAGAAAGACATATAGGGGTGAGGAGAGATAGTAGTAAATCTACAAGTACAAAAGTGCCATTATGGTCCCTATACCCTCACACCTTCCTTCAAGTTGGAGTGTAGAGATCAAATAAGCGTAGCTTGCGAGAAATTGAGTCGTAGGAGGCTGTACTTAATCCTTTTGTTAGAATGTCGGCCAGTTGATGAGAAGAGCCAACATAAAGAGTATTGACGAACCCGTCAAGTACCCAATGGCGAATAACATGAAAATCAATCTCGATATGCCTGGTACGTTCATGAAAAGTAAGATTGTTGGAAAGAAAGATTGCACCTTGGTTATCATAATATATGGGCATGACACCTTGTACTGGAAAACCAAGCTCTTGAAGAAAAGAATGCACCCAAAGCATCTTATAGGAAGCATGCATCATAGCATGATATTCAGCTTCAACACTGGAGAGAGAGACAATGTGTTGTTTTTACCCCGTCACGTGACAAGGTTCTTGCAAACAAATGTGCAGTACGCAGAAATAGATTTTCAATCATCACGATCGATTGCATAACTAGAGCTAGAGTAGGCCTCCACGCAAAGAAAACCATGTTGTAAGTGGAGAAGACCACGTCTAGGAGCATGCTTGAGATAGGTGAGAAGACGAAGAGCAACTTTCCAATGGATCACGTGGGACACATGCATAAACTGGCTAAGGAGACCCATTGTATAAGTGATGTCAGGACATGTAATAGTCGAGTAAATAAGCTTCTCCACCCTCTGGGGAATGACGGCTGAGGCAAGCCGAAAATGGTAAAGTTCTTGAAGCCAAACAAGGCGGTGATCGTCCTCCAAGGGCCATTTGTGTGTAGGAAGGCGGTGATCATGAAGAACTTTGATAACGTCATGAGGGACCATCCCTAGAGCCACTGTCTCGTTGTGGGGATCTCCAAGTTCCCTAAAAAAGTGATCCACAAGGACTCTGCCAAGAATACAACAAAAAATTCACGAGTCAAGGCCTTTGTCAAGATAGTCAACTATAACCACACCATGCCCACTTGATACACCCTTGGCGTTGACCTCAAGGATACCGTCATCGAAGATGTGTTGGAGTAACGAGACTGACGAGAGGAGACCGCGAGGTCGTCAATTGCACGAGGTCAAGTGTCAAAAATAAATCTAAACTTACCAATTTGATGAAATTATCTCTAATTGAGGGGTATAATGGTAAATAAAGGTCAAATCCAAAGGGAATTAAGCAAATTTATGATGATCTCTTCGAATTTTGATCAAATTGGACGATGAATTGATGGTAGAAATTGGGTTAAATAATAGATTATGAAAGAGAACTTCAAGGCGATTCCACGGAATCAAAAATCATCGAATTTGACTTTGATTTGGCGAAGAAATTGAAGATCGAAGTGAGGTGATTTTTCCGAAACTTAAAATCGCGAAAATACTGAAATTAAAATGAAATTAACTTGAAATTCCAAATCTAAACTGAAATTAGACATGAATAGATGAAAGGTTAGTAAAAACCGCTTCCACTAACCCAAGATTACAATCGGATTAACCCAATTAATCATCAGATTAAGGTTGTTCATAAAAAATCCAAAAAATCGTGATTGTGGAGTTCAAGCGTCGATTTCTTCCTTGTCTTTTGGCCAAATCTCGATCTTAAGCCCTCCATGAATGCGGAATTGATTCTAGAAGAGGATAGGATAGAGAGATTCAAGAGGGTGAGTGTCTAAACAGATCAATTGGATTGATTTGCTCTCGAATAGTTTACAAATCGGAAGAACATCTCTATTTATACTGTTTTTGGGCGTAACCGTCCGATTAGATTTAATCGACTGTTCTGATGAAGCGAACTGTTACGATTAAGTCATGATTGTCCGATTTCCGATGGAGCGCTCAGATGAAGCCACGTGTGTATGCGTTATAAAACGCGTGAAACTGTTGTCGTCGCGATCCGATGCTTCTGATGCGTTTCATCGCGAAAAGATCTCGACTGTTATAACTCTTTGATGGATGGTCACGATCTTTTTACTTACTCCTGATTTAAAGCACGTGCATGATCCGTGATCCGGTGGACTTTGAGTCCACATGATCCATGTTAGAGCCCATCCTCTACCTTATTGGGCCAAAAGCCCACTCCTCTTCTCTATCTTCTCTTCTTCTCTATCTATCTCATATATACTCTTTTTCCTAAATATAATGGATATAGATTTCGAGGGTTTCTCTCACTCCTCTCGTCGCCGTCCTTCTCTCTCGATTCCTACATGGTATCAGAGCATCCGGCAATGATCAATCTCTCTTTGGATTCATAAAAGGATCTAATCTATATCTGCAATCTCATTCCCTGCTTCCGCAATCGACATCGATTCCCTACATTGATTCCGCAACCGGTTTCCTACAAGAAGGAACTCTGATTTCCTCTCATCGATTTCCTGCAAGAAGGAAATCCGTTTCAATCGATCGGCGCTGCAACTGGAAGTCGTCCGCATCCATATAAAAAAAAATTTCTTTCTTCTATCGACTTCCTGCAAGTTCCGACTCCTCGACTTCCGCATTTATTCCGCTGCATATCTCCACGGGAATCCTGCAGGAAACCTATATCTCCACGGGATTTGCTCCATCTCCACGGGAATCACCTAAGGTCATCTCATCTCCAAGAAACATCTCCACGGGAATCGCCTGCGGAAACCTATATCTCCACGGGATTTGCTCCATCTCCACGGGAATCGCCTAATCATTGGAATGGCTGATTCTTCAGAAGTCTCCTCCATCGCGGCCACCCCTTCTTTGTCTGGAAACCTCCCTTCTGGAAAGCATTCTATTGTCACTGCGCTCACTCGCCCGGCGTACATCTTCGATGGTACTAACTATGGATCGTGGTCCACGGCGTTCCTCGAGTTCCTTAATGCCCATCGACTGCGCCATCATCTCACTGATCTCCCACCAAAGGAATCAGACCCGTCTTATGTCGAATGGAGCTCCCTGGAGTCTGTCGTGTGCACGTGGTTGTGTCAAAGCGTTACAAATAGTATCATGGAACCAATCAGCCAAACTCGTCCTGCTCGCGCTCTATGGCAGCGACTAGCTACGATGTATGCCAACAAGAGCAATGTGAGCAAGACAGTGCGTCTATATGAGGATCTATTTGCTTGCAAGCAGGGCTCCCGGTCACTCCAAGCCTACTATGGCGCAATAGAAGCTATATTCACTGACCTCGCCGTATATCAGCCTCCCTCGACCGATACCGAGACACTAGCACGCTACAAAGACGAGCTTCGGGCAGGAGCTTTCCTCAGTGGTCTTCGTCCCGAGCTTGCCGACATGATACGTGGCCAAGTGCTCGGCGGCGCCCGAGTTATGCCCACTGAGGAGATTTTCGCAGCTGCGCTCCGGGTGCAGGACAGTCTGCCACAGTCATCGGTTCCTCCTTCTACTGAGGTATCTGCTCTTGTCGTCACTGGGGGGTCCTCGAAGCCCTCTGGGAAGGGCGCGGTGTCTGGAAAGTCTCGGAACTCCTTCCCTCCATGCAAGTACTGTGGGAAGATGTCGCATCCCACTGAAAAATGTTGGAAGGAGTTCGGAAAGCCTGGATGGGTGCTCACTGCTGCAGGGGGAAAGTCGGGATCTACACCGGTTGCTCCTGCACCTACACCTACCGCTCCCCCTTCCAGCAATTTTCAGATTGCCGTATCTCCAGCTGAGCATGCATATCTTCAGGCCTCTCGTGCTTCTGCCATGCACACCTTGCCATCGGCTTCCGCTAGTCTCGCTTCATTGGCCAGCCGCCTTGCGTCTTATGCTGGAGGGGATGCATCTACTCCAGGTATGTCTGCCCTCATTGCTTCTCATGATATATCTTGGGTTATTGACTCAGGGCCTTCAGCCCATATGACGGGAACCCCCTCTATCCTTACTGCCTATCATCCTGACTCCTCTATTCCCAATGTCCACATTGCCGATGGTCGCCCATGTCCAGTCCGCGGTTCTGGTACTTCCCGAGCTACTACCACCCTGCCATTACATAATGTCCTTTACGTCCCTGGATTTCCCACAAACCTTTTATCTATCAGTGCTATAACTAAAGCCCTTAATTGCGGAGTTTTCTTCTATCCATATCATTGCATCTTCCAGGATCTCAGTACGGGACAGAGGATTGGACTGGGCCGTGAGAATGGGCGCGGTCTCTACGAGCTGGTGGCAGACTCTCCTTCTGCTGGACTCCGCGCGCTCTTCTCACTTTCTGCATCTTCTTGTTCTTCACAGACATCGTTTTTGTGGCATTGTCGATTGGGACATCCTAGTTTTTCAAAGCTTAAAGAAACTTTACCTTGGTTACGTCTTTGTGATTACAAATGTGAATCGTGTGAAATGGGAAAACATCATCGCTCAACCTATTCTGCGCGTACTAGCATATCATCAAAACACCCATTTGATCTTGTGCATTGTGATGTCTAGGGTCCTGCGCAGCATGCCTCGCCTACCGGAGGACGATATTACATTGTTTTTGTGGATGACTATACCAGAGTTAGCTGGACCTATATCATCAAAAGCCGCAAGGAAGTCCTCTCATGTGTCCAACAATTTGTTACGGAGGTCACCACACAGTATGATACTCCTCTGAAGGTACTCCGCACAGACAACGCTTTAGAGTTTACCCAAAGCAGTGTTGCTGCACTTTGTACTGCACGGGGGATTCTTCATCAGACCACGTGCCCTTGCACCTCTCAACAAAATGGCATTGCTGAACGGAAACATCGACATCTATTGGATATGGTGCGCACATTATTGGTTGGGATGAATGTCCCTATGTATCTGTGGTCTGATGCTATCCTCACTGCCACCTTTCTCGTGAACCGTCTACCCTCAGCCGCACTTGGCGGTGCCATTCCGGTTCAGAGACTTGCTTCTGATTCCGAATTATTTTCTCTACCTCCACGAGTGTTTGGGTGCACAGCTTTTGTCCAAGATCACACACTGCGCTTGTTGAAGCTTGCCCCTCGAGCACTAAAAGGAGTCTTTGTAGGTTACTCTCGGACTCAGAAAGGATACCGCATCTATTTTCCCGTCACACATCACTACGTTACCTCCGCTGATGTCACCTTTCATGAGGATGTTCCTTTCTTCTCACCATCTCCTCTAGTTCCTACCCCTCGCTTATCCACTGATTCCCCTACTTCGGAACCGGCCATGATTATTCCCTCACCACCACTACCTGAGTCATCTCTACCAGCTTCTTCCTCTCCCACTACGACCGTCTCTCCGCTCACTCCGTCTGAATCCTCTCCATCTAACATTCCTCTTTCCGCTCATCCAGAACCATCACCACCTGGTCAGTCTCTCATACTTGTCTCTCCTTTCTCGGCTCTGCCTCCACCTCCCACTGACCTCGATCTTCCGATTGCTATCCGCAAGGGTTCTCGCCAGTGTACACAACATCCGATCAACAACTACGTCTCTTCAGTCCATCTCTCCTCACCCTATCGTGCCTTTGCCCTCTTCGTCCTGTCTGGGTCAATTCCCAAGACATATCTTGAAGTTTTGCAAGTACCGGAGTGGAAGGCCGCTATGGATGCGGAATATGCCGCATTCCTTCAACGAGAGACTTGGACGTTGGTCCCTCGCCCGTTGGACGTCAATGTTGTCTCGTGCAAGTGGGTGTACTCCCTCAAGTACAATCCCGATGGCTCCATTACTCGCCATAAGGCGCGTCTCGTGGCTCGGGGATTCTCTCAAGCCTATGGTCTCGACTACACTGAGACCTTCTCTCCTGTGGTTCGCCTCAGCTCCATCCGTGTCCTCTTTTCCGTTGCGCTCAACCAGGCATGGCCTCTCCATCAACTTGATGTTTCTAATGCCTTTCTTTATGGTGACCTTGCAGAGCAAGTTTATATGGAGCAACCTCCTGGGTATATTGCTCAGGGGGAGTCTTCTCAGGTGTGTCTCCTAAAGAAGGCAATCTATGGCCTGAAGCAGAGCCCTCGTGCTTGGTTTCATAAGCTCTCCAAGCTACTATTCGCGTATGGCTTCATCTCCACCGTCTCCGATCCCACTGTGATGCGCAAACGTACTCCTCAGGGGTGTGTTGTGCTGGCCGTCTATGTTGATGATATCCTCCTTACCGGTAGTGATGCAGCTGAAGTTGCTGCAACCAAGGTTTATCTACATCAGCACTTTGTGATGTGCGACCTCTCTCCACCACGGTACTTTCTTGGCCTTGAAATTGCTTATAGGCGAGATCAGATGGTTCTGTGTCAACGAAAATACGCTTTAGATCTCTTGGAAGAAACAGGTATGCTGGGTTGCAAACCCATTGCCTCTCCTATGGAGACAAATATTGACTGGTGGAACAAGTCGACAGCATTACTAGAGGATGCAGGCTTGTATCGTCGCCTAGTGGGCAAGCTAATATACCTTACAGTGACACGACCTAATATTGCGTATGCTGTAAGCGTATTGAGCCAGTTCATGCAAGCCCCTCGCATGGTACATCTAGATGGGGTGTATCGTGTCCTCGCCTACATCAAACGAGCTCCTGGGAAAGGCTTATTGTATCGGAAATAGGGGCATCTGATGGTTGAAGCATACTCTGATGCAGGCTATGCAGGAGATAAGGCAGATCGGAAGTCACATGGTGGCTATGCAACGTATGTCGGGGGCAATCTCGTCACTTGGAGATCACAAAAACAATCGGTGGTCTCTCGCTCTACTGCTGAATCTGAATACCGAGCCATGGCAGACACCACAGCGGAAATGCTTTGGTTGAGGTCACTTCTGATTGAGCTCGGTTTCCCTCCTCCCTCACCTATGAAGATGTACTGCGATAACGAGGCAGCCACTTTCATCGCCAGCAACGATACCTTCCACATGAGGACAAAATATATTGAGGTCGACTGTCATTTTATTCGCCAGTATGTAATGGACGGTACTATCTGTACACCTCATGTCGCTTCTGCTCACCAACTCGCCGATATATTTACGAAGGCACTGGCTGGGACGGCTTATGAGACTATTGGAGGCAAGCTGGGCATGTTTGATCTCCACGCTCCAGCTTGAGGGGGAGTGTTAGAGCCCATCCTCTACCTTATTGGGCCAAAAGCCCACTCCTCTTCTCTATCTTCTCTTCTTCTCTATCTCTCTCATATATACTCTTTTTCCTAAATATAATGGATATATATTTCGAGGGTTTCTCTCACTCCTCTCGTCGCCGTCCTTCTCTCTCGATTCCTACAATCCACACGCGGTATTCAACGCGCCATTGATCCGACGCCTCGCGTTAATCCATGTCGCCTGCATTTAAAAAGAAAAGTGGAACATAGTCCCACACGGTAAAAATAAAAGGGAGATCTCGGGTTTAAAAGGTGCGATGGACTTAAGCGTTAGCTTAAATCCGAATAACGTATGCTTATATGTACTATAACCCTATATTACGAGTAAATATAAATATGCACGCACATGTCACCTCCGCGCCACGCAAGCACTCGCGTGGGTCGTGTGGCCCTGCCACGTGGCCTTGCGTGCCACGTCGCATCCACGTGGGTCCCGCATGACAATAACCCCCCTTTTAATATTTTGTAATTGTTTTTAACGATTTAAACTCAAAAATAAATTCATAAAAATCCGAAAAAATCCCTAAAAATTAGAAAATTCATAACTTTCAAAATATAACTCCAAATTAATCTAAATTTATTTTATTTGATCCAAATTTTAATTATCTATCATTCTAAAAAGTCAAAATTGATAAATAATGAGAGTTTTAATTTCCATTTCAAAAATACATTTATTTCTTAAAGATTTTAACTTAAGAAAATTTAAATAAATGTTTATAAGATGATTTCTCTCATTATTTTAACTTTAAAAACACCTATAATCTCAAGTAAAGATGGTTTATAAAATTATTTATCTTTAATTCATCATATTTAACCCTAATTTAAAGTATATTGAGATTATAATGACTTTTTCATAGAATGATCGATAAATACTCATAAATATGATAACATGCATAGAAATGAAATCATTTATGCCTTAATGTGCATCAATAATCATGTTTTATCATGTCTAATTAGCATGTTATCAGAGACAAGACAGTAAAACCTTGCAAGGAAGTCAAGGCCCGGTTCGAGGAGCGATTCAAAACCAAGAAGAACAGGCGGCTCTTCTCTAAGCAAAGGATCTAATCGGGTTTTTTATCTGAGTTTTTATGGTTTAGGGTCTTTTTACAGTTGTCTTCTTTTTATTGTCCATTTGACTATCATTTTTTGCCGTATTCTCGATTTTCAGGTTGATGGTCCTTGAGAAAAAAACAAGCTTCCCTACAGGTCGGCAATTGTCATTAACATCGGCAAAAAGTGGAGAGGTAGAGTCCCAAAGTTAGGCTTACTATCAATGGGAGATGCGCGGGGCTTACACCCTAGAAGTTTGACCTATGTGAGTATATTTGTGACATATTTTTGTTGGTTAAGAACCAACTGTCTTGGCCGATAAGTGAACTTGATGCCTAAGAAATGCTTCAAAATGCCTAGATCCCGAATAGTAAGATACCAATGTAAATAAGTGTTGACTCGTGTAATGCCAGCAATGTTGCTCCCAATGGCGAGGATATCATCTCCATATACAACCAGTATGATGCATCTAGTTGAAGTAGAGGTCCAAAAGATAGTAGGGTCCCCTTCAAAAGGAGTCAATCCTTGAGATAGGATAAGCTTATTGAATTTTTCAAACCATCCAAGTGAGCTTTGCGTCAATCTATAGATAGCACGATAGAGAAGGTATACCTATGTAGTCTTCCCTTGAACTGCATACCCAGGTGGTTGCTTCATAAAGACACATTCAGTAAGATCGCCATAGAGGAAGGCATTGGACACATTGAGTTGATCAAGAGATCACCCATGATTAAATACCAAAGAGAGAATAATATGTACTAAGTTAAGGTGGATCACAAGGGAGAAGGTCTCCTTATAGTCAATCGTCAATCCCATATGTTTGGGATAACTCACGAGTGACGAGACGAGACCGCGAGGTCGTCAATTTCACACGGTCTCGTGTCAAAAATTAAGCCTAACTTACCAATTTGGGGAATTGAGAGTGATTTGAAGGGTATAATGGTAACTAAGGGTCGAATCCACAGGGAATTAAGGTATTTTTAAGAGATCTTTTGGAATTTGGTCAAATTGGACGATGAATTGAGGTGAGAAATTAGGGAAAATAGTGTTCTCTCTAAAAACACTAAAAACTCAAAGATCTATCCGTGGAATCAAAAATCGCTCGATTTGGATTAGTAATCACGGAAAAATCAAAGATGGAAGTGGGATGAAATTTTCGGAATCGCGAAGAACACAAATTGAAATTAAAATAAAATTAAACTTAAATTGAGATCCTAAACCTAAAATTGATGATACATGACGATAGATAAGAGGAATAACTTGTTTTCTAACCTGAGATAACGATCAAAATGATCCAATTGATCGCTGGATCGACAGCTATTCATTCCGCGAATTTAATCGTGAACATCGGTGTTCAAGAAACAAATTCTCCTCGCACGATCGTCGAAATCTCTCTTATAAACACTCCGTGGACACGATTTCGAGTCTAGAAGCGATTACAAGAGAGAGATTCAAGAGAGAAGGGGTTTAGATAGGTCGATTAGATCAAATCCCTCAAGAATACATAGAACGACGAAGAACTCGTCTATTTATAGGGCGAAATGGGGAAAACCGTCCGATCTCCTTGATTAACGGTCGTGATGAAACGGTTCATCACGAACCGTTATAGTTAAATCCCAGCCGTCCGATCGCGATCTGACGCATGAGATGGGCTTGGATCGTATGCGTTTAAAAACGCATCGATTCGTAACCGTTAGATCGTGATCCGGCGGTCTTGATAAAGCTTTCAAATCAGGCGTTATAAAACGCCTTAAATCCACGCCGTTGGATCTTGATCCGACGCGTCAGATGCTCCCCCCAAGATTAAATCGTGGCCGTTATAACGCCTCCATTTAAGCACGTGTTTGATCAAGGCTTGATGGTCTACTCGTCCACGCAATCGACGCGTCTGATGCCGCCACGTCGCATAAGATCCAACCGTTATAATAAATTTTACTTGGCACGTGTTTTGATCAAATCGGGTGGTCCGTGTCCACGCGATCGACACCGTGGATGTTCCGATGCGCCGCCGATCCGACGCTCCTCGTCGCGCCACGTCACCTGCGTTATAGAAGTCGTGTGGATTAGTCCCACACGGAAATAAATAAGGAGAATCGTCGGGTTTATAAGACCCGACGATTTAAAGGGTTAATAACCCTTCCCATATAGGGAAGGCTGAAGACCCATTATATATATAATAATAATAAAAATACTATAGATATAAAACGCGCCACGTAGGCGCTGCGCGGGTCCACATGGCTCTGCCAAGTGGCCTTGCGTGCCACGTCGCACCCGCGTGGGACCCGCGCGCTTTTTGCACTTTTTTTATTTATTCTAAACGTTTTTAAATAGAAAATAAAATCATAAAAATAAGGAAAAATCCATAAAAAATTCCTAAAATTATAAAAATCATATCTTTTAAAATACAACTCTAAATCAATCCAAATTTCTTTCATTTGATCTGAAATTTAATTATCTATCATTCTAAAAAGTCAAATTATTTAAATAACAAGAGATTTAATTCTTATTTCAAAAATGCATTCATTTCTTTAAGATTTTAACTTTAGAAAATTAAATGAATGATAAAAAAATGATTTCTCCTGTTATTTAACTTTAAAAACCATTTATAATCTCAAGTAAAGAGGGGTTATAAAATCTTTAATCTTTAATTCATCATAATTAACCCTAAATTAACGCATTTTGAGATTATAACATAAAATTACATAGAATGATAGAAATGCACTCAAAGTATGATAACATGCACATAAATGTAATGTTTTATGCCTTAATTTGCATTAATAATCATGTTTTATCATGTTAAGATTGCATGTTATCAACGAGCAACAAGACGAGGTTTGTGTGGATGAATCATCCTATCATGATTGTACTTGAGGGTAAACACCCATTGACATGTAATAACATTAGTGTTGGTTGGTCCATGAATTAATACTCATGTCCGCCGCTAGACTAGAGCCTTGTACGCTAAGTCCATTGATGCCTTCTAATGAGGCAGCTTCACTGCTTCTAAGTGCGACTTGGGTATTGACTCGGCAGCAAGAGAAAGGGAGAACACATGATAGGTAAGGTGAAAATGATCATAACTAAGAAAGTGCAAAATAGGATGAAGATTACAAGAGTGCTTACCTTTGCAAAGAGCAATAGGTAAGTGGAGATCTTATGATGGCAATAAAATGGGCATCGGATTTGAGCACGAGGTCAAGGAGTCGACGAGCGGAAGCACAAAGATTGAAGTAGAGATCAAAACTAGCGATGTCGTGGGTGGCATAAGTGGTGGAGATGCATTAGAGTGAAGTAGTGGGGTAGGAGATGATGGTGGAGAGAGTGATAAGAGAGGGGCGAGATCCATTGGAGTGGGTAGACGAGATGTGTCCCCTAGAGAGGAAGAAGAGGATGGTAAGTATAGGGGATGAAAATGGTGCTGGAGGTGGAGTAGATTAGGAGGTAGAGGAGAAATAGAAAGTAGACTCAAAGAATGTGACATTCGTAGACACAACATATTTATGATGGAAAATATACACGATAGCTTTTTTGCATGTGTGAGTAGCCAACTAACACTCCTTTGACAGAATGGGGCGCCAACTTGGATGTATTAGGAGTGTGATCATGAACGAAGGCTATACAACCAAACACCCAAGGGAGGCAAGGCAAAGAGGTCACGATCAGGGTGGAGATGACGAAGGGGTACTTCACCGCCAAGAGGTGACGAGGAGAAGCGGTTAAGGAGGTAAGTGAGGTAAGAAGGGCATCATACCCCATAAAATGGGGGACTCTTATTTGTACCAAGAGAGTGCGAGTCATGTCAAGTAGGTGACAGTGTCTACACTTAGCAACACCATTCTATTAAGATCTGTGAGGACACATGGTTTGTTGGAGGATGTCACAGGAGATGCATAAAACCTGTAGAACAATATGAACAAATTTAAGACCGTTATTGCTACAAAGAATTTTGGGGGTTTTAGAATATTGAATGGAGATCTCTTGAAGAAATTGATGAATAGAGGGTGGAATATCTGTGTGGTCTTTAAGAAGATAAACCTGAGAGGCACGAGAGAAATAATCTAAAAAAAATACATAATAACAAAAGCCCAAGATAGATGGCACCCGAGAAGGTCCCCAAGATACATCACAATGAATAAGATCAAAAAGAGATTTATTTGGAATAGAGTCTAGGCGGGGGTAGGAGGCTCCAATTTTTTTGCCTAGTTGATGTGACTCACATGCAAAGGAGGAAACAAAAATCCATGGGAGAGATTGGTGGAGTTTAAAGATATTGGGGTGGCCAAGTCGTTGATGTCACTAGAGTGCAAAATCTGTCGAGAAAAGTGATTACAAAAAAATTATACATGAAAATATATTATTATTAATAAAAATTAAGGCATAAAACATTTCATTCTTATGCATGTTATCATATTTTTTTAGTATATATATCTATCATTATATGAAAACTAAGTTATAATCTCAAAATGTACTAATTTAGAGATAATTATGATAGTTAAGAGAAATATTTAAAGATTAGAGTATTCCCATTATTTATTTGAGATTATAATTAGATTTTAATGTTAAATAATAAGATAAAATACTCTTTATACACTCATTTATTTTTCTATGTTTTATTTTCTAAAAGAAATGAGTGTATATTTGAAATAAAAATTTATTCTCTAATTATTTATTGAATTTGACTTTTTAGAATGAGAGATAATTTAAGTTGTGATCTAAAAAAAATTTTGGAATCAATTTAGAGTTATACTTTTAGAGATATAAATTTTATAATTTTTAGGGTTTTTTTGAATTTTTCAGATTTTTTATAAATTTAATTCAATTTATTTTAAATTAAAATAAATAAAAAATATCTTTTCATCGCGTACTAACATGACAGCTAATGTGGTGCGGACAAAATTGTGGTGCTACGTGGCGGCGTATAAGAATGTCACGTGTCACATGTGTGCATGTGCGAGCATGTGTGTGAGCACGTGTGTGATTAATGAGAATAAGCACCCTTGTCACGATTTTCGCTATCTCATTAATTAATCCTAGATTATATACCATCGAATCGCCGTTATTTTCGTCATGTGGGACTATTCTCATTTTTTTTAACTCACGTGACGTGATGAAATGTGGAGCGTTCGATCACGCGATTTAACTATTTATACATCTTAATCCTTAAATATCTTGTTTCCCTTTCCTTCAAGATCAATTTTCGCGTTTTAAAGTGAGATTTCTTGGAGAGAACAAGGAGAAATTGATTCTTAAATGCCCACGATCGTCTTCAAATTTGCGGAATGAAAAGCCTTTGATTTGGCGATCAATTAGATCAATTTGAGCCCTATCTCGGGTTAGAATTCGTGTTTTCCTCCTAATATCTCTTCCTATAACATTATATTTCAATTTCGAATCATAGATTAGTCGAATTTTAGATTTAATTTTGATTTTCTCTCTCTTCGTGTTAAAAAATTTTACTTAATTTTCGCTTGTTGATTTCTCCGAGAATCTTGATCGAAATGCTGTGATTTTTGATTCGTGGATTTGTCTTTGAGTTATCTTTATAAATCTATTAAATTCCATAATTTCAAATCTCAATTCATTGTGCGATTTGATTGAATTTCAAAGAGTTCCTCGAAAATACCTTTATTCTTCGTAGATTCAACGCTTATTCACCACTATACTCCTTAATTCGTGATTATTTCTTAAAATTAATAAGTTTAGAATTGTTTTTGACACGAATCCACGTGTATTCAACGAACTCGCGGTCTCGTCTCATCACCAAGTGACATAGTTTGTCCCGTCTAAGATAGTATTGGGACTCTGAAGATAGTGGACAAATGTATTCGTCGAAGAAGATGAAGAAGTAATGATCCACTGTAATGCTTGGCCGAGAGTAAAGATCGGCGGTAACGCCAAAGTAAGGGGCAATGTTGGTTCCATTATTGGAGTAGAAGTAGGGGTCGACAGGTTTGATGAGGGCAGTGTGATGGTAGGAGAGGGAGGAATGTGCAAAGATGTTGATGGAGAGTTCTTATTCACCATAATCTTAAAGTGGCTTTCCCCAAATCAATCAGCTAGGGACCGACTAAGAAATCAATAAGCATGTATTGTGATGTGCCACAAAAGTCATGCGGATAAATCATTGGTTTCTCCCTTTTACAATCCTCAAATAAAAAATTTTCAAAAGAAAACTTGTAGATCTCAAAATTTTGTATCTAATGATAAATAAAATCGATCTATTTCATTAAGTATAGAGAGGTATAGGTCCAAACAAAGATTCCACGTGAATTTTCACAAGAAGAATGTATTATGTCCAAAAATATTAGATTTAGGTCATTGAAATAGCTTCAAATCTAATTGGCTTTTAAACAAAGTTTGTAGATAATAAAATTTCTCTTCCAATGATACATAATACAAAGATTTTTGAGCAAAGAATAATAAGATATGAATTTTTGAATATGATGCTTAGAAAACAAATGATTTTCTAAGAAAAAGTCAAGATTGAGGTGTTAGGACACCATTTGCTATGTTCTTTGGCTTAAAAGAGATGTTTTCAATGCTCCTAAATCTAATTCAGGTTTCAAGTCGATCCGACTTTAAATGAGAAAGATATGATAGATTTAAGCTGACTGCACAAAGAGATCCACCGAAGCAATGGAGAGTCGATGTGTGGGCGACGACAGGAAGATCCGGCGCCACCACAAGGAACCCTAGGTTAGGGCTCTAATACCATGTTGAAAATAAAAATGAGATAATGATCTTGGTTGAGGAAAAGAAGAGATTAGAAGATAGACATAGAGGGGAG
>CM044114.1:9884478-10207652 GCA_024174645.1 Lemna minuta | reverse complement strand
GTCGATAAAGTGTTTGATCTTTCCAATCAATGGCTCGCGATGAAATGCAAGAGTGCTGAATCATTACGGTCAAGTTGTGACTGTTGGATGCAGCAGATGGACCATCGAGATTTACGCCACATCACGCGTTTTAAAAGTAACTTACTTGAAATGTCATCCGTGGATCTTGATTTGATGCTTGGAATCTTTTTCATTAGTTATAATCTAAGTCGTTATAACTCCCCAGATCAACTTTGACTGAGATTTAATCTATTTTAAAAATGATTCGTCGGCCAGTAAGAATGCACCACGTACTCTCACCCTTAAGTGACCGATCAACGGTCGTATTTTAATTGTGCGATCGGAGCTCGACGCGCTACCACGTCACACATGTGCAAATACAAAGTCCCACATGACAAAGAAATTAAGAGAAAACACGTGTATATAAAGGTGTGCGTAGTGTGGTGAGGAGTTAGCAAAAATCCTTAATAGGGTGCTTTCTCCTGATCACACACACATGCACACACACGTGCGCACACACGCACATAGTGCACTCGAGTCTGCGCGCACATGTACATGTGTGCGACATGTGGTGGTGTCGTACTTTCGCGATGTGGCGCGCTCCACCACTCTCTCGAACACGTTAGCTGCCACATCAGTACACGAAAATAAAAATATTATTTTTAATAAATTTAAATCAAATAAATCGATTTTAAATTCATAAAAATTTAGATCCATCCCAAAATTAGAAAATTCATATATTGTCAATATAACTTCACATTAATCCAAATTTGTTTCATTGGATCAGAAATTAAATTATCTATCATTTTAAAAATTCAAATTTAATAAAAAACAAGAGAATAAATTTTAATTTTAAAAATACACTCATTTCTTTTAGATTTTAAAACTTAAGAAAATATATGAGTGTATATAAAATGATTTTTCTTATTATTTAGCCTAAAAATAATTATAATCTCAAGTTATCATAATTAATCCTAAAATAATGCAGTTTGATATTAGAATGACTTTTTCATAAAAAGATAGATAAACACCTAAAAATATGATAACATGCATTAGAGTGAAATATTTTTATTCCTTAATTTGCATTAATAATGATATATTATCGTGTTTAATTTGCATTTTATTAGCGACGTGACAAAATCTGAGCGCTCCATCTTTGATCGAACGGACGTGACTTAATGGCAACGATTCACATCCAAGCGTTTTATTTGAGCCGTTGATTGAAGATGAAGAACCTAATCTAACGGCCACACCTAATTTAGCCTATAAATACGCATGTTCTTCGACAATGTAAATCATTTAGGGGTGTTTCCAGTTATCAAACTATTTAGAAATCTCAATCCATGAATCTCTTGCTTTCCTTCTCTTCTAGATCAATTTCTGCGTCCAAGGAGTGTTTGAAAGTGAGATTTCGTGGAGAGAATAAGGAGAAATTGCTCCTTGAATGCCAAAACTTGTCTTCGACATCGCGACACGAAGAGCCTTTGATCCGACGATCAATTGGATCATTTCAAACACTATTTCGGGTATACTTTGTGCTTTCCTCCTTATCTCTCTTTCCATAACATCATATTTCCATTTCAAATCATAGATTGGTCAAATTTTAGATTTAATTTTGGTTTCTCTCTTTAATTTTATATTTTAGGTTTAATCAAATTTCTCTCTCTTTACGTTCGAAAATTCTACTTAATTTTCACTCTTTGATTTCTCTGCAAATCTTGATCCAAATCGAGTGATTTTTTATTCCGCGGATTCTTCTTTGAGTTCTCTGTCTAAAATGACTAAAATCCCAAATTTCTCACCTCAATTCCTCGTCTAATTTTGATCAAATTTGAAGAACACCTAAAAAATATCTTAATTCTCTGTGGATTCGACCTTTGTTCACAATTATACTCTTTAATTCATGATTTTAATCTTAAATTGGTGAGTTTGGAATATGTTCTAACATGAGTCCGTGTGTTTTCAAAGACTGCATAGATTCGTCTCGTTAGAGACTCTTTCGTGAGTAAATTCTAGACTAAGGACAAGTCTATGGAGTTGACTAGAAAGTCAACTCTTAGTGTATTTGTTTTTCACCTCTTAGGATCACATGAGATCATGGTTGAGGGGCCTACTTGAATCATGTGTGGGTTGGTATGGGGGCTTGAGGACTTCAAAGAGGTAACTTGGCTCAAAGAGGAGTAGGGAGAGGCAACCGAAGCTCTAGGAGTCAATGTGTGAGAGACGGGATGAATAGCATCATATTGAAGGACAAAGGTGGAGTGAGATCATTGATTTAGAATGTAAGTGGGTCACATCAGAAGTGTGTGGACTATGATTTGACTAACCTGACAAGCTGGTAATTGCTATTGGTGGACAAACAAGGTGAAGAGTGACTCCACGGGGACTATCTTTTCAAGGGATCGACTTGGGGGGGGGGGGTTGGATACCCTATCTAGTATAAAGATCTAGTATAAGGGACATGAGAAATGGAGTGAATATCAATAGATTTCTAAAATGAACTTAACATAAATAGACAAAAGACTCTAAATCAGCCCCTCATGTTAGTTATTTCATCATCTTGTTAGGATTTTTCGTAAAGTTACAATTTTTTATTTAGGTTTATATGTGGAAGGAGTTATTTGTAGGTTTTAAAATTTCTTACTAATTTTCCCTTTCGAGTTATCACGTATGTAATGCAACTAGGTACAACTACACTAGAGTGATTCTAGGGTAAGAAGAATTGGGATTTTGTACCAGACTCATAGGTTTGAAATATCGTGAAAATGACAACATCCAGTAACAATTTTTCATTTGAGGAATCATAAATATTCCATCCTTTCATCAATAATAGAGTGAAAATGCAATTAGTTGAACTCAAAGTCGTCTCCTGTTCAATCTCAACAAATTTACTACTCGTAAGCTTTCTAGGTTGATCCACAGGGATCCTAGAGCGATACGATATCAATGATAGGAGTTGAGATAAGAATAATAATGAGGTTTGGTGGTCAACTCGGAGAGTTGACCACGACAGAAGAATTTCAATTGATTGAAACTGGTTTACTAAGCCTCTAGATGTAAAAACCCTAAACTTCGTCTATAGAAATTAATGAAAGGAGGAATTGAGGAAATCTACACTGGGAGGGAAGGAAGAAATCAAGAGGGAGAGAAGAGAAAGAGAGAGAGATAGAAGCAAAAAGTGAGGAAGATCTTGAGATGAATTTTATAGATAAAAAGAGTGATTATGGGGGAGAGAGAGAGAAAGCAAATGCGACGGCAAGAAAGTGAGAGTGGTTGCGAGAGACGAAGAAGAATCAGAGATTGAGTGAGAGAGGGAGAGCTAACTAAAGGGAAAAAGGGGGAAGGGATGAAGAAGGAGAAATGAATGAGAAAGGCAAGAGAGAGTGATGGGTCCCACACGCTGCGAGAAGGACTGACGGCCAGCGGCCAAACGGCGACATCGGCGGAGACGAGAGCTCACTTACACCTGCAGAAGGACTAACAACCAGCAGGCTCGATGGCGACAGCCGCATGGGCAAAGAGGAAGAAGAAGCGAAGCCGAGGACGAACGGAGCGGCCTCGGCGCTGCAAAACCGGCGACGAGCTCCAGCCGATCCCAGATCTACTACTAGGGAGTCACCGGAGATCGGCGAGTGTCGATAAAAGGAGGCCCCTAGACCCTAAGAGAAAGGCGGTATTTTGGGAGAATGCAGAAAGAGTTAACGTTTCTTTTGTTTTGCCAAGTTACTCTCTCTAGAGTCGGGTGATTCATTACGTGCTTTTAGGAGTACTCCCAGAAGACGTCGGGTGGCAGGCATCTCGGTTCCACCGGGAAGGCGTGGCGCGAGACACTTCTATTGCGTGACGTGGTGATACTTTCCTTACCTATGATCGCTATTTCATCCCCTCCGAGTTAGTCGCCAGAATAGACTAGCTAAATCTTCTCTTGTTATCCTCAGAGCGGACGCCTACCACATCATATTTCTGGTATCGAGGCCTGCCGACACACATGGCCACCAGATGCGGAGCAGGGAATTCCGCGCTAACTCCAGCACCCCTACGCCGAAGACATGCCCGAATGGGCAAAATCTATTACGAAGCCAAGAAGAATCAAAGGTACGAGATGGAATTCGTCATGAACCAAATCTGGAACTCAAGATGGCCAAGCCGGTGGAAACTATTACCTGGCCACCGCGCTCGGCACGGACTCCCCGCTTGCTCGCGTGACCCCAGAGCAGCCGGAGGAGCCCCAGATGGGGACGCCGCGAAGAAGGGAGCCAAACCGCACGTGAGCACCTTGAGCGGTTCCTTAGACCCGAAGAAGTACATGGATTGGGAAGCGGGTTTAGATGAGTATTTCGGCGGTATCAGTAGCAGGGGCCGTCGTATCCGGTTCGCGAGATGAAGCTCGCCGGGCAAGCGAGAATATCTTGGCGAAATCTACAATCCTCGCTGAGGCGTCGACATGATACGATAGTTACTACTTGGGGAGGAAATTAAAGGGGCGTCTACGAGAAGTTCATCCCTGCATGCTATATACCCATGATAATCGACGAGTGGCAGCATCTTCGTCGGGCGACGGAACGGTGGTTGATTATATTAGTCGTTTCGACGATCTTATGATCGGTGCAACCTCGACGAGGAACCCATGGCTACACTCGCTAGGTTCGAGGCAGGGGTTACGATCGGAGTTACAGCGCGAACTCGTATTACGGGAGGTATCCTCTCTTGAAAAAAAGCGTATCGCTACACGCTCAACATGGAGTTATACGCGCGCATGCACTGACGGGAACACACACCACTGGGTTACGATCGCCGAGGCCTCACGGCAGGTGCACACAAACCCCCGAATCCACTCTCTACCCCTTCCCCACTGATTAGCCCGCCAACCACGCCCTCTACCCCTCCTTATCGCCTACTTCTGCCGAACCAACCGCCGACACCAACGTCGATGTCAGCAGCGGCTACGGGAGGCGGGAAGCCGTCTAGGGTTGAGTCGAGGCCACTGACTACCAAATTCGGAATTCCTAACCCTTCGGCAAACGAGCGAACATCAGATGGCCGAACCTTAGGGAGGACCACGGCCTCGACCCACCTCCACACCCTCGACCAACACGAGTGCAGCGAATCGCATGCTACAAATGCCGGGGCTGGGGACATTTCGCGTCCCAATGCCCTCTCCCCGTCAAGCGTCACGACCAGGCACGCACCCTTACGAGTCGAGATCACGACGAGCGAACCCGTTCCCCACGACCTCGAAGAGCGTGATCACGGAGATTTACGAAGCAGATCCCGAGCTCGCTATGGTCTTCGAGGGTGCTCCGGGACTTGTCGGGTGCATCATCAAGGAGCTGATACTGCTAACCCCTGAGGAGCTTACTCTCGCTCTTGCCGCCCCGCTGGGCACAACACTGTAAAAAAATCAACGGAATCAAACTTGGAGTCAGGTACCAATGACTCCCAGCGTTTGTCAATTTTTTCGACATACACGAAGATTGACACTACGAGTCGTCAAGATCTTAGTCGATAGCGGCGAGTGTGGTTAACGCCGTCGCTGCGCCTCCCGTTCCCATTCTCGGCCTCCAGGCTCGGGCTCATCCACGCCCCTACCGAGCCATGTGGATCAACGACGCCTCTTTAGCGCGTGACGAGGCGGTGTCTCGTACCTCTACAAGTGGCTGGTTATCACGAGGAGATTTGGTGCGACATACTACCCATGGGGGTGGGCGAGCATCTAGCTCGGCGGGACCACGGCTCTACGATCGCGATGTGGCCCAATATGGAAGAACCAACCGATGCGTTTTCTATTTCGGAGGCAACAAGCAGGTTTGGAAGCCCTTCGTACCTCGACCAACGCCTCCCAGATCAATTGCAGAAGACTCCGTGTTACACAACACTGCTCGACCCGGTTCCTCGGAATCGTCTCGGCGCGCCAATTCCTAAAAGGAATGGACAATGAGGCCCCATGCAGAGGCGATCAAGATACGGACCAAGACCTCCTCAAGCTGGTGAAGGGGATTTTCCTTCTTTCTTGCGGGAATTTGCATCTTTATTCCGTGCGGAACTTCCCAAGCGCACGCCACCCAAGGGGAGCATTCAACATTTCATCGACTTCATCCCGGGATCTACCTTGCCAAATCTACCTCATTATCGTCTAAATCCGCGCGGAGCGCCGAGCTCCAGCGACGGGTTGAAGACCTCCTCCACCGCGGCCTCATACGAAAGCCACGGCCGCTTGCGCCGTGCAGCCCTCCTGCGCCTAAGAAGGATGGCGGTTAGGCGACTCTGTGTGGATTGCCGAGCCATCAACCGCATCACGGTTCGATATAGATACCCAATTCCGCGCATTGACGATCTCCTTGATCAATTAGCCGGAGCTCAAATATTTTCCAAGCTGGATCTTCGAATGGTTATCATCGGAGTGCGCATCGGGGCGCGGAGACGAATGGAAAAGCAGCTTTCCAAGACTAGTGAGGGACTCTATGAATGGCTTGTCATGCCATTTGGCTGTCGAACGCTCCCAGCACCTTCACGAGGCTTATGAGCGAGGTGTTACGCCCTTTTCGCCGGTAAATGCCTCGTGGTTTACTTCGATGACATCCTCATTTATAGTCACTCTCTTGAGGAGCACAAGGAGCATCTCGGGGCGGTGCAGTACCAAAGCTCAAGAGGAACGGTTATTCGCCAATCTCGCCAAATGGTCTTTCTTGACTAATTCGGTGGCGTTTCTCGGGTTTGTTGTCTCGGCCACGAGGGATCGCGGTTGATCTGCGCCAAAACCTCGGCCATCAGGTGAATGGCCTACGCCCACTGATCTCTCTTCGCCGCTCGGAGTTTCCACGGTTTTGGCCCAGTTCTATTGGCGTTTTTGTCCGCGATTTCAGTTCCATTGCCGCCCCAATAACCGACATATTTCGACAAAGCACGGTTCCACTGTGAGCGCGGCTGCTGACCGCGCCTTCCACCAGCTCAAGGTTGCTTTGACCACATCCCCGAGTCCTTCGCCTAGCCCGATTTTACAAAGCTCTTCGACGTAGCGGCGGATGCCTCCAGCACCGGCATCGGGCGGTGCTATCCCAGAAAACCATCCACTCTCGTATTTTTAGTGAAAAGCTCAGTGACGCGAAGTACGGTATTCGGGTACGATCGGGAGCTCTGCGCGGTCGTCCAATCTCTAAAATTACGGAGGCACTATCTTCTCCACGAGGAATTCACCCTATATAGCGATCATGACGCCCTCCGCTTCCTTCACTCCCAAAAAGAAGCTCGGTGCTCGCCATGGCCGATGGGTGGAACTTCTACAAAGCTTCACATTCTCGCTTCGACATCGGCCGGACGCGAGAACAAGGTAGCGCGTGCCCTCGGCCCGACGACATCACTCACTCCAAATCTCCCGAGGCGATAATCACGGGATTTGATAGCATGCCCCTTCTTTACAAAGAGTGCCACGACTTCCGGTCGGTCTAGGAATATGCGGCTCTTCCGGGAGGCTCGACAACACGGTTCTCAGACGGCACCCGCTCAAACACGAGCCCCACGGTCGGACTATCGAAGGGAGTGCGGGTTTCTCTTTGCTTCGCGATCGCCTCACTGCATTCCGGCTGGATCCACCCGAGATTTCCTCATTTGGGAGCTACATGGAGGAGGACTCGCGGTCATTTTGGCATCACCAAAACCCTCCAAGCCGTGGAAGCCCGGTATTTCTGGCCCCATCTTCGCGCGGCGTCCGCGGATGTAATCGGTCGGTGCTCCACTTGCACAATAGGTAAATTAACACGACGAGTACATGCCAATATCTTCCACTACCCGTCCAGGAGGCCCCACGGCAAGAGGTTAGTATGGATTTTTGTTACTGGGATTGCCAGGACTCGCGGCAGCGGGCCCCGCGATCCTAGTGGTGCGTTGATCGTTTCAGCAAAATGGCCCATTTCATTGCACGTTCGAGAACCACGGATGCCGCCCACACCGCCGGTTGTTCTTCAATGAGGTAGTCCGCCTTCCACGGCATTCCGCGAAGCTGTCGTCTCACGATCCCTTGCGATGTCGGCTTCACCAGCAGAATTTTGGAAAACTCTCGCAGCGCTTGATGGGAACGACGCTCCAATTTCGACGGCCTTCCACCCACAAACGGATGGGCGGGTAGCAGTCCACCTGAGAACAGCTGGGCAGAAACTTGCTGCGTTGTCTCGTCAGAGATAACATCGCCACCTGGGATGAACTACTCCCTCGCGCCGAGGGTCAGCTTACAACGCGTCAGAGCAGCGCCACCGGGTTTCGGCACCCTTTCCAGGATTACCACGGGGTGCTCACCAAACCTGCCGGTTGATCTCATGGCCCTCCCAACCGGGACGCGTATTCTCGGGAGGCTTTCACCTCACGCTAATGATCTCACATCCCTTTCACCAGCAAAGTGCAGCGATCGGGATAACGGCTTACAACGCCAAGCTCCAAAACCACAGTCCCGATGCCCACCGCCACCTCGCGCGAACTCCGGGAGGAGACACGGTCTGATTATGGTCCAGCTACGCCCGAAGCGTTACGCGGCGAGAGAAGGCGCACAGACTCCACCCTCGCGCCGCCGGTCGCCCGTATCCGTCGGAAGATCAACCTAACAGCGTATGACATTGCCATTAGTCCGGCCAGGGCATTCAGGCCTCCTTCAACATATGCCAGGCCTCGTTCCCTACCCGGGACCCCTGCGTCCTCCCCACGTGCGCATCTTCCGCCCTAACTCGGCGCAGTGCGCACTCAAACCGGAGGAGAATGATGGGTCCACACCCAACGGCGAAGGACTAACGACCCAATAGCCAAGCGAAGCGACATCGGCGAGCGCGAAGCTCTTACACCTGCACAGGACTTCAGCAACCAACGGATCGATGGCGACAGCCGCGGGGGCAAAGAGGAAGAAGAAGCCACCAAAGCAGAACGGCAGAGCTCAGCGATTTCGTCTACTACTAGGAGTTACGGAGATCGACGTGGGTCGATAAGGAGGCTAGACCCTAAGAAGGCAGTGCCCTTTGGAGAATACGAAAGAGATTCAACGTTTCTTTGTTTTGCCCAAGTTACTCTCTCTAGAGTCGAGTGATTCATTCACGTGCTGGGAGTGCTCCCCGAGAGGCCGTCGAGGTGAGCATCTCGGTTCCGCCGGGAGGGCGTGAGCGCGCGAAGCCTTCTATTACGTGGCGTTGATACTTTCACTTACCTACGATCGCTACTTTCATCCCCTCCGCGAGTTAGTCGCCCGAATGGGCCTTACCTAAATCTTCTCCCAGTTATCCTCGAAGGCGAGACGCCTACCACATCGGAGAGGGATCGTAGACTAGATTGCAAAGGGAAAGATACGGCAGTTAAGAGAGGGTGAGAGAGGGCTTTCGAGAGAGGAAGAGAGACTGTGAGAGAAAACAGGAGAGAAACTTAAGGAGGAATTTACAGAGAGGGGAAAGAGGAAACTCGTGTGAGAGAGGGCGAGAAGGCACGTAGGTTGGTCACAATCTTCTAAGAATCCGACGTCCACGCTTTGTCATTTATCAGTAGGAAAGAAAAAATAGAAAGGAGTTCAGTCCGGAAGTATTTCTCTGACCCCTCCGATGATTTATCCTTGCTAATCTTCAAACTTTATTTCCAACAGAGAGATCGAGAGAGCAAGAGAGATGATAGAAGAATTGAATGCAAATGAAGCACGCAAACGGGAAGAAAGATGAAAGGAGAAAGGGAGAACGTGTATCAGAGAACAAAACTGAAAATAAACCACTATTCTTCAGCTACGTCTCTCCGATGGGAAGACCAAAGTGAGAATACTAAAACCAAAAACCTAGGAGAGAGGAAGAGCAGCAGCCACATAAGCCGGAAGAAGCCATAAGTCATGCTCCTTTCTCCTTTCAGAGTCCCCTCCCAGGTGGGGCATTGATGGGCTCCCGTTTTGCTTTAATGGGCCTTCTATGCACCTTCCTTCAAGCTTTGCTCTTCATGCTCCTTGACATTATCAATTTTCCTGAAATAAACAATCAGCATTTATGTAGAGAAATTCTATTTCAAGAAAAATGATCTAATAAAAACTTAAAGTCATGAAATGGTGGGTGTAATATCATATTCAAGAGTTTATTGTAATCATGTAAGAGCATTTTTTAGTACTTCCAATTATTTTTATGCTTTCATCAGAATCCATGGTCAATTTACCCCTTCACCACTACCTCATTAAAGTATGTTATCCATTCCACACCGCTGAATTTCCCTTGATGGTCCTCAATACAAGAAACTTGAAGCAGATGTTCTTTGTAGGGGATCAATCTTACCTATATTTCCCCTTGTATATAAAAATTCCTGCATAATTTGAAAAATATAAGCTAAAAGACTAGATTTCGTAACCTTAAACAAAACACTCAAAGCAGCTGTTCTAACAAATAAAACTCTTTTTTTCTCTAAAAAATCTAGTAGTTCATTGCATTTGAGAGATGCTTTACAGATCAATCCATGATCTTGATTAGATATTGAGATTTTCTGCCTAGTCAAAAACATCATGAGGCCATAACATAAAGAATCATGAACTAAATAACATTCGCTTAGTAAAATTGCTGAATTTTCACCCTCTCAGAATTGGAAATTCCACCTAATAATTTAAAATGCCTAAGGTAAAAAACCATTGTACCCGACAAACTAAGATTTTTTTTCTGGCCAGCTTCATTTAAAATTTCATTTTTGAAAAAGACCCTCGACTTTATCTCATTGCGTTTAAAGAAAGGATGAACGTTGAGAGAAAAGTACTTATGAAGTCATGGGTTTTCCTCTTAGGGCAACATTTTCTTGGCATCCGACGCAACAAGATTGTGACCAACCAAACTGCACCAGAACCCGAGATACTCCCTGGCAGCAAACTTTTGGTGGATCCCAGTTCGGTGCAGAGTCGTTCTTTCTTTTCCTTCTCTTAAAGCTTCACATAATCATGGCTACGCCAAGCTCAGACCTTTCCAGAAGGTAATGGAGATCGTCGATGAGGAAGACAGAGAACCCCAGCTAGCCCTTCCCGCCATTGCTGCAATAGGAGCAGTGAGAAGCTGCAACTTCCGGCAAAAGCAGCACTTCGGAAATGACTCAGATTTCAAGATTGACGTCGAGGGAGAGTTCTCCCCAGTTTTCAAGAGCAACCCGCTTCCCATTTTTCTCAAGGTAAAAAGGGTTTTTTTTTCTTGGAGAAACAAAAAAGGAAAAAAGAATTTTTTTTTTGCGAGAGCAGTTCGAGGACGTGGAGTGCTCTGTGAGGGCGCAATTTAGCGTGGAATGCAGCTCTCAGAGGCAAATCTTGAAGGGTATAACGGGGATTGTTGGCCCCGGAGAGGTTTTGGCTCTGATGGGTCCTTCTGGAAGCGGCAAAACGACGCTGTTGAAGATTATTGCTGGTCGTTTGAACGATAACGTTAAGGGAAATGTCACTTATAATGACATTCCTTACAGCAGTGCCTTAAAGAGGAGGCGAGCACTCTCTCTCTCCTTACCTCCCTCCCTCCCACTCCCACAATCTATCTATCTATCTATCTATATGTTTGTCCATCTATCTGTCTGTCTGCCTGTCTATTTATGTATCTATTTATCTCTCTGTTTGTATGTCTGTCTGCCTGTCTATTTATGTATCTATTTATCTCTCTGTTTGTATGTCTGTCTGTTCATTTATTTATGTAACTATCTATATACGCTTTTTATATATCTATCTTTCTGTTTGTCTCTCTATCTGTTTATCAGTCTATCAATCAATCAATCAATATATCTACCTATCTGTCGATAAAATCTATTGGATAATTTATCTAATATATAAATGTAAATATTCTACACGATCTATATCATCTATGTATCAATCTAATCACTGATTTATCTAAATAATACTTGAATTCATAATTCACGTGTTCTCTCTCTCTCTCTCTCTCTCTCTCTCGGAATTTCTCGCACTCGCCAATAAGAACTGCTGATCTGAATCATCTGATCACGATGCAGGATAGGCTTCGTGACACAAGATGATATTCTCTTCCCCCAACTTACAGTCCAAGAAACCCTTGTTTTTGCCGCATTCTTGAGGCTGCCCACCAACATGATCCGCCAGCAGAAGCTTCAGAGAGCAGACCTAATCCTCAAGGAACTGGGTCTCGAAAGGTCAGCTACATGAAAATATTCAACTTTCTGTTTTAAACTAAAAATATCCAGAGACGAGCCGCAGGTGCCGTCATACAAGAATAGGAGGAGGATTCGTCAAAGGGGTATCAGGAGGAGAGAGAAAGAGAACCAGCATTGGATATGAGATCCTCGTTGATCCTTCTCTCCTTTTCCTTGATGAGCCGACTTCAGGACTTGATTCTGCCTCAGCAAACAGACTTCTCCAAGTTTTGAGAAGACTCGCTAGAGTAAAAATATTAATTTTTGATTTTTGATTTTTGATTTTCATTTTTTGTGCGTTTTGTATTTATATCTTCAATTTCTCGATTTTATTTTTATTTTAAATTTATAGCTTTTCATTTAGTTATTTTAAGTTTTTTATTTTTTATTAATTTCACAGGCCGGAAGAACGATTATAACGACGATACATCAGCCGTCGAGCAGAATATTTTACATGTTCGATAGGCTGCTTCTGATATCAGAAGGGTATCCGATCTACTTCGGGGAAGCGAGAAATGCCATGCAGTATTTTTCTTCTCTTGGTTTTGTTCCTCAGCTGGCGATGAATCCGGCGGAATTTCTTCTTGACTTGGCCACCGGGCATGTACAAGATATGAATATTCCGGAGATCTTGAGGAGCTCCTCAGAATCGGAAGAATTTGTACGAGGCATTGTGAAGGTAAATTCCATTGATGATAGAGGATTAAAAGATTGATAGATATATGGATAGAAAAGGAGATAGAGAAAGATCGAGAAGGAGAGGATATAGAGATAGAGAGAGAAGTGGATTCCCTAATTTTATCTTCGTATTCATTTTATACAAGTGTTTCGCATTTTTTTCATACTACTTGGTGCATTTCAAAATAATGCGTTACTTGAAGTATTTGATCATTTTATATTATCTCCACTCGGCAGTTATTTCAAAAAGGGGGGCAAGAGATGGTAGGTAGAGAGAGCGAGAGAGAGAGGTTTTGATGGTAGATGATCAGCAGGATGAAAATCTATATAGATGAACAGATAGATACGTACATAGGTAGAGAAAGATAGACAGAGAGAGAGAGAGGGAGAGGATTTTTAATTAAACAAGTTCTAAAAAAATAATTAAATAAGTCGTATTTCACTATACTACTTCATTCATCTGAGATATTTTGTATGAAGATAGATAATTAGATATCTGTATAGATAGATAAGTAGATATATATTGATATGGAAAGATTTTTAGATAGAGAGATATAGATAATTAGATAGATGTATAGATAGATATCGCGATAGAAAGGTTTTTAGATAGAGAGATATAGATAATTATATTGAGATTGATAGATAGGTCAATAGACAGATAGGTTAATAGATAGATAGACAAATAGATATACAGACAGATAGAGAAGGAGAGGACTTTTCTTCAATTTAATTAAACAAGTAAAAAGAATTAAGCACTACTTTTATTTCATCGTTCTACTTCATTCATCTGAGATTATTTATTATAGATAATAAATAATTAGACATATATATACCGAGAGAGATGTGGTTTTCACCGATTCAATTAAACAATTAAAAAAAAGTACTACTTTATTTCATTATTCTTCTTCACTGACCTGAAATTTTTATAATGGAGAGAAATAGATTTTAGAGATATTTTTAGATTAAGAGATATAGATAATTAGATAGGTGTAGATAGATAGATAGATGGATAGATGGATAGGGAAAGAGTTTTCACATCTTCAATTAAACAAAATGTAAACGATTATGTGCTACTTTTATTTCACTAGTCTAATCCCATTCATCTGAGATTTTTTAGCGTATAGAGATATAGATAATTAGATAGATCTATAGATAATCAGATATATGTATATATATATATACATATATATATACATATATATATACATATTTATGTATACGTAGATATCATGATAGATGGATAAATAAATAGACAAATATCTATCGATAGATAGAAAAATAGATAGACAGATAGCGAAATTGATAGAGAGAGAGAGAGTGAGTGAGAGAGAGAGAGGATTTTTAACCGGTTTAATTAAAAATGTCGTAAAAAGTGCAGTACTACTTTTATTTCATCATTCTACTTCATTCATCCGAGATTTTTATCAATTCTAGTACTTGCAACGAAAGTACAAGAGCGACATTGAACCAGGGGAGAAGCAAGAACACCACCGAAGAGCAAAAGCTCCGCGCCATCTTCAACTGGCTGTGCAGCTCAAGAAGGACTGGACTATGAACTGCGCCGAGCAGTTCTTAGTTCTTGCAAAGAGAACACTAAGAGCTAGATGCTCAGATTACTTAGATAAACTCAGATTACTTCAAGCTATTGGTGTTGCAGTTTTACTGGGTCTTCTCTGGTGGAAATCCAAGATAGAAACTGAACCCCAGCTAAGAGATCAGGTGGTGCCCCTCAGTCTATCTTTCTCATCTTCTAATGTCTCCATCATTTCCAGCTTCCTTTTCATCATCTTCTTATTCAGAATCAACATTGTTTTCATTGTCTAAACTATTCTCATCTTCTAATAATCTCCATCATCACCATCATTTTACCATCATTTTTAGGTCGCCATCATCCTCATCTTCTAGCTGTCTCCATCGCCATATCATTTTCACCATCTTTTTCTTCGTCTTCATGTTCATCGTAAGCATTATTTCTTCTTACTTCACCGTCATTATCAAATTTCCATAATTATCACAATCTTCTTCTTTGTCATCATCAACAACATTATCTCTTACTTGAGCATTATCATAGTCATCAGCATCACCTTCTACTATTAGATAACCACATCATGATCATCACCGCCATTACTCATCATCATATTTTCGTATAGTCATCACCATCCTCTTCTTAGTCGTTATAATCATCATCATCTTATTTGTCCCCATCGTTTACACCATACTCCTCTTCTGGTTATCTCCCTTGTCACATAATCTTCACCATCTTCTTTGTCTTCATCTTCGTCATCAATATCATTTTCTTCTTACTTTGACGGTCATCATCAAGTTTTCATAATTATCACTGTCCTCTTCTTTTGTCGCCATCATCATCTCTTACTTGACGATTATCATGCTAATCAAAATCACCTTCTCCTACTAGACAATCACATCATGATTATCATCACCGCCATCATTTTCATATTCTTGTATAATCATCACCACACTCTTCTTAGTCGCCATCATCATCATCATCATTTCTGTAATCTATCGTTCTAGTTAAGTAAAACCCTTTTTTTTCAACTTTGGGTCTGATATTTATTTCTTTTTAATTCAGATAGGTCTTATGTTCTACATTTGCATATTTTGGACGTCAGCTTCCATCTTTGGGGCTGTATATGTGTTTCCATTTGAGAAGTCTTGCCTTGTGAAGGAGAGGAAAGCAGATATGTACAGGCTGAGTGTTTATTATGTGTGCAGCACTCTCTGTGATATGATGGCTCATGTTTTCTATCCCACAGTCTTCATGATCATCATCTATTTCATGGCCGACTTCAAACGAACAGCCCCCTGCTTCTTTTCAATGTTGGGAGCGGTGCTTCTAATAGTGATCACGAGCCAGGTAAAAGATGAGGGTTTTGCTTCTCTTTGTTTTATTCTTGGTATTCCTTTTTCGTGTTGGTATTTTAAGGTTTATATAAGGTCAACTCTCTATTTAGATGTTTATAAGATCTGGGTTTGAGTTCTGAGCATGAGGATTTGCTCTTCAGGATTTGCTAACCATTCTTCTGCTTCAGCGAGTAATTTAGAATTTTAGGATCTAGGGTTTCAAACATTTTTATTCTTCAGAAATCCTCCTTGAAAAAAAATATATTTTAGGTTCTTCATGGCCATCATTAATCCCACTATGCTTTAAGGCTTTAAATCCAGGGTTTAAAGCATCTATTTAGGGTTTACGTTGCCATTAGTAATTCCATCATTCCTTTTGCTTACGGTTTTCTCTATCTAGTGCTTCAACCATTTTTACTTTTCAGTAATCCTCCACTGCTAGTTAAAACTAAAAGCATCGTGTTAGGTTCGACACTGCAATCATTAATTCTACCATTCTTTTAGGGTTTTCAGGATCTAGGATTTAGCTCTCCGGAGGGGAAAACCCATTCTTCAGAAAGTATCATTTTTAGGAGTGTTCTTATCAGTCTCACCAATCTTCACATGCGCAGGGCGCAGGTGAGCTCTTCGGTGCAGCCATACTTAGCGTAAAAAGAGCAGGACTCATGGCCTCTTTAGTCCTCATGCTCTTCATACTCACCGGCGGCTTCTACGTTCAAGTAATAAAAAGCCCATCTCCCCCAAAATCCCTCCGTTCTCTCTCATCGAAAGCTCACCTTCCCAAGAATCTCCCTCTCTCTCTCATCAAAACTCATCCGAAAAATTCATCCTCTCTCTGTTTCTCCCTCATCAAAACCCATCTCCCGAAGAATCCTCTCTCTCTCTCTCACCAAACCCCATCTCCCCAAGAATTCTCTCTCTCTCTCTCTCTCTCTCTCATATCAAACCCATCTCCCCAAAAAATACCTCTCTTTCGTCAAAAACACATTTCCTGACAAAATCCCTACTCTCTGTCTCATCAAAGCCCTTCTTTTTCTCTCTGCAGAACATCCCCTTGTTCATGAGATGGCTCAAGTATGTATCTTTCATGCACTATGGGTTTCGTCTCATGTTAAAGGCGCAGTATTCTGGTGATGAGCCGTACGAGTGTGAGGCAAAAGGAGGTTGCAGGAGATTGCAGAGCTCACCTTCTTTTGACACTTTGAGCCTTTCTGGAGGCATGGAGGAGGTGTGGATCCTACTAACCATGGCGTTGGGATATCGCTTGCTTGCTTACTTATGCCTTCGCCGCAGGATCAGCGCCTCTTCTTGTTGATAAAAACTCTGTTACGATTGTTTATCTCTTCATGCATGAATATGGAGAAAAGTAGGAAAAGTGTGAGATATACGTGAGGATAACGGTAAAGAAAAAAAATGTTGAGCTTGTCTCGATGCCACGAAGAAACGATGGTGAAGACATCTGTTATCTGATCTTTTCTGGAGACAAAGATAATTCGTAGTCATTTATTTGCTGCTTGTTCTTGAAGAAAATGAAAATCTATTTCCATATGTTTTTCTCTTGCATGAAAGACATGGTTAGCAGCCAGATAAGAAGCTCCAATATTATCACACTATAATGTCTTGACTCCGCATAATTTCGGCCGTTGCATTAGCATTAGCTTTGTATTCGGCCTCAGTGCTCGATTGAGGTGGGCCACACAATCTTCCTTATCAAATATTGTGAAGAAAGTGGAAGTGTATTTTGATTGCCATAAAACAAAGCCACCAGGATGTGAAACATGTTCAATACCAAGAAAATATTATGTGTTTTTCCAAGGTCTCTTATAGAGAAGGAAGAACTAAGAGAAGTGGTGAGAGATTTGACTGCTTTGAAGTCTGGTCCAAGAATGAGTATATCATTAACCTAGATTAAGTTAAAAATCAGAAGAAAATTCTGTGTTTTAAAGTAAAGAGGGGTATTTGTTTTAGAACCAAACAATCCTAGCTTTTGGAGACATGTTGTGGATTTATGACACCAAGATCTAAGAACATGTTTTAAACCATACAAAGATTTTCGTAATTTACAAACAGAGGAGAATAATTTGAATGAAAAAACCTGGCAGCTGTTCTTTATAAATTACAGTGAAGAAAAGCACCGGATACATCCGACTGATGACTGTGTAAGAGGTGATTTCCCCTGTCCGTGCATGGCAGACACGTGTGGCACAGCCTCCTCAGCGCGTACTACAGTACCCACCGAGGTGATGCCCAATGGCGCGCAGTGGCGCGCAAAGGCAAGCTGCAGCATATGCCACAACACGCCAGCTGCGCGCAGCTTGGCGGGTACTGTAGCACCCGCCGAGGAGGCGCCTCTGGCGCGTAGGGGCACGATGGGAAAAGCGTGCCGATCGGTGAGCGCTTTTCGGGAGGACCCCATGCGCCAGTGCGTGCACATGCGCGCATATCTCGGTCGGTGCTACAGTACCGGCCGAGATGCGCGAATGTGTGCCACGGCGCGCACTCGGCGGGACGGTGACCTTGAAAATTCTGAGGTTATTTTTCCCAAATTTTCTCCTTTGTAGCCTATAAATAGGGACCCCTAGAGCTTTCTTCCTCTAGAGGGTTGTATGTGAGTTTTTGAGTGGTTTAGTGCATTTTCTCTCTTATTTCTCATTCTTCTTCCTCCTTTGAGTGTGTGAGGGCAATTGCGAGTTTTCTCATCATCCTTTTGGAGTGCTCCTTAGGGTGATCAGCAGCCAACAGAATGTGCCATCTTTTGCTGATGGCAATTTCAAAGAAAAGTCTTATAGCTGTGATCTTTACGACTAGATTGAATGTTTATGGATAGTCAAAGTCATCTTGTTGATAGCTTTTTGCGGTGACCCAAACCTTATATCGATCAATAGATCCATTTGTGTTCAATTTAAGTCGGAAAATCCATATAGATCCTATAACGCGATAATTGGGTAGCTCATGAACTACAGTCCAGATTTTTTAAAGAAGAAGTGTATTGAATTCTTCTGTCTTGCTCTCATCTATTTTGGGTTATGACGAGCCTGCCTCAAGCAGGTTAGCTCGATATTCTTTGAAATATGAACTATAAGACAGAGGGGTAAATGGATAGTTAGTGCAAATGGTTTCTTTCGATCGAAATTATGTTGAAGAGAGGGGAGATCAACCCAAGTGCATCAGTAAATATCTGTTAAGCGTCTTGTTTTAGTGGTGGTAAGGTAGTGCGATGATCAGATCCATTATGAGGTTTGTCAATTTGGGAATTGGGTGTGGATCGCATCGATAGAAATGGCTTCATCTTCAAGTAAAAAATTTGGTAATTTTTCTTATGGTTCATCCTTCATATTCAATATGTGAATCACAAGTTGAATGGAAAGGGAATTAGTTGATGAAACATGGGATCAATCTGATCAAAGTGGAGAAATAAAAAAGACAGGAATTTAAGGAAAATGGAGAATTGAGATAGAAGATAGAACTAGGAATCCGAGAAAATAAAATCTCAATAAAAATGAATGAAAATTAAAAGGGATAAAAGAAGAAAAAATTTCCTTGCAAAGATAGGGAGAAATGCACAAAAAATTAGAGAAAATTTACAAAATTTTACCTCAAATACTAATGTAAAGTACATAACCTAAAATTAACCAAGACCATGTTGTATAATAATACCTAAAATGATATATTTGTATATCATAACCTAAAATTACATAAAATGATAGATATGTACTCAAAATATGATAACATGCATACAAATGGAATATTTAATGCCTTAAATTGCATTAATAATCATATAAATTCATATATAAATTTCATGTTATCAGTACCTCATGATCTTGATCAAAGAAAATTGAATGGTTAATAATCAATCATATATTTTTTAAGCGAAAATCATCACTAGAATTCCTCCAAATTGAAATTACTACAATATCTCATAAACATGATAGAGTTTAGAGATTGTAGTTTCCAATATCATGCAAGGACAAAGAGACCACTAATCGATTAGCTACAGGTGTATGTGAGGCTTTGTGACTTAGTTTATGATATCTCAAAAACTAAGTGTTTTTACCTTTCTTTAGAAACATTTCTTTTCATTGGCCAGCCAAAGAAAAGAGAGCACTAATCGATTGTCAATCATATATCGAACATCATTTTTAGTGAGATTTTTCTCTTTTCTATTCATTCCTCGTGTTGAATGCAAATTGCCAAGTCTAGATAAGATGTTCGAGCTCTCATAAGAGTTATCAATCAAAGAGCATCTCTAGAGTGAATTTTTTTATCATGAATCATTAGATTAGAATGTTTTATTTTCAATATTTTTCATCTTCTCTATCTTTTCAATCCAAAATCCATATTTTCAGCCCCAAATCACCATTCCTCTGTCTCATTGAGAATTTTCAATCTTCGATAAGAGATGGGAGGTTTGTCATAAGTACATTGTGTCATTCATATTTGATTAATCACATCATTGATCTTTTCTACTTTCTTCAATAAAAAAACCCTAATTATAATTTTTTAACCTTCCTCTTTGTTGATTCATCATCGACTTGCCATTATTCTAAATTTTAAGATCAAATTCAATGAATTGAGTATAATTTTTTATATGTGATTTTGTATTTTCAATGACTATGATTTTGTGCATATTAGATAGACAAGAGATTATCATTTTTGGTTCGCTTATGAGCAACAGGATTATCCACAATGGCCAAGGCTGACTTGTTGTGACATTCTATGTGGACATGTCTTGCTTAGGACAACTTTAGCTCTTGAAGGATCCCTTTTATCCACAAAGCCTCACATACTACTTTAGCTAATGCTTGAAACTGTGATTCTACACTAGAATGAGATATTATCTCTACTTCTTGCTTCACTAAGTAATCAGGTTCCCACTAAGAAAAGTACTATAACCAGTAGTGGACTTTCGATCAAGAAGTGACCCTACAAAATATTTATTGATATAGACATCCAGTACTAGACCACTAACTCTGTAGAAAAGAAGCCCTCTACCAATAGTGGATTTCAAATATGTCAATACATGATGGCAGCTTGGAGATGAGTTTTTCATGGATCATGCATGTACGGACTTAATACTCCCACTACAAAGGTAATATGGGTTGTGTACGATTAAGACATAGGAGCTTCCTCATCAGGCATTGATAAGATTCTCGGTTCATGGGTTCACTATCGTCTCATAGTCTTGTCTTTACATTAGGATCCATAGGAGGGGACACTGGCTTACAATCCAATTTACCTATTGCTTCAAGAAAATCTAAGACATATATCTTCTGAGGCAAAAAAATACCTTCCTTGGAATGTGCAACCTCAATGCCCAAGAAATATTAACAATCTTCCAAGGGGCTTGATCGCAAACTCTTGGTCAAGGCAGTTTTCCATATTTATAATCTCTTCACAATCATTCCCTGTGACAATAATATCGTTGACATAAATAGAGAGATGTTTGAAGAACATAATATGATCTTTGTTTCTTTGGCAATATTCTAGCTTCTTCATAGTGCATGTTAAGTGTTCAAACCACACACCTCGGGACTGTTTAAGACCACAAAATTTTTCTATCTTTAAAAAAATTTTAGTCTAGAGGGGTTGCCATGTAGACTTCTTCATCAAAATCACGATGCAAAAATGCATTCTTAACATCATATTGGAGGATCTCCCTAATCTAAAGTGCAGCCAACGCCACCAGAATTTGGACATTGTTTAGCTTTGCCAGTAGTGCAATGGTATCAAAATAATCAATCTCATATGATTGAGTAAAGCCTTGTGCCACCAATATCGCCTTGTCTCTCTCCAATGTACCATCCAAATTGTATTTAGTGGTGAATACCCACTTACGACTCACCACTTTCTTGCCAATAATTTTTGTCTATAGGGGTTTTTCATATTAGGTTGCCATGTAGACTTCATCAATATCACCATGCAAAAATGCATTCTTAAAATCATATTGGAGGATCTCCCAATTCTGAAGTGCAGCCAAAAGCTACCAGAATTCGAACAGTATTTAGCTTTGCCACAGGTGCAATGGTACCAAAATAATCAATCCCATATGACTGAGTAAAGCCTTGTTTCACCAACGTACGATCCAAATTGTATTTAGTGGTGAATACCCACTTACAACCTCACCAATTCTCAAATGTTATTCTCCTCTAGGGGGTTGCATCTCTTGATCCATGGCCTCTTTCCATTATTTCGTATTGAGCACTTCAATGACTATCTTAGGGACAATAACACTTGATAGGGTTCATTAGAAATGCTTGATAAGAGGGAGACAAATGATTATAGGAGACATAGTCACCAATAGGATAAGCCTTTTTCTTGGAGCAACTCTGAATGTCCGTCTGAAGTGTAATTGAGTCATGAACTTCATTGCTTGTGGATATGGATGGTCTCTCTCCCATGACCTTGAACATCTCCTCTGAATCAACACCTATGTCACTATCAAGATCGGTATTGTCAAAAGACAAATTCACCTTCTCATCTGCCCCACCACTTTTAGATAGGAACCCAATATGAATCCTATTGAGAGGCTCTTAGGAGAGGTGGAGCGGCCTTGAAAGTGAGGGTATATTGGAGTGTCCATAGCCCAACACTTGTCCTTAGTAGCAAAAATGCAAGGCTAAAGTTATGGTTGTTAGAAATAAGACAGTGACTCATTGAAGGTCAAATAAATTGAAATAGAGAATTTCCTTTCTCTTGGATTAAAGCACTCATAACCCTTTGGGTTTGAGAATATCCCAACATTGCATATTTAATAGCTCTTTGATCAAGCTTATCACGTCTTGGGCGAAGCACATGAACATATGCTTGATAAAATGCTATTTATACACTAATTTATATGATTATTAATGCAATTTAAAGCATTAATCATTCCAAATATATGCATGTTATCATATTCTAAGTATATTTCTATCATTTTATATAATTTCATGTTATGATCTTAAAATATATTCATTTATGGATTACTATGCATAAATAAATATTATAATCTTTAATCCTAATTATAATTGAGATCATAATCATGTTTTGAGGATGAAAATATAAGAGAAAAGATATTTATTAACATTTATGTATTTTTTATAAAGTTATTTTATAAGATACATAAATGTATTAAATTAATTAAAATTTATTCTCTTATCATTTTAATAATTTGACTTTTTATAATGATAGATTGTTTAATTTCTGATCCAACAAAAAATTTTTGAACTAATTTGGAGTTGTATATTGAAAGTTATGATTTTTACAATTTATAGGAATTTTTCTAGAATTTTTTGAATTTATTTAAGTTTATTTTTTTATTTTTAAATCATTTAAAACAATAAAAAATCACAAAAAAAGTGGATATTTTACGCGCGGGCCCATGTGGATGCGACGTGGCACGCAAGGCCACGTGGCTCTGCCACGTGGACGCGCGTGTGTGCCTACGTGGCACGGAGGGGCCACGTAGCTGCATATTTATATTTACCATATAGTATTTTATAATAAGTATATAGGTCTTCCAATTATCGGCAGACATTTTATTAAACCATCTAAAATCGTGTATCTTATATTCCCGATGAATCTCATTAATTTCTTCGGTGTGGGACTAAAACGCTCTTTCAGGTAAACGCCAACCGTCAGATTTAATCGCGATGAACGAGATGACGTCGATGCGGTGGACGCGAAGTCCACAGGATCTCTAATCACACACGTGGTTAAAAGGGTCTTTAAGTGAAATCATCTGAACCGTTCATCACGAGTTATAACGGTTCAGATCTATCGCGATCGGTGGATCCTTCAAAGCATCGCGATCGTTGGATTAAAATCCAATGGATGATCAAGCAGAGCATCGTTTCAAATTAAATCAAGTGGATTAATCATGACCCTTCAAACGCGATCGGACGATCATCACGAAGAGACGTCGTTTCGATCAAACAACGTGTGATCGCGACAGTTGATCGCGATGAACTGTTTCATCCAACGGTCACGCCCAAATCTAACTTCTTTAAAATCTGTTCTTCGCGGTGGAAGGAGGCGCCCGTGATCATTCGAGAAATTCTCTTCGCTAAAGCAACCATTTCACGTGTCATTTCTTTCACTGTAATCTTGATACATTTCTGCACCCACTGACTCTTTGAATTCAAAGTTTAATCGAAAGAGAAAGGAGAATTCCCATCTTGAACATCAAACTTCGTCTTCGGAAACTCGGAATGAAAAGCCTTGCATCCGGCGCTTAATTGGATCATTTCGAAGGCTAATTTGGGTTAGATTGTGTGTGTTCATCTTAATCTTTCATCATTTAGTGTTAATTTTACATTTTGAATCGTAGATTAAGTTTAATTTTAGTTTAATTTTTGTTTTTAATCAAAATCGCGATACGAATTTTCTCCTAACTTTAAACTTCGATTACTCAGCGAATTCTTATCCAAATCATCTGATTTTTTATTCCGTGGATTCGCAATTGAGTTATCTTTCTTAATATACTAAAACGCTCAATTTCTAATCTCAATTCATAATCCAATTTGACTGAATTTCAAAGATATATCTCAAATTTCCCTAATTCTCCGTGGATTCGACCCTTAATTGCCATTATACTAATTAATTACTTTGGCTAATCATAAATTAGTAGGTTTAGGACTTTGTTTTGACAATAAGTCGTGTGCATTCAACGACCATATGATTTAGTCTCGTCAATGCTATGCATCCAAATACCTTGGGCTTCAAGCTAGTCTTCATGGGAATATCTTTGTAATTTTCTAATGGGCTCAAATATGATAAATTATTTGCAAGGACTTGGTTTATAATGTGAACCGTAAGATGAACTAACTCACCTCCAAGATATTATGGAACATGGCTATTTAGTAATGAGGCCCCAGTTGTGTCCACAACATGTCCAATTTTGCATTCTTACACCCCATCCTATTGTGGAGTGTATACACATGATGACTCATGAACAGTTTCCTATTGATTTAAGTAATTTGAAACCTTTTTTTTTAAATAACCAAGAAAATTATCTGATCAAAATTTTTGAATGGCTGTCCGGAATTATTTTTAATCATCTCTGGAAAACTTAGCACCACAATACTTATGTCAGCCTTTGATTTTCATAAGTTAACCCAAGTGGACCGAAAATAATCATCAATAAATGTAATAAACCAGGAATTCTCTTGGACACCCATTATATGACTTGGCCCCTACACACTATTGTAAATATGACATAAAGGGATTGAACATTGCTATTTGACATGATTGAAGGAAACTCGTTCGTGCTCTGCCAAATCGCACATTTCACAAAAAGGTAGCCTCGTATAATACACAAAATAACAAAAGAAACCAAAGCTTTGACAACCCAACTGACGGGTGTTCATAATGAGAGTGATAAGGAATAACTTCAACCCTCTGTTTCTATAGAAGTCCTCCATCTGCTTCACACCCATAGGCTGACAAGTATAAATTTTTTCCGTATTCAAAATAAAGTAGTCCACCATCCGCTTTAACACATCCAATCTTTTGGCCCACCTTATCATGGAAATAACATTCATCATGATCAAATATAAAATAGTATGGGAGATCCATAACTAGATGTTAGGGGAGATAATATGTGTATTTAAATGAGGAACATGTAAGAGATTCTATAAGGAACCAAGTGAATGCACTTCCACAGTCCCAATGCTAGCAATGCACAAGACCTTCCCCCTCCAATGAAAACCTTATTTTGTCCATGATTAGGACTATAAGTAGAAAATTTTGTAGAGTTTGGTGACATGTCCATGGTATCGCCTACACGATCCATGGCATGGATAGCTCCTCCAGTGCCTCGAAGTGCTGTTGAGATTATTCCTATGATACGATGACAATTTTCCCTCTTATGAGTAAGAAGAAGAGGGAAAAGAGTTGTTGATGTCTAGAGTTTAGAAAGATTGTCACCTTAACTCAAAATAGAAGCCTTGTATTTATACAGGGTTACATACATGTCACCCAAGGCCTAATAATTATGTTCGGTAGGACATAGATGACGAAACGAGACCGCGAGGTCGTCAATTGCACACGGTCTCGTGTCAAAATAAATTCCAAACTTACCAATTTAATGAAAATATTTCGAATTGAGGGGTATAATGGTAAATATGGGTCGAATCCAAAGGGAATTAGGGAAATTTCTGATGATCTCTTCAAATTTGATCAAATCGGACAATGAATCAATGATAGAAATTGGGGAAAATAGTATTTTATGAAAGAGAACTTCAAGACGATTTCACGAAATCAAAAATCATCAAATTTGACTTCAATCTCCTAGAGAAATTGAAGATCGAAGTGAGGAGTAATTTCCGAAAATCAAAAGAACGAAATTAATGAAAATAAAACGAAATTAACTTGAAAGTACTAGTCTAAATGAAAATTAAATGGTAAGAGACAATAGATTAGGTAAAAACACGATCCCTAACCCACGATTGCGATCGGATTAGTCCAATTAATCGCTAGAATCAAGGCTTTTCATCAAAAATCGCGATCGTGGAGTTCAAGCGTCTATTTCTTCCTCGTCGATCATCCAAATCTTGATCTTAAGCACTCCGTGGACGCGAAAATGAGTCTAGAAGAGATTGAGATCAAGAGATTTAAGAGATTTGGTGTCTAAACAGTTCAATTTGATTGAATTTCTCTCGAATCCTTTACAAATGCGAAGAATGATAACATGCTATTTATGCATGTAATTACATAGTTATTAATGCAAATTAATGCATTAATCATTATAAATGTATGCATGTTATCATCTTTTTAGCATATTTCTATCATTTGGTGTAAATTCATGTTTTGATCTTAAAATACATCAATTTAGGGGTTATTATGCATAATTAGACATTATAATCTTTAATCATAATTATATTTATGATCATAATCATGTTTTTAAAGATGAAAATATAAGAGAAAAAGACTTTTATTTACATTTATGTATTTATATGAATTTATTTTATATAATACATAAATGTATAAAATTAATATAAATTAATTCTCTTACTATTTTAATAATTTGACTTTTTATAATGATAGATTATTAAATTCTGAATCCAAAAAAACAAATTTGACTTAATTTGGAGTTATATTTTGAAAGTTGATTTTTACAAATTTATAGAATTTTTCTGGAATTTTTCTGAATTTATATTGATTTATTTTCGATTTTTTTTAAATGTTTAAAATAATAAAAAAATGCAGAAAGTGGGTTTTAATCGCGCGGGCCACGTGGATGCGACGTGGCACGCAAGGCCACGTGGCTCTGCCACGTGGACGCGCGCGATGGCCTGCGTGGCAGGCGAAGGTGACACGTGGACCGGATATACATTTATTTTTATATAATATATATAGTATATGGGTCCCCCGTGTATAAGGGGACGAAATGTTAATATCGCCTATTCGTTGTATATTATATATTGAAAAGTTTCTACTTTTTTCTCGGTGTGGGAATAAAGTCCCTTTGTTTAAATTGTTTTCAGGCGACGTGGAGCAACGTGGATCGCCGGATGAAGATCGCGATGATCGCGTGGCGTTGATGCGATGGACACCTGGTCCATCCGATCACCAATCAAGCACGTGCGCAAAAGAGGGAGTAAGTGACGCGATCCAAGCCGTCCGATCATCAATTATAACGGTCCAGATTAATTCATCGAAATGATCTCCGATTTAATTGTGATCGCACGATGAAGATCGGACGATCATCACAAGACGCCGATTCGATTAAAGGGGTGCACGATCGCGATCGTCCATCGTGATGGATCTTCATCCAACGGCTGTGCTTCAAAATCGTTTTCTTTAAATGTTTTCTTCGCGACGAGAAGAACGGTTCGCGAAATTTCTTCAATTACTCCTTGTATACAACTCCAAATCGCGTGCCGTTTGTTCGAGAGCGTTCGTAACTCATTTGCGCTTCCATTGAATGCTTAAGATCGAACTTTGATTGAAAGAGAAAGGAGAATTACCTTCTTGAACACCAACATTTGTCTTCGGAAATTCGGAATGAAAAGCCATGAATCCGGCGATTAATTGGATCTTTTCGGAGGCTAATTTGGGTTAGATTGTGTATTTTCACCTTAATCTTTCATCATTTAGCATTAGTTTTAGTTTTAGAATCTTAGATTTAGTTTAATTTAGATTTAATTTCGGTTTTAAATCATTTTTCGAAACGAATTTTTCTCCTAACTTCAAATCTTGATTTCTCTTCGAATTCTTATCCAAATCACCTGATTTTTGATTCCGTGGATTCGATTTTGAGTTATCTTTCTTAATATACTAAAACGCCCAATTTCTAACCTCAATTCATCGTCCGATTTGACCGAATTTCAAGAGTATTTCTCAAAAATCCCTAATTCTCCGTGGATTCGACCCTTAATTACCATTATACTAAGTAATTACTTTGATTAATCATAAATTGGTAAGTTTAGGACTTTATTTTGACACTAAGTCATGTGCATTCAACGACCATACGATTTAGTCTCATCAAAGAACGTCTCAATTTATAGGACATTTGGGCGTAACCGTCCGATGAAACTGATCAACGGCTCTGATGAAACGCATGATCGCAAATTGTTACCGTTAAGTCGTGGTCGTTAGATCACGATCGGACGCTCGAGATGAAGCCACGTCACCGCGCGTTATAAAACACATCAAAACGCATCCGTTGGATTGCGATCGGACGCCTAAGATAAGTTTTTCCGCGATCTAATCTCGACCGTTATAACTCCCGCGATCAACGGTGGAGATTAGACGCATCCAGTGTACCCTGAGTAAGCCATGTGTCCCCATCAATTTAAGTGAAGATCCACGGTTGAGATTGCACACGCGATCGGACGTCCCACACGTTGTCATGTCGCCTCCTCGTTTTGATCGTTAAACGCGATCGATCTGATGGCTCTGATCGCGCCACGTCACTTGCGCGCTTTAAATATTCTGAAAAATCAATATTAAATTAGAAAAATTGATTTTTAATGCCGGAAAATCCGTAGAAATTCATTAAAATTTGAGAAAAATTTAGAAAAATTCTGAAAAAATCCCTAAAAATTGGAAAATTCACAACTTTCAAAATATAACTCCAAATTAATTCAAATTTCTTTCATTTGATCCGAAATTTAATTACCTATCATTCTAAAAAAATAAAATTAATAAATAACAACAGATTTAATTTCTATTTAAAAAATACATTCGTTTCTTTTAAGATTTTAACTTAGAAAATTAAATGAATGTTTATTAAAAATGATTTCTCTCATTATTTAACATTAAAAACTACTTATAATCTCAAGTAAAGATAGGTTATAAAATAATTTATCTTTAATTCATAATAATTAACCCTAAATTAAAGTATTTTGAGACTAGTGTCTACCCGATCTGAAACAGATCGGGACTTCGGGAGATGAAAAGATTGTCGCCTCCCTCCCTCTCTCTCCACTCTCCCTCTCCCTCTCATCTCTCCCTCTCCCTCTCCCTCCCTCTCTCTCTCTCTCACCCTCTCTCCCTCCCTCTCTCTCTCTCCCTCTCTCCCTCACCCTCCGTCCGTCCCTCCCTCGCTCTCTCTCCTTATTTGTCTGTCAATCCCTCACTCTCTCTCTCTCCCGCCCTCCCTCTCTCTCTCTCTCCCGCCCTCCCTCTCTCTCTCCCGCTATCCCTCCCTCTCTCTCTCCCTCCCTCCCTCCCTCCCTCCTGTTTTCCCTCCCTCCCTCTCTCCCGCCCTTCCTCCCTCCCTCTCTCTCTCTCTCTCTCTCTCTCTCTCTATCTCTCCCGCGTCCCGCCCTCCTTCCCTCCTTCCTTCAATCAATTCTAATAAGTTTGAATTCATTACAATAATAGCAATATAACATTTTCAATGTTATGTTGGATGAACAACACGAAGGAATTCACCTAAGTTGATCTACATAAAATGGAAAACATTCTGAAACCATTGACATGCTCTAGAAAGGATCACGTAAAACGTTTCATAAATCATGGTTTGTTTATTGGTTCTTTGAGACCCAATGTAACAGTGGAGATGAGGGATGAGTGACATCCAAAAGTCAGCTTTTCGACTTTCTTGACAATAAAAACCCAAAACCCTAAAAGGTATTATATATTAAAAACCACATTTTGAAGTGTTAGTCATAAAAATTTACCCGGCCACGCATTCCAACACCACGCCCACGACCAACGCCAATCGATGTGGATTTTCCCTGGATAAGAATGACAGAAATGAATAAGCTTCAAAGTTGAATGGTCAAAGAATGGCCATTGAACATATGTGCAGATTCACGCACCTCTTTCTTGCATCTAATTTCTTGAACATCGGTGCGTTCTTCAGCATATCAGCTATAACCATGAATATGAGTGAAAACAATTCATTCTCATCGTGGATCTGCTTGATAAAAAAATAACATGTCTCCACCAACACAAAAAATTAGAGAAAATATAATTCCATGTGGGGAAGTCTCAGTTTTAATCTGAGTGAAAACAATTCATATTCATGAATTGTGATAAATTAGAAAGAATACATTTCTGAACCAACAATACCACTTTCATTGAATTACCTTACTTTACTTCCTCGGATGAACACGTGTTCATGTTGAGCCACCTTTCCATCCTAAAAATCAAAGCGTTCATTCGCTACAAACTAAGAAAGAGTAAACCATGAACTATTTTGCATAAAGACACGTTAAAAAGCTAATTCTAGTGAATGCACTTTCAAAAAGAAAAAAAAAAGCAATATGACGGACATAAAAATAACTCTGGGCGAAGACCGCAAAACCTCAAAAACCCTAATAAAAGGAATGACACTATTCGGAATGAGAATTGATATAGATAAGATAAGATAAAATATAGATAATATTAGATAAGAAGTTAAGATTGATGAAGCAAATTTGGCGAATCCAGGGGCTCCTTCGATATGTAAAATTCTCAGGGTCTTTTTCTGCAAATAGAAAGTGGATGATCGTCTTAAATTTTTCTCTCCGCATCAAAGCCGTCCAACCTGTGGACCCGTGCCATAAAGTTAGATTCCATGGAAAAACGCAGGGGAGTTTCAACGAAGAGCAAAAATAACCATGATGGCAAGGCAGTCAACTACCGTCCCATGATAGCATTTAACGATACAAAGCATACACCGAATGTAAAAAGCTTCACTCATCATTGAGCCGAAAGAGCAACCTCATCTAATTTTTCTGAGATTAGATACCGTTCATCTGGTGAAATTGAAGAGCATGGCCAATCATCAGTCGCTTCTGCTGGGTAGAGCATGCAAAATTTTCGTCCCCAATATCCTTGCTCCTCGCTGGCCTTCCTCGTCCTCAAAGCTCCAGAAAAATGTAGTACATCCAGAGAACCATCCTCAAAGCCCCAGCAAAACCGTCCTTTTTTCTCACATCCAGAGAACGTACCCTGTGCTTAGAATGACGGGATGAACATTGTACTGTTTAGCAAACATGAACGACACGATTCCTTGAGGCAGCGCCGCCTGAACAATGGCGATCCACAGCAGCACTCTGATGAGACGAAACCGCGAGGTCGTCGATTTCACGCGGTATCGCGTCAAAAATAATATCGAACTTACCAATTTTGGGAATTTATAACAAATTGAGTGGCATAATGGTAAATACAGGTCGAATACACAGGGAATTAAGGAATTTCTTGACGTAATCTTCAAATTTGATGGTAAAAATTGGGGAAAATGGTATTTTTAGAAAGAAGACTTCAAAACGATTCCACGGAATCAAAAATTGTCAAATTTGGATTTGATTTCGTGGAGAAATCAAGAATTGAAGTAGAGAGAAATTTTGAAACGACGAAAATCGCAATTTAGCTAAATTTCAGTAAAATTAACATCTAAATCTTAATCTAAACGGAAATTAAAAGTGATAGGAGGGTAATTAAGGTAAAACTGCTTCCATTAAACCCAATTAGCGATCGAAACGAGGTGATTAAGCTGATTAATCACCAAAAACGTGAAGAACGCGAACGTGAGCTTCAAGCGTCGATTTCTCCCTCAATTCTCCACCAAATCTCGACTTCTACCCCTCCGTGAATGCGGAAATGAAAGAGGAAGAGGAAGAACTCGAGAGAAACGAGTGAATCGGTGTCTAGACAAGTCAATTTGATTGAAACTCACTCGGATGCTTACAATCGTGAAGAACGAGTCTTTTTATAGGGCGTAATTTCGTAACCGTCCGATCGTTTTGATCGACGGTTACGATGGAACGGTCCATTGTGAACCGTTTCGAAAATATCGTAGCCGTTGGATTTTGATCAACGGCCCAGATGAAATATGATGAAACGCTTTATAAAAAAAACGCTCCGATCGCGCCCCTTGATTTTTGATCCGACAGTCCGGATGTCTCCCGCGAGATTTGATCTGGACTGTTATAACGCTTCAAAATAGACATGTGCTTGATCTTCGATCCGGTGGTCCACGGCGCATGTGATCGACGCGTGAGATCGACGCATCAACTGGATCCAACGCCCCTCGTCGTGCCACATCGCATGCATGGTAAGTAGAGTGTGGAATTAGTCCCACACGGACAAAAACAAATAGAAATGTCGGGTATATAACTCCCGACATTTAAGAGGGTTAATAACCCTTCCCATCTAGGGAAGGCTGAAGACCCGTTATATATATATAATAATATAAATACTATAAAATATATTTGACGAGACAAAAACCGCGAGGTCGTCGATTTCACGCGGTATCGCATCAAAAATAATACCGAACTTACCAATTTAGGGAATTAAGAGAAGATTTGAGGGGTATACTGGTAAATACGGGTCGAATCCACAGGGAATTTAGGTATTTTCGAGATATCTTTTAGAATTTGGTCAAATTGGACAATAAATTGAGGTGAGAAATTAGGGAAAATGGTGTTTTTAGAAAGAAGACTTCAAAACGAATCCACATAATCAAGAATCATCGAATTTGGACTTGATTTCGCGGAGAAATCGAAATTTGAAGTGGAGAGAAATTTTCGGACGTTGAAATCGTGATTTTAGATGAAATACTATGAAATTGAAAGCTAAATCCTAATCTAAACAAAAATTAAAGATAATAGGAAGATAATCTAGGAAAAACCGCTTCCACTAAACCTGTTTAGCGATTAAAACGAGGTGATTAAGCCGATTAATCACCGAAAACATCAAGAGCGTCACGACAGGCTTCAAGCGTCGATTTCTCCTTCGATTCTCCACCAAATCTTGATTTCAACCCCTCCATGGATGCGGAAATGAAAGAGGAAGAGGATGGAATCAAGAGAAACGAGTGGATCGGTGTCTAGACAAGTCAATTTGATTGAAATCCAACTCGAATGCATACATAGACGAAGAACACATCTATTTATACTGAATTTGGGCGTAACCGTCCGATCGTTTCGATTGACGGTTATGATGAAACGGTCCATCGTGGACTGTTTCGATTAAGTCGTGGCCGTCGGATCGTGATGGACGACCACGATTTAATCGAATGAAACGCTTTATAAGAAACGCTCCGATCACGCCCGTTTATTCTTGATCCGACGGTCGAGATGCATCGCACGCGATTAAATCTCGGCCGTTATAATCCGTTTAATTCAGCACGTGTTTGATTGATCTTCGGTGCACCCCGTCTCCATGCGATCGACGCATGCGATGCTGCCACGTCGCCGATGATCCAACCGTTATAATTCCTCTATTTGGCACGTGTCTTGATAACGATCCGGTGGTCCGTGCTCCACGCGATCGACGCACGTCGATCGATCGCGCCTTCGATCCAACCTTCAGCGTGCTTCCATGTCACCTGCAAGGTAAGTCAAGTGTGGGGATTAGTCCCACACGGAGATTATTTCGGAAACCGTCGGGTTTATAAGACCCGACGGTTTCTAAGGGTATGACCCTTCCCATATAGGGAAGGACAAAGACCTCTTATTATATATGATAAATAAATATAATATATATATCGCGCCACGTAGGCGCACTGCGCGGGTCCGCGTGGCTCTGCCACGTGGCCTTGCGTGCCACGTCGCACCCGCGCGGGCCCCGTGCGCTTTTTACATTTTTTTTTTATATTTATTTTAATCTATTTTAAATCAAAATTAAATCGAAAAAATCAGGAAAAATCCAGAAAAAATCCCTAAAATTGTAAAAATCATATCTTTTAAAATACAACTCCAAATTAATCCAAATTTCTTTCATTGGATCTGAAATTTAATTATCTATCATTCTAAAAATTCAAAATATTTAAATAACAAGAGATTTAATTTATATTTCAAAAATACATTCATTTATTTAAGATTTTAACTTTAGAAAATTAAATGAATGTTCATAAATATGATTTCTCTCATTATTTAACTTTAAAAACCATTCATAATCTCAAGTAAAGATGGGTTATAAAATCATTTATTATTAATTTATCATAATTAACCCTAATTTTGTGCATTTTGAGATTGTGACATAAATATGCATAGAATGATAGAAATGCACTCAAAGTATGATAACACGCACATAAATGTAATGTTTTATGCCTTAAATTGCATTAATAATCATGTTTTATCATGTTAAGATTGCATGTTATCAATATTACGCGCCACGTAGGCGCTGCGCGGGTCCGCGTGGCGCTGCCACGTGGCCCCGAGTGCCACGTCGCATCCACGCGGGCCACGCGCCCATTTTTATTTTTTTATTTATTAAAAACGGGTTTAAAAATCGAAAATAAAATAAGATAAACGGTTTAAAAATCCGGAAAAATCCCTAAAATTGTAAAAATCATATATTTTAATATATAAGTCCAAATTAATCCAAATTTCTTTCATTTGATCCAAAATTTAATTATCTATTATTCTAAAAATTCAGATTTAATAAATAATAAGAGTTAAAATTATTATTTCAAAAATACATTCATTTATTAAGATTTTAAACTTTAGAAAATAAAATGAATGTTTATAAAAATTGTTTCTCTTATAATTTTAACTTTAAAAACAGTTATAATCTCAAGAAAAATATGGGTTATCAAATTATTAAACTCTAATTTATCAAAATTAACCCTAAATTAAAGTATTTTGAGATTATAATGACTTTTTAAGAGAATAATAGAAAATACTTATGAGTACGATAACATGCATGAAAATGAAATCATTTATACTTAAATGTGCATCAAAAATCATGTTTTATGATGTAAATATAGCATGTTATCACACTCCTCAGAGCCCCACTGCTATGGAGACCGCTGCCATCACCGCAGGCCCAGTCAAGAATCTCACCGCCATCGCAAACGCCATCACCGTGTTCCCGCACACGATCATCCGCGGTTGCAGCGCCATGAACAACCCTACTCGAGAACAAAAATTAAAACGATCGCGATCAGAGAGATTATAGTAAGGTTTTCGGGTTTTACCTAGGCTGAACATGGACATTCCGAGTCCGCCATCGGAGAGGATAGAGATGGAGCGGGCGATAATAGCGGGCATCTCGACTCCCCACCTGGAAACCAATTCTGTAAGGAACTTGAGAGCACAAGAGAACTGATGCAGATTAAGATTTTAGGTCTACCTAAAGGAAACCTAAAATGCAGATTAAGATTTTAGGTCTACCTGAAAGAACACGGAGTTTCCGTGTTCAGACTCTCGGAGAGAGAGAGAGAGAGAGAGAGAGAGAGAGAGAGAGAGAGAGAGAGAGAGAGAGAGAGAGAGAGAGAGAGAGAGAGAGAGAGAGAGAAAAACCTACCTTCTTCTTCAGTTCTCCCAAGTGAAGCGAGCGACTGCTAGAGGTTGCAGGCCGAGAGAGTCGGCGAGAGAGAAAAAAAAGAGTGGGGGAGAGAGAAAAAAAGAGAGTCGGGGAGAGAGAAAGATGAGAGACGGTTGCTAATGTAACCTATCATATCATCATATACAAATAACTATTACTAATGTATATAAGCTATCATTCAAATTCATGTATGTATACAGAGGGGTAAAGTTGGAAGAAAAAGAGCTTCGCCGGACACCAATTCTATTATAGATATATATATTATAATGACTTTTTCATAAAAGGATAAATAAATACTCATAAGTATGATAACATGCATAGGAATGAAATGTTTTATGCCTTAATATGCATTAATAATCATGTATTAGCATGTCTAATTAGCATGTTATCAATAGACACAAATACAAAACTATAAACATACAAGAAAAATAAGGAAAATGACAAAGAAGATTCTCTTGTAAACTAGAGTCTAACAATAGCCAGTGTGTGAATAATCATCAATATATAAATGGCCATGTGTCTTATATAATCATTTAGTATGATCTTTCTTCAAACAAGCAAAGACTCAAATGACATTGGTCCAATGAATCTCTACAGATTCATACAAAAAGTTACATAATAGCCTAACAATAAAAGAAATTTTTGGCATCACAGTTAAGTAGATTCACTTGTTAATTAGCCTCCAATGTTGATTGCATCATCACGTAGTAGTGACTCAACACCCTAAAAATTTACCCTTGGGTCCAATCTCTTGAAGCAATTCAAACTCATATTTGTGTTTGAATAGCACTACCATAGTTGACTTGTAGGAAAATAACTAAAATATACTTTGACTACCCCATGTCTTTCATAAATAGTGAGTTTGAAGATAGATTTTCACTCAAGAAATACCTTCATAATTTCTCTTTGTCAATAAAATACCATCACTATATATGAAAAATAAATCCACTAGTGGTGCACCTTATGAAATAGATTGATCCACCTTACAATACTTAAACCAAAAGAGGTCACAATGTGGCTAAATTTCTCAAGTATATCCCATGGACACTACTTAAGACCATAAATAGCTTTATTGAGCTTGTAAACTTTGTTAAACTCCCCATGAGTTGCATGCCACTAAGGTTGCTCCATAAACACCTACTTAATAAGATCCCTTTATAGAAAAACATTATCCACTTCAAGCTAGGTTCATATCCATCTTTGATTGATTCCAATCAAGAGTAAAACTCTAATGGAATTCAACCGATCCCCTAGAGAATAAGTTTTTGAGTAATCAATATTATAAGATTTGGCAACAATCCCCATTTACCTAATAAGATCCCCATATATAAAACATTATTGACTTCAAGCTCGATGAATATTCAACTTTGATTGGTTCCAATTGAGAGTAAAACTTTAATGGAATTCAACCAAGCTAGTAGGGAAAAAGTTCTAGAGTCAGGAGGACTAAAAGATTTGGTGAAGCCCAAAGCTGTCAAATGTGCTTTAATTGACTCACATTACCATATGATTTTTGCTTTATACTGTAAACTAATGAACCAAATTTTATGTTGATTTTAATGTTGTTGGAAGCAATCTAATTCGTACAAACATATTATACCTTTGCAACTCATCTACATGCAACAATGGTTTTGAAAAGGTGATATTATTTTAAAGACAATAAAATTGGAAAATAAGAATATGCTGGATGAAATGTTTGCAAAGAAAGGATAGTGTAAAGTATTACTCAAATATGAATAAGTGTTCTCCATCGAATAATAAATACTTAAGAATATAGGTGGAAAATTCCATTAGAAATGGATATGACTAGGTGGTGATAAGTGACAAACTCTGCTCAATTGGAATACTGATATACTCTTAATCTATATGGATTGAATTCAAGTGGTATCTAGAAATGAGAGTCACAAACTTTGATTCTCTGTTAGAGCAAAGAATTGGCAATTGATTCTTGATGGGCAAGTGGTTCCTCCAAATCTTCTTTACCAACAGAACTCAATTTCAAACAAAATTTTTTTTAAACAATAATGGATCCCTTTTATTGTTGTTTTGATAGGCCAACCATTGTTGAGGCAAAAGAAGAAAGACAATAACAATGAATTAGGGGGATATTTATAGAATTATGAGAAGGACTCAATTTGTTCAACGATTTCCTCCTTTCAGTTTGAACAACTTTCTTGTTTTAGTAAGACAGTTGCTATGCTTAGGCCCATTGACTTGTGGGATATTTGTAGAGTTAAAGACTTGCATTTGCAACTTGCAAAACCAACTTCAACTCTTGATCCTTGAGATAAGCTTCATTCTTAGGGATAATTGGGTTTAATTGACATGGAACTCAATGATCTTTAATCCCAATGTACCAATTTTTAGAAATGAGTACTTTTGTTTAGGTTGAATCCCATTGTTTCTCTATTTTTGCTTCATTGATAGATTTTTGAAGAGTCAAAACATGCCATGGACAATGGGCTAATTTTAAGTGAAATTTTTCATATGTGATGCCACCAAGTAATCTCATGTGAAGTTGGTCAAGATCCTCTCATATCTTCATGTGTCATGTTTCTCTCTTGAGTTCATTGTATATTGTTTGATAATTTCTCCACTTGATCAAATCGGATGGTTGTGATTTCTTTACACCCGAGTTTTTTAATCCCAGATGGATAAAATACAATATAGTAAAGCAAAAAAATTTCGGAGCGTCGCTGATAAATGAAATTAATGCTCTTGGAGGGAGTCAGACTCGTAGTAGTGTTCATGGCTCACTTGAACTTTAAAAAGCATTCAATCAAAGGAATTTAAGTAAACAATCGCAAAGATTAGTACCATATGGAAGAAATTAAAGAATTTGAATGTAGACCTAAAAGATAACGAATAAATTTACTAGAATCTAGCATTTTTCATATGATCCAAAAGCAAATATTTACTTACACTTATGGAAACATGTAATATATGCTTGAAATTTCATGATTTTCAATGTATCTGACGACACATTTCATAAATTTATGATGTAGGCTATCATGATTTGAGTACGTTTTCATGAACGCTATTCTACTAACCTTTTTGTCTTAATATGCATTATTTAAATACAAATTTTGTGTAATTATGAGTTTGATTTTTCAAATATTTACATTTTTTTAAATATTAGATTCATTATTTTAAATTTTAAATTTTTTTAAAATTTATAACTTTTTCTGTTGCCACCGACAGCAGCCGGTGAGTCGGAGAACTGACCTGCGATCCCCGGTTACTAACCCCAGGACACTCTGGGGATTAGAAATTACCTCCGATCTTGTCGTCTTTGAACTGTCTCGATTTTGTGATATAGATTTGTCTAACGAACGAATCAGTTTTCTATTCAGTTTTTTAATGGATATCTTGAATATGAGCTCGCCTAGATCTGGATCAGGTTCATCTGGACGCATGCATTGCTCGGGAATCGGAATCATCGGCGAAGATCAGAATCCTCAATGAATACCTGTATTTCCGTGACCTGAGATATTACTCCTAACGCAGCGATTTTGACCTACGAAGGAGTAGAGCAATATCGATATTTCTGGCGAATTCCGTTATTGCTGACGCCGTGATTCACGGTTGTTGGCGTGGTCATACTGTTTAGGTTTTACGGGCATGATGCTGGAGTGACTTCTAACTTCCATTTTGCCTTGATCTGAGATTTTCTTCATGCGGCAGTGATTTCCGGATTGAAGTACGCAGCGAAAATTCAGTAACGGTACTTTCTAGCGAATTCTGTGTTTGCTGCAGCGTAATTTAGGGTTTTTGGCTTGGTTTTAGTTTGTAGGTTTTATTGGGATAATGCTGGGTTGTAAATCAGGATGCAGAGTGGGAATTTTAGTCGCGTTCTTTCTGTGGATTGGATTTTCAGCTCTATATGGTCTTTTAAAACCTGTTCCTAGCGGTTGTGTTATGACTTACATGTATCCGACTTACATTCCCATGAAGACTGATGAAAATGTCGCCTTGGGAAAGTATGGGCTTTATTTGTATCATGAAGGGTGGAAAACAATTGATTTCGAGGAGCATTTGAGGAGCCTTGATGGTATTCCTGTTTTGTTTATTCCTGGGAATGGAGGTAGTTATAAGCAGGTCCGCTCTCTGGCTGCTGAATCTTCGAGGGCTTTTCAAGGAGGGCCTCTTGAGCCGAGTTATTATCTGGAGGCTTCTTTTGCTTTCTCAGGAGATAAACTTGATGAATTATCATTTGAATCTCTCAAGCAGTATTCTAGAAAACTTGATTGGTTTGCTGTTGATCTTGAGGAAGAGCACTCTGCGCTGGATAGTCAAGTAATTGAAGAACAAGCCAAATATGTTGTCTACGCCATTCAAAAGGTATTTATGACATTTGAATTGTTTCGTATCCCTTTTTTAATTTTCCTATAATTTATATTTGACAATATTCCTTCAATTTTTTTTAGATATTAGATCAATACAAAGAATCAAAGGATCCACATTCAAGAGATTTACCATCAAGTGTGATATTAGTAGGCCATTCTATGGGAGGTTTCGTTGCAAGGGCTGCTGCTATACACCCACATTTGAGGAAGTCATCTGTTGAAACTATTTTGACTCTTTCTAGCCCTCATCAGTAAGTACAGCTAAAAGTTGTCTGATTAAGATCAACTAAACCCTACTTGCTTCATTTCCTGGACTTAAAACACATGTGCATTCAAGTCACGTCTATTGGTATATTTTTCAGACATTTAATCTCATATAGCCATTCATTCTTGGGATTAAACTTATGTGATCATTCCAGCCACCTCTCTCTGCATAGTTTTCTGAAATGATCACATATTACATGCATTCCCAGGAATAACATAGTGTGATTATTCAACTCACTTCCATCAGTATGTTTATCAGGCATGTGATCACATGTTACCATCCTTCATTGAGATTAAAGGCACCTGATTATCCTTTCTTGTGTATATTTTTTCAGGTCGCCTCCTGTTGCGTTGCAGCCATCTCTTGGACATCTATTTTTGGACGTGAATAATGAATGGAGAAGAGGATACGAGATTCATGCGACAAATTCAAGACGTTTCTTTTCTGGCCCTAACTTGTCCAATGTTGTTGTAGTTTCTATCTCTGGTGGAGTAAATGATTATCAGGTTGAGTTTTACTATTTCCATATTTGTGGGGTATTTTTTTGGTCTAGTTTACTATATAAGAATGTATAAATTTTTTTAATTATGCTTTTAAGATGTTCATGTGCCTATAAATGATAAGAGAAATGATGATTCCAATGCACATGAATTGCTTCTTCTGGTCCTCATTTCAGATCAGAACAAAATTGGCGTCTCTTGAAGGAATCGTTCCACCAACTCATGGTTTTACAATAAGTAGCTCTAGCATGAAGAACGTGTGGCTTTCAGTTGATCATCAGTCTATCTTATGGTGTAATCAACTTGTTATACAGGTACTACTTATAAGTCGCCATAAATGATGCCATACACTCAAATGTTGCTAATCTTCTTTCAGATCTCACACACACTCCTTAGTCTAATTAATCCAGATACTGGAAAACCATTTCCAGGCACGCAAAAACGGTTATCTATATTTAGTAAAATGATTCAAAGTGGCGTTTCTCAAAGCTTCCATGGAATTGGAGGTGTGCAGCCATCCTTATCTGAAAATGATGCTATTGGAAAACATACAAGAGATCCTTCTGGTATAGCATGCTCTCTCTCTCTTGATGAAAATCAGTCATGCTCTTTCTTTTCAATGATTCTGTATGGAACTCAACGTAAGGAGATGTTGTTAAGATTATCTGCTTTGAGTTGTGAACATAAATCTTTCCCCAAAGCATGTGTGATGTAACACTAGCATATGCGTGATGAAACACTTTCTTGAAGAAATCTCATCTGTCTTCTTTTTCAGAAAATTTTATCTACTATTGAGGTTTGAAATGTCTTCACTTATGATTCCAACATTATGAGCCTTAGCAAGTTATTGACATTTTTCAACAAGTCTATTTCTTTCAAAGAGACACTTGAGGAACTGTCACTGGTCATGATTACAGCAATTAGTGATGAACCCCGTTCAAATCTCTAGAAGTAGATTAGTAGTGGTGGCTAACATCTTGCATCACCTATTTGTGGAAAGCTTGAAGTAGTTTCTTTTAATCATAGGAAATCTTTAATTGGTTATGGAGTGTAATGATATAATTGTATCTATTCCTTATTTTTTGGACTGGTGGAAGTGTTCTCCGTCTAAAGGAAAGAGTTCATAGAGCTTATATGGTGTTAGCAACACTATTCCCTCTACTTATTTTTTTCATCAGCATATTTTTGGAGGAGCTAAGTTAATCAATGTGCATGAGATCAATAGCCTGAGTTTACTTTTTTAACTCTGGATTTATCTTGAAATTGTGTAAACCATGATAAGAAGTTAATAAGGGTTGTAATCCATGATCTATTTTCAGGATCTCAAGCTATGATTCCTACTCGTTGTCCACCAGCGATTCATTGGCCTGATGATGGCCTCGAGAAAGATTTGTATGTTCAATTTCGTAGTGTTACTGTCTTGGCAATGGATGGAAGGAGAAGGTGGTTGGACATACATAATATGGTGGGCTTATTTCCTTTTAAAAAAAAAAAACTCTGTTGGGCTTATTTCAAAGTTCATACTTCACTAATTTAAAGTGAACTACTGTTGAATCTCAAGTCATTTTCTTCTTCAAACCTTTTTCATGTCGTCCTTTTTCTTATTAAAGGTTATTTTAGCATTCTGCCTCTTCCAGATAACAATTGACACATGTTAATCATGATGAATAATTCTTGTTCACATATCTTTGTTTTTGGGGGGAAGTACAATGACATGTTGTGCATTGCTTGAACAACACATAAGTTATTCTGCTGATGAATCATCTATCTGCTGATGAAAATATCATTTTTACTCCATTTGCTGTCTGTACTGTTCGGTTGTTTAGGGATCAGACGGTAAGGGCCACTTCATATTGGTCACAAACCTTGCTCCCTGCTCTGGAATCAGGCTCCATCTCTGGCCAGAAAAAAACAGAACATCTGGATCAGATGCCCCTGGAAGTAAAAGTATTATCGAGGTGACTTCAAGGATGGTACACATTCCAGCTGGGCCTGCTCCAAGGCAGGTACTAGATTTTCCTTCATGTGTTTCTATCTCACATTTATCAAGCATCAGCTCAAAAGAAAGTCATAGATAATAGTATGGCAGGAGTTAGTTCTTTTTTGAGTGCTTTTGTGCCAGATTGAACCAGGTGGCCAGACTGAACAAGCCCCTCCATCTGCTGTTCTTCATTTGGATCCAAACAATATGCACGGTTACCGGTACCTGACAATTTCAGTTGCGCCACGTCCGGTAGGCCTGCCTTTTAATGTTAAATAGTCAGAGCTGTTTTTCTTGTCTTAATCTATGCTGCATCTTATCACTGTTGCCAAATTATGTTTTTTTTCTTTATTTCCTGGATATGAGCATTATTGGGTTGTCTCTGTTGCGCAACTGGTATCTGGATGGAATGCAGGAGAAAAAACCCTAACCTTCCCTCTTCTCCATATCTGCCACCAGTAGTTCTTTTTCTTTGTTTGGTACACAATCCCAAATTGGCCCCTTTTAATGGGCCAGTCTCTTTTCCTTTTGGGGTGTTGGAGTCAGCCCTTATGTACAGTCAGAGTAAATGCAAGAGATAAGAACCTGGAGAGTTTGTTGAAAAAAGAGTAATACATTGCATTAAAAAAGGAAGCCTTTATGCACGTGTATTTAAGCCCACGATAGCTATCTGACTCTAACGGCTATGTGTAACATTCCTATTACAAGGAATATTTACTCCTAATCTGCCAAGAGTGGAAAATAATTATAGATATTTACTGGGCATCTTCATGGCATATGATTTAGACTCTTACAAAAATCTTTTTGAATAAGAAAGCAGATCACCCATATTGGTGAACCGCGATACAACTAAAGTCGAAAGTAACGGGGCCAATAGGATGACCCATCATGCCCTCCCTGCCTTCCAACTCACACATTCCCAAACCAGAAGTCAACAAACTTCTCAACCTCTTGTATGAGATATTCACTCGATACCGCTTTCCCCTCAAAAACCACCTCGTTGTGGTGCAACCATATAGCCCATACCACCGCAAATCTCTTCCCCCGATTTGCTTCCTGACCTCGCCCCCGCCTCGGTAATGTAACCCAGAAAACAGAACTGGACGTAATCTCCGAAAGTCCTTGACTAGCCCAAATCCTCTTAGCAATGGGACATTTGAAGAACAGATGTTCACCATCTTCCTCCTGTTCCTTACACATCATGCATAGGGTTGAACCGGTTGAGACTAAATGTCTATGTCTCACCCGAGTCAATACCCTCTGTCTGGCGATCATCCATGCGAACACCGCTACCTTATGAGGTAACCGCTGCTTCCACACCGCACGACACGCATTAAGGACTGTAGGGTCTACATGTTGGGCCGTCCTCAACTGCTGATACAACCTTCGAACTGAAAAATTGTCCGTCTTCCAAATCCATCCATCTCTGGCCCCCTCCCTAGGCCTCCATCCCTCCAGCAAGTGCTGCATACTCAAAAACTCCTCTAGCCTTTGGTTCGATAACTGAACTGCAAGAGACGGACTCCACCCTCCATCCCAACAATCTCTAACTGTGCCTTGTGGCTGCTGGGTTATCGCGAACAGCCGTGAAAATTTCCCTCGTAGACACCCCTTATCCGACCACTCGTCCAGCCAGAAACGAAACAAATTACCGTCACCCAAACTAGTCGAGAAGAATATTTTAATGCTAGGAACCACCTTCCCTATTCCCCGCCAAAAAGCCGATGCTCCCCTCACTCGGTCGTCAGCTTCTCCCACTCCACACCCGCTCCATATCTGTCCCTCATCACAGATTTAATCACATCTTCCTCCGGGCCTATAATTCGCTTGACCCATTTCGTCAACAAAGCCACATTCATCGTATTAAGGTGCGGTACCCCTAGCCCACCCTGATCAGTCGGTGTGCAAATGTCGTCCCATGCTACTAGAGCCAAACCCCTTCCCTCCTTCGACCCCCTCCAAAAAATCTCCGCATAAGCCCATTCAAACGGTTCTCAATGGTTGTCGGGATCCTGAAGACAGATAAATAAAATGTGGGTATTGCTGAGAGTACCGATCTCAGCAGCACTAGCCTCCCCCCTTTCGATAATACCTTTGCTTTCCAACCCTCTAGTCGCTGCTCCACTCTCCCAATGACAGGCTGCCAATCTGCAACACGCAGCTGACCCGCAGTAAGGGGCAGCCCCAAATATCGCATGGGTAAGGCCCCCACCGGTGTGCCCAATGCTTGTGAGCATAAAATCTCCTCTTCGTGTGATAGCCCAAATCCCTTAAATTCTGATTTGTCTCTATTTAGACGTAGCCCCGAACAATCTGCGAAAACATCTAGTAGTGCCGATAAGTTCTTGGCCTCCTCCACTGCTCCCTCCATAAAGAACATCGTATCATCCGCATATTGCAACAGAGGGATTCCCAAAGGTTGACTATGTGTCTGAAAACCCTTCAAGCTCCCACTTGCACAAGCTTGGGCTGCGCTATTATATAAGACATCTGCTGCAAGGACGAACAACATTGGAGCTAAAGGACACCCTTGCCTGATCCCTCTCTGTGGTCGAATCCACTCTCCTGTTGGCCGCCCATTCAATAACACTGAAAAAGAATGAGATGTCACACATCGCTTCATCCATCTGATCCACTCCTCCGGGAAGCCCCTCTTCCTTAGAACCACCCATAAATACCGCCAGTCCAAAGAGTCATATGCCTTCGCGAAGTCTACCTTCCACATGAAACCCTTCGTCCCTTGCTCCTTCCATGCCGCCAGAATCTCTCCCGCCATGACAACACTATCTGGTAATTGCCTCCCCGGTATAAAAGCATACTGAAAGGGTCCGATCAACTCTCTAATCACCTCTTTCAGCCGATTTGCCAGTACCTTGGCCACTATGAGATAAATGGAGTTAGATAGTGAGATAGGCCTGTAATCATTCACACTCTCGGCCCCCTGTCTCTTCGGCAACATAAACAAATACGACTTATTAATCCTCTCCATATTGGCTTGGGGAGATCTCAGCTCCTCCATAGTAGCCATAACATCCCATTTGACCAAAGCCCAAAATTCCTTGTAAAAGAATATCGGTAATCCATTGGGCCCTGGGGCACCTTCTCCATTCAATCCCGCGATAGCAGAATATACCTCCTCCACCGTGAACGGTCATATCAATGCATCCCTCTGAACTGTCGTGAGCTGAGATGCCCCCCTTCCTGCCCATCTCCATCTACTAGGGCCTCCTCATCGTGTCATCGCCCAGAAATGGTTTGTCAAAGCTCAGCCCATTGCCTGCAATCCGCTGTGTTGCTGTGTACCAACTCTTAGCCTCAAGATTTGGTTCATTCGCCTTCTTCCGTTAGCTGCAAGATAAAAAAAACGTGTATTTGCATCTCCCTCTTTTAACCACAGTTGTCTGGACCTTTGCCTCCAATCCATCTCCTCTTTTTTATCCTCAATTGCCACCACTAATCGCCACTTTCTTCGCTCTTGCATTTCACTCGCTATAAGCCCTCGACTATCCTCCACATCATCTAATTCTCTGATCTTTGCAAGAGCTTCCACTCTCACCTTGCATCTTGACTCTCGAATTCTCCTCCTATACATCATCAGGTATCCCCTCACCCTTTCAATGCATCTTGTTAGATTTTTTGATCCCATTTCCGACCCGGTGTGGGACCTCCACAGCTCCATGATTTCCTCCTTGAAACCACTCTCTCCCAGCCACGATTTGTCCAACTTGAAGTACGTAGTGCGGCCATGACCTTCCTGTGTCTGCCATATGATCGGGCAATGATCAGATATCGGTCTCGGTAGGGCTAACACGATTGCTTCCGGGAAACGTTCCAGCAACTCCACCGAACACAGAAACCGGTCTAGACGGGACCTATATGAGGGACCCGCTTCACTTCGCCATGTATACCTACTATCCTGAGGCCCCATCTCTTGTAGTGCTGCCCGTGATAGAAAGTCCCAAAACTCCTCTGAGCCTTGATCACGTCCCCCGGCTCCATCAGGCCTGTCGTCTGCCTCCAACGTCACATTAAAGTCCCCTCCAAAAAGCAACGGTGTGCCATTGAATCTATCCACAACTTCATCAAGCTCCTCCCATAATCTCTCCCGCCGATTTGCATACACCGGTCCATACACTGATGTCACCACAACCTTCAGCCCGTCACTCCTCCTCGATAACTTGACAGCCGCCACGAATTGCCCATCCTACACATCCTCCTTATCATATAGTCCCTCATTCCATGCAACCAGAACTCCGCCCGAACGACCCGTTGCATTCACTGCATGATAACCCTCCAAGATATCCCGTCCGACCATCCTCCAATCATGTGGTTCACACTTTTCCAGCCATGTTTCCTGCAAACACACCATTGTGGCTCCCCACTCTCTCAAATATTTCGCCACAATACTCCGCCTTTTAACGTTGCGGAGCCCACGTACGTTCCATGAGATGCACTTCATGTAGACCCTTGCGTCCCCCTCCCACCCTTCTGGCTGTCGATGAAACCTCCACATTCGCCCATACGCTCTCTCCTTAATTCCGAATCCACCTCGTCGCTTGCTCGAATAGTCTCGGGCACAGCTGTTGAACTCTCTTCCCCTACAACCTCTCTACCTCCATCTTCGGCCTTATCCGGCCCCACAATCTGCCTAAGTCGTAGATCTCCCACCCGAATCATCTTCCAGCCGGCGGGCACCCTCATCTTCCCGCCCTTACCCACTGCCAACCATATCTTAACCCCCCCATCTCCCTTGATAAAGAGTTTCCTCCTCTCATATCGAACATGTCGCCCAATAATGTCCCCCTTTAAGAGCCTCTTGCCCCGCTTCCTTACCTGTATGGGGCTTATCCTCTTTCTTCCCCCTTGAGTCTTATGAGAACTGGAAATCTTCGACTCCTCCCTACTTGTCGCGGATTCCACTGATCCCCTCGAGCTATCTCCCTTCTCGCCCCTCCTCTCCCTCTGATTTTCTATTCCCAGCCCCGCCATTATCACCTCCCCACTCCTCCCACCATCTGCTGCCAGCGACTCATCCCCTTTCCTAAGCTCATTCCTTCCTCCCTCTGTCCTCTCAATGGCGCAATCGACTTTTCCTTCTGCCGGTGGAGCTGGTGGCTGCCGCTCGGAAATGTTAACTTCAATTAGTCCTTTCAGACTTTGAAGCAAGATTGGTCTTGCTACCACCTCATCCTTTTTCGTCTCCACCTCCAAAACCGTCAAGTTTGGGTCGCCTGACTCTAATCCGGTCGTAATAATGCCTTTCAGTCGCCCAAATGATCTTACTATCGCCTCCATGTTTATTCGGGACCTATATGTGGCCAGTACCCCCCTAACATCGATGATCGCAGGTCGTGTCACCTCCTCACCTCCCTTTTCTGTCCATATGATACGCTGCCATTTTACTTTTGCCTCTCCAATCATCTGATACCCTCCACATAAATCGATACAAATAGTCGGGGGGATCTGTCTCAGAAGGATTTCACCCGTCACCAACTTTTTCACCTTCGAGCCCACTAATTCCGGAAATCTTGTCACGATCGCCTGAATTATTTCCTCCTCCTCAGCAGCTCCTACCACGAACTCGCCTACTAGACATGCCATTTTAGGAAGATAGTTCTCCATCCCTTCATACTTGGTGTTTTCACCCTTATGTTCTACCGCTGCCACTGGACATGTCCTCTCATAATGCCCCACTCTCCGACAGTACCTGCAGACGACAGGGTCACGGCACTCGAATTTAGTGTGACCTCTGCCCAGGCATTTATAGCATGTTATCCTCTGTCCCTTCCCTCCGTTTATCTGCCTTCCTCTACCCCACAACACCGCTTGTCTCTGCTGCTCCCTGTTTCCACCATTTGCTGTTCGGTTCGCTCCAGAATATCGTCGCCTTCTCACCTCCGTCCACCCCTCCTCTGCTGTCCTGAACTCTGTAAGTTCTTTATTGCGCCTCTGAGACTGCAGGTTTGCATCCTGCCTGGAGAATCTCGTCTGGAATTGAGCCTTCGCCGGTATGGACCCTCCTCTGTCGAATCCGGTGTGGAGCACACCCAACACCGGCCCCTTTTTCCCCTCACGCCCATACACATCTCTCCTCTGTGCTTCATAAGTCCCTGCCCCAGTGACAGTGCGTGGCTGCTCTCGGATTTGATCGTCAATAACATTGCACAGAAATCGCGGCCCCACCGACCTTGAGATTCGCCTCAGGTGATTCGGTCGTCCCCACCGCTCAGAAAATGCAGAAAAACCTTGTGGAAATCGGTGGTTCCACATTTGTCGCGGGTCCCACGGACCGATCGCGAGAACCACCGATCGCGGCTTCCGCGGGTCCCGCAGATCGGGTCACAAAAAAATTGCTACCGATCGCGAGTACCACCGATCGCGCTACCGATCGTGGCTAGCACCGAACGGCCCCACCGATCGCCGGGGAACACGCCACCGATCGCCCACCGATCGCCCCTAAACTGAAATTCAGAAATTCTAAAAATTAATCTACTAAATCTTGTTTTGATCATTGGATACTATGAGGATGAAAATATGGTGCTTTTAATTTCTACGATTAATAATTAAAAGTAGTTTGGAACTTAATGCTTTTAAAAAATGGAAAGATAAGCAGTTTTACTAAAATAATGCCTCTCCGCAGACTGTTTCTGGTAGACCTCCTCCTGCTGCGTCAATGGCAGTAGGACAGTTCTTCAACCCAAAGGAAGGAATAGTTGAGCTGTCACATTTCTCACTCCTTCGAACTCTGTATCATCAACAGGTTTAAATTAAATCCTATCAATTTTAATTCGTTTAGATGCTTGAAACTGTTTTTTTTGATGTTTGTCATTCATTTATTCTGTGATTCTTCAGGACATGTTCTTGAGTGAAGATCATCCGCTGCCTATCAACCTTGCATTTTCATTAAGTCTAGGACTGCTGCCTGTGACTTTATCCATTGAAACAATGGGTTGTGGAATTAAAGGAACAGGAACTCATATTGAAAAACAAGCTGGAGATGTTGAACACAGCAGTGAGTTTACGTATACTCCAACCTATGTATTGAAATGTTTAACTTCAAAGCTCTGATATTTTCATGTGCCAGGCTCCTGTTAACGGTCAAGATCTTGAGTGAAGATCTTACTGTATTCTTTCTCTGTGAATAGAATCTTGAGTGAAGAGAATGTTTGTGCAATACAAAAATGAAGAGGAAAGAACAATATTCTCCTCTCCTCTCTCAGTGGATGGGTAATTTGAGAGCGTCCCAATGCTTGACTGGCTCCCCTTGAGCTTGGCCTTCCTTACTTATAGCTCCCCCCCCCTTTCTTCTGAACCTTCTTAGGGAAGGAACGATGTGACCCCTCCTCATTGGCCACTTATTTAGATGGTGATGGGACCAGAGTTTCCTCGAGCCTCATTTCCTCTTTCCTCACATCAGTGTTTCTTGGGCCTTTATAACATGCATGGACCATTATTTCAATTTAGTGCACAATAATTTATAGAAACCCATGAATGTTTGTCACGCATTGTTCAAAGCCTGCTCGTCTTTGCTGTGCATATGGATTGAGTCTACTTTTAGAAGAACCAAAATCATAAACAGATTTTTTTTCCTACTATTTCAGTTTTACCTTGTTTTGTGCTGTATTGTTAATTTTTTCTCAAGATTCAGAAAATTGAGTTATCTGCCTCTTCCCCTGTCAAAGGGTCATGAAGTCAGTACTTTTATTTATATAGACTTCTTTTTTCTGTTAGAAATGGAGAATCATTGCTTTTGGTTAATTGAATTTTGTTTGATTAAAGTCTAAGATCTCAATGAACTGGGAGAGTAGAAGTTGTCCTACCCAAGGGGCCTCGGCATTTTAGAAGGGACTCCGGCCGGCGTTCTTCAAAGTGCGGGCGTGCTTCTGTCCAAACTTGGGGAATGGTTCGCACTTTCGCTTCTGGCTGGATGACTAGACGGGGAGAGGGGTGCAGCTGGCTAGGTTCCTGCGCCTTTTCGCCTTGTCTTGGGAACAACAAACCATGGTCACTCAGTATTGGTCCAACATTTGGCAGCCAGAGTTCTACGGGAGACTGTTAGCCCTCCGGTCTTAAGAACTCTTAGACCTCCTGTGCTCCTTGACAGATTTTCGACTGTCTGCGTCGGAGATCGAAAAATGGGTATGGGATGGCCCATGCTTCTCAGCTAGGGCAGACTACGATCGGCTTGGTACTGGATCCCCTCCGGATCGGCCCTCGACTCTGGCAGCATGCTGGACCATTTGGAAGAGAAAGCTCCCTCTCAAGGTGAAGATCTTTGGGTGGCTGCTTCTTCGGAGTTGCCTCCCGACGAGGCACATGTGTATTAGGTGGTGCCCGGGGAAATCGGCTTCCTGCGCCCTATGCTCGAGGGAGAGGGAGGACTGCTCTCACCTTTTCTTCCGATTCCCTTTTACTCAGGAGGTGTGGAGATCAGAGGTTTTCCTCGGCCTGGACACTCAGTCAGCGGAGTACTTTTGGGACTCCATCCGACTGGGCCCATTCCGCTGTGAAGTCGAGTGGAAAAAACAAGTCCAAGATCAGCAGTATCTGTAGATCATATATTGCACAGTAGTATTAGATCTCAATTCTACTGACTGGTTTTTGCCTCTCCACCTGATGAGATTTCCAGTGGGAAACAAACAATAACATGAATTAGATCTTCAATCAACAAGATATCCATCGGTAAGATGCTGAAAATCACCAAAATTCAGATGAGAAAACTCAACATGTAAGAACTTGAGAAACTTCTAAGACCTTCTCTCTTCCTTTGACAGGCCTTCCCTATGATCTCCCCAGGCCTCCAATAGATTCCATAACGCCCTCCTTCAGAGCATACACTTCTTATTTATGAAGAGTTCCTCCCACTCCCTTATTTGAAAAGAAAAGATGTGGTCTCCTTCCATTTCCACTTAATCTTGGAGTTGTAGAATGGGAAACTACAACTCTTAACTATAAAGAGGGACACCGGGGTGGAGAGGAACTTCAGAGTTAAGCGTGGAGAAGAACTCTAAAGTTAAAGCACGCTCAGGCTTTGGCAGTGCAGGGATGGGTGACTTTCTGGGAAAAGAGGTTCCAGTGTGAGAAGACCTCGGGGGAGAAGGGTGCTTAGGCTTCAGCAGTCAAAGAATGGATGACCTCGTGGGTTGGTAGAATTACTTGTATCAGGCAATCACCAATTTCGAGTGATCAGCCTTTGATGTTAAAAAATATTTATGTTTGCTCCTCCTCACTTAGGTAATAATTGTGCGATTACCATTTAGAAAAGTGAGAAGTTGTAAATATTTCAATGCTGATTTTACCTTGTCTTCTGAAGAGTTTTCTCTCATTTCTATATTGTGCTGGGGTTCTTGAGGCATACTTGTTCTACATCACACTTCACTCATTCTTATTGTGCATGAGTTTGAGGTTAATCTCAAGTTGGGGATTCAGTTTTCTGACAGTCTACCAGTCCTGTGTCAGCTAGGACAGTCTGAATACGTTCTTGCTGGGATAACAGAATCGCTGGAAAATATTTTATCTATTCTAGGTTGCCCAAATGCATATGATGATAATTTCTTTTTTTGAAATTCATAGGATGATAATACAAGTCTACTCTTACACTTTCGTACCTCCTATTATGTGAGTACTACTTTCGTCATCTTTCCTCAGATCAGAGTTTTGAACTGGTGTTGAGGTTGCAGAACTCAAAGCAAGTCTTCATAGGGCGATTGTCACTGCTCGCAATCCTGCGAGGGTGAGCTAACCCACCTTTAGTCACTGTTCTACTTAGTTATGCATTCTTACTATCAGAGTTGGGGAGGGAGGGACAGAGGAAGGTCTCCAAACTTTCTTATCTGCCACTACCTAGAGGGCTCCCGTGTCTTAAGCCTAACTCCTGTGCAGCTATTTAGTAATGTTTTTTCTTCCGAAGGGCACCAACTGTTCACTCCCTGTCAATTTGACTGGTTACTATCGTCATATCAGTCGGTATCAGTGAAGAAAAACCTTGTTAGCATTTATTTGCCTGCTTTCTATGATTCATTTTCAGAACAGATAGGCTATCGGGGCCTCATTGAACTGATGGTACTGCCTTTACTACCTTTTTATTGTTTCTAAGGTTTAAGTTAATTTGAATTAATTTGAGATGCATAAAGTTTCATTTAGCCTATGCAGGGATATAGAGCCCACTCTTGTTAGGTTTCATTTAGTACCGACTTGATTATTCATTTTGTACACAGAACTACTTTTTGCTCAGTTTTTCTTTGTTTCCCTTTCAAAATTCCTGCCGGTTTGCATTAAATCTTCAAATCCTTTTCTGATTTATGCTACTATTATGATATTTCACTCTTGTGATTTACATAGCTTTATTTCTTTAAGTGTTTGTTTTTCTTTTAATTCTTATGCCAGCTTTTGTAAGGTGTAAAAAACTTTCTAAAGGAAGGCACTAACAAAACTTCTTGATTGGAATGAAGGCCTATGTAAGCTGAGGTGCTTCCCTCCCGTTGCCCTAGCCTTGGATGCTGTGGCAGGTGTAGACATTGTTCCGAATTTATATTCAGAGACAATACAAGTTGATTCTTCACCAGCAATGTGGGGTTCAAATTCAAAATCTGACAAGACACTCGTGTTGTTGTTGGTACATTTTTTTCAACTTAACCGTTATAACCTTCTTTTGAATAAACAATGGACCAATCTTGAATGTTGGGAGAGAGACAGAGGATGGGATTTGCTTTTTCGGGCCACCTGATCTGTAGTTGTTTTGGCCAGTCTATTGCTTATTTCAGTAATTCTGGAGAAAAAACTTATTTCTATTCAACTTATTGTAGCTACTAAGAGTATGACATATTCAACAAAATTGGTGCGAAGAAGTGATCTTAATTCATTGCCACAGGTCGATCCTCATTGTTCTTATAGAGTTAGTGTTTTTGCGTCTTTGACTTCTGCAGCGAGCAGATTCATTCTCACATATTTTTCACAGGTAATATTTTCTTCTCTCATTATTACTATGCAGATTTATTTTTATTTTTTTTCAAAAAAAAATTATTACTCTGCAGACCATTCATTCGATACTGCCAAAATTATTGCATTTATTACTTAAAAGTATGTTTTTTTTGAAATAGTGAATGGGGCGGTCACCCAAAAAATCAGTGACCGACCCATGGAAAAAGTTAGCTAATACATCAGGTCCCCCCGGCCCCTTGGTCTAGAGGACCAGGTTGCCACAAAACCCTCCACCGCATAGGCGACCCCATCAGTGGATGTCACCCTCCCATTGAACAACTTGTTGTCCTGGTGTAACCATATGGCCTAGAGCACTGCAAGTATGCAAACTCCATCCGCCCACCTTCTGCAGCCGCTCCTCCGGATTGACTCCCAGAAGGACGTCTTTGAAGTAGTGTCAGCCCTCAAAATGGTTTGTCGAATCCATATTGTTCGAGCGAAGGGGTATCCAAAGAAAAGGTGTGCACAGTCTTCCTCATCGCCCCGAGCAACGATTGCAATCAGCTGAGGTCCCTGGGTACAATCGCCTATGTAATACTTGCATCATGAGTATTTTTCAGAGAAGAAGCCAACAGAATAACTGCACCTTGAGCGGGACCTTTCTGTCGCCAGATAAACCTTAATGCTCTGTTGAGCGATCTATCCTCCACATATTACTCAAAACTATATCACAACAGAAAACTCTTCAAATAATATCATAATCCAAAATTAGCCCATCATAAGCTGATAACATAATTTTAAGTAATCAATTTCAACAAAAATTACTTAAAACTATCTTATAAGCTTATTAAAGGCTAATATTGCGTTACGATATTATTTGACGAGGTTTCTGTTATGAATTTCAATGGGATTCAAGGTTAAGAGATGCAAAGACTATCATAACCCTCATCAAATGGGTGTAGCTACATCTGTCTAAATTACCTCTGTCTAAGTTTGGTCTGTGAGCAACCCAGAATTACCTCTGTCTATACCCATTCGATCATCTGATTTCCATCAATGGCTTTCTTGTCATGTTCTGTATTTTTCTTGGTTGAATACAGCTCTCATTGGTTCTTTATGTGAAGATCTTTTGAGTTTGATTGATTCAATTTAGCTTAGGCTGCAAGTTGATATGAGGCAACTATTCAGAATTATATTCATTGTCGACGAAATTTTTCACAATCCAATATATAATTGGTAAATGGATAAATATTTTATGCACCATCAAAATGATTACAATCTATGTTCTTGGGGATTAATCTCTCAGAATGCATCTTTACTGGTTCTGTATTAAAAAATGTACTTCTTTATTGACAGACAATTTAATGGATTGCTTGTGTAGAAATTGGGACGCTGATGTTTTTTTGCTAGAATGATATTATGCTAGTTGTTGAAGTCAACGGTTATGCAGAAATGATCCATTGAACAGAGAGTGAGTGTAAGCGAGAAAATCTATTTAGGATGATAAAAAGGTTCTACTTATTTCACAAATGATATCCTGTATTTATATGTTTTTTTATATTTTAAATTCCTGTATTTATATGTTACATGTAATGGCTATATTCTAACAGTAGGTATAGAATACAGTAAAGACAGAAGTGACATTAGAAAACCTTGACATTAGAAACCTTGTCTTCTAACACTAATTATCAACAAAACCTTGACATTAGAAATTTTTACAATTATTCAAAATGTATTCAATTGTCATTTTAATCTTAATTATGTTATCAGCATGCCTCCTCGAGTACTTTACAATTTTAATTTAATTTCAACTCCATGTCTTCTTGAACAATACAGATAATCGGGTATATGACAGCAGTGGTGTTCTTTGCTCTTACGCGGCAAGCACATGCCTGGGACATTGATTTGCCCATCCCATCCATCATAACTGCCATGGAGATGAACTTGCGGATGCCATATCCATTTCTCATCTATGCCATTTTTCCCATCTTTATCGTTTTAGTTTTATCTTTGGTAACCGCCCAACCATGTCCTTCGGTAGCCATCTTTGTTGCAGTATCTAGTATATGTTACATCATTGCAAATGGATGCCTGAGCTTACTGATTCTAAGCTCCCAATCTGTTCTCTATCTTGTGGCCACAGTCGATATTTTCTTCCGAAAACGGTTAGTATGGTTAAAAAAATTGGAAGTATTTGAAGCATAATATAACATATGGAATAATACATCACTTCGTGACATTTTGTTGACTTAAATAAACTTTATGGATAATGTTATGCTACATTTTCGGGGTAATTATCATTCAAGCTGCATCCTTCTAAATCAATTTAGTATTTTTTCTACAGTTGGCTCGGATGGGAAGAAAGCTATGGTTTAACCTTTGCTCATCAAATCTTCAATTCTTTGTCCAGCTCATTGTCTTTCAAGGTAAATCTTGATGTATGCTTATACTGTCGTCAGACTTATATTGTGCCTGGTTTCCCGTCTGTTTTTTATTTATTGGTCTATGCATTAGAAACAGTTTAAAATTGATATTTGGAGTTTTCTTGTACATGTTTTTGCATCATCTCTCTCTCTCCCTTCCTCTCTCTCCCCCTTCTTATTGTATCTCTCTGTTTCCCTGCCCCTCTTCTTAATCATCGCACTTTCTGCCTATAATTCAAGGCAATCTTTTTTAGTTGAATTCGATATGATTGCACTACAAATGAGAACCCTGGAGGCATTGTCCCTGATCTGCTTGATGGTTTTGTTTAATCTGGTACCTTTTTCTACTCTTCCATCAGTGGAAAATTGCTCTGTGAAACCCATCAAAATAAACCGACTAATCATTATTTTGGTATCATTATTTTTTCTTTCAGAAAATCTCTTGATTATTATAGCTCTATAAATTGATAGACCTTGTTATTGGCACTTTTTCCTCGTTTGAATATTTTATATTAATCAACAGTTTCTGTGGGTTATCAAAAGCAATCCTGACCTCATACTAGCAGTTGCTGCTATGGTGTTGGTTACCTTCATCCATCCGTCACTTGGCCTTATTTTGCTTCTTCTTGTTCATGCCTACAACTGCCATGTTTCTCTGAGCAGGTATGACTTCAGCTGAACTGGAGAAATGCAAAACATTATTTGACGGCATCAAACTTTTGCTTGACTTTCAAAGTCTAGTAAATATTCCAATTAGCAACTGCACAGTGTTGTGTTTTACCTCATATTCTGAGTTAAGGGTATCTGGTCATTAGGTGATCTAGTGGCGTTTTTTAACTTTTGATTAGTGATAGCCACACCATCTGAAAAACTGATCTAGCCGGCTTAAAAAATGGTTGTACAGTTTTCCAAAAATGTGAAAACAATCTCTTTGGTCCTGTCTCCGGTTTTCCCAGCATGAAAATTGGCATCAGATTGAGTGAGAGAGAGAGAGAGAGAGAGAGAAACAGGGGGAAGAGAGACAAGAGGGAGGGAGACTGGGGGAAAAGGGGGGAGAGAGAAATGGAAAGAGAGGGAGAGAGAGGGAATTGTAGTGTGGGAGAGGGAGGCAGGATATGAGAATCACAAGGAAAGGCCAAAATGACTTTATTTTATGTGCATGTATATTTATGGATTTCTGTTGTAATCAATATTTCAGTTCAAAGGTTGATTATCTGAGTCATTGATCACCATCAACTTAGAAACTTTGCAGGCTGCTTTCCACAGTTGTAAATCTTGGAATGTTCTTTCCTCATTGTCTAAAGTGTCTAATCTTTGCAAACAGTTTTTGGGGTCTTCATTTCGCTGCGAAGGGAAGGAGACATCAATAACTAGATACAGTGACGTGCTCAATCAAATCTTACCCTCTGACAAGAGTCATTCAAGTGAGGGTCCAGTTTCCGGAAAGAGTTTTGCTGAGACCCAAGTCGAACTATTCAATTACCAGCATAGCCTGCTTATTTTGCATCTTCTAGCTGCTGTCATGTTCGGCCCTTCACTTGTTGCTCGATTACAGGTTTTTTTATCAGATTTTACTCTTTTGTTCCTTTCCATAATCTGCTTTGTGGATTTCTGTTTTCTGGTCTTTGCATTCATGAGCAAAGGAAGAAAGATTAATAAAACTGTGTTTCTTTTTGTACATTAACATACACCCAATAATTATCCTATTGGCATAATTAGTGAGTTTGGAGGAATTGTGTGGATTTCATACCGTTTCCAACTGTAGTGAAGGCTAATGATTGGGAAAGCCTCATCAGCAGTTAGTTTAGGGGTGTCATTGTCATGTAACCCTTATTGCCTGAATGAAGGTTGTATAGTCTTCATTCAAGGAGATTCATCTTGGAAATAGATTGTGTCTTGGCCATTATGGTGAAGAGGAACAGAAACATCTCTCCAACTGGTAATGACTGATAAAACCTCATTAAATTCAGTTCTAAGTGGTCTTGTCACATACTCTTTAAGCTTGTATGAAAGCTATAAACAGGAGCAGTGAAACCAACATGCATTTCACTTCGTTATCAGATTTTACAAGATCCTTAATCTACAGAATCTCATAAGATCTTCAATCTACAAAATCTTATGATGATAGTTCCTCCAAACCCATGAATTATCCTAAGAGGATAATTATTTGGTTAATGTTAATACGGATGCAGAAGAATGGTAATTTTCAGCTTTATATGTCATAAGATTCTATAGATTGAGGATCTTATAAGAAGTTACCCTTCTTATTAAAACCACAAATTTTCTTGTGAAAAATTTTTAAATTCTTACTAGGTGAGAGATCCCAAGAATGCCTCTGCTAATGTGACATCTACCTACGACGTCTAATGGCTGAAAGCCCATGTTGCCCCAATGAATGGGCACTCGAAAAATAGGTGAGAACAAGCTTCCTTAACCCCTATACATGGAGCACATTCTGTCAAAGCCTCTGGGAACATTCTCTTCCGGAAGGCATGCATATCAGCCTCTGCCTAAAAAGCTGTCATCCAAACATCCGCAACTTTAGGGGGATGTTTGCCTATAAAGTAATTTTCACGCACAGATGGTTGTCAGTTCCTCTATCTAATATTTTCATATCCGCTCATAGACATACCAAACCATCAGGGCAGCACCTGCCTGCACCCAACCTTGAGTCCCACACACAGTCATAAATGCAGTAAGAACAGTTGCATCTTCATAAACTCCTCCAACTTCGGATCCGAAAAAATGCCCTCCAAAAGAGGATTTCAAATGCTGAGCCAACATTCCCTAACTATTGCTTGACGACTCCATTCTAGGGCAAATAGCCTTGTGAACTCTTCTCAATGGTGTCTCAAGGCAGTCATCATCTAGCTAGAAGCGCCCTTCCAGTTCGCCTTCTTGCCGGGTAGACAGACGTCCGACAACATTGTGATTGCCGAGGAGATAGTCGCCGCATGGCGCCGTGACAGCACCCCGGGGTTCCTGTGGAAGGTGGACTTCTCCAAGGCGTACGATTCCATAGATTGGCGGTTCTTGTGAAACGTACTTTAGCGGCGTGGTTTCCCGGAGACGTGGGTTCGATGGGTGAAGTAGTGCGTGATGACCCCCACCTTTGCCATCCTCGTAAATGGGCGTCCTCAAGGAGGCTGGATCCATCCCCAGCGTGGCATTCGGGCAGGGTTGTCCACTAGCCCCGCTATCTGTTCATTCTTGCTGCGGACGCCTTGGCGGTGTGCACATTGCAACTTTGCCGTAGAGGCCATCTCGCGGGTTTTCAGTCCCCTGGAATCCTTGGAGGCATCCCCCTGCTGCAGTATGCAGACAGTATGACCTTTTTCATCCAGGGGTCTTAGGCGGCCGCACACGCACTCTCCACCTATGATAGATATCTTCTCGGATTTCTCAGGCCTCCGACCGAACCAAGCAAAGTCGTCCTTCATCGGCTTTAGACTATCCCCTGAAGAGATGGTGGGCTGCTCTCGGATTTTGACGACTCCAATCGGAGAGTTACAGATCCGATACCTGGGATTGCCTCTGGCAAATCGTCGACTACGAATTCAGGACTGGCAACCGGTGTTGGAAAAGGTGGAGATGCATCTGGGAGGATGGCGAGCATGCCTTTTATCGCGGGGCGGTCGCCTTGTCCTGCTCAAGGCGGTGCTGTTAGCCATCCCCACCTATTTCATGTCCATTTTCCAGATGCTGGTGGGGGTTTCGACGGCGACTGGAGATAGTGATGCGGGGGTTCTTCTGGCGCGGACCCCGTCTGGAGGAGGCTCAAGGGGCGGCGCTGGTGGCATGGGAGACCGTAGGTCGTCCATGGTTTTCTCAAGGCGGATTGGGAGTACATCATCTGTAGCATGCCAACTTGGCGCTTCTGACCAAGTGGGTGTGCCATCTGCTGATGTCGTTGGGTTGGATCTAGTGTCGGTGATACATCAAGACGGATATGGCGCCTCGATTGACTAGCACAAGTGGCACACCCCACAGAAAAGGCGACTCAACATTCATGTCCTCCCTTCAGCCTATCTTCTCGGCGGTCCAGTCCTATTTTCAACCCAAGCTGGGCTCCGGGGAGTCGTTCCGATTCTGGATGGACAGAGTGTCGGGGAATGGACGTCTGTGACAGTCCTTCCCCACCTGTTTGCTCTCGCATGAGACTCGGAGTGCTCCGTGCGTCGAGCCTTGCACGACGCGTGGGCCCCTGCCCAAGCCAATAGCGTTGTCCGACCAGCGGACGTCCGAATTCCTTCGTCTGCAGGGGCTACTGGCAGACTGGCGACCGCCTGAGGGTCAAGATGGGTGGACTTGGTGCAAGTCGAGATTCTCTGTTCGGGCAGCCTATCGCCGCCTCCGGGCACATGCAGGCTCGAAGGACCCGTTGTTCTTGGGGCTCTGGAGACGGATCTAGAGAAGCCGAATTCCGTTGAAGATCCGGGTCTTTCTTTGGCTTCTTCTTCGTCGGCGGCTGATGACGAGATCACTCCGACTACGATTGGTCCCCAACTCTTCAGCTGAATGTGTGTTGTGCGGAGCAACATTGGAAGACTGTGACCATCTCTTCGTTATGTGCCCAGTTGCTCAGGCGGTCTGGGCGTTGACCAGAGTTGCTCGACCCATGTTATCCTCGCTGGAGGATTTCTGGAGATCCGTGGCAGATGGTCCCTACTGGAAGGGCGGCAGAGTGGCAGCTCATTTTCGCCACGCTTTGGGCCATCTGGACCCATCGAAACGAGGTTGTCTTCAGGGGTCGAACCCCCTCCACTGATGCAGTTTTGCACGAAGCGGGGGGTCTTGTTTTCTCATGGAACTCGAGTTGGCTTAGGCCCTCGGCTTTTGTACCCCTCTAGATCTTAATCTTGTAATTTCCGTCATTACTTCAATGGCAACGGGGGGCTCCATCTCGTGGGCCCTTCTTCCTTTCTTTAAAAAAAATCATATAGCTAAAAGCAAAATGAGGATCTATCCCTTAGTCAAATCAGGAAGAAATGTCGGACTTTCAAAAACATCTGCTTCAAATTGTGTCAGAAAGCAAATGCCTTGCTTACCAAATCTGCGTGCCTGACCTAGTCTATCTACCCCTAGTTCCCTTCTTTCCTCCCCCCCAAATAATCAGCCTGCAAATCACTTCCCAAGATAGAGTGTCACCTCCCTACTTTTCCCTCACTCTGAGCCTTCCTACAGAAATCACCTCATCAAACCTTACAATCACTTTCCATATCCCCATAGGTAGCTCAAGTACCAAAAGGTAAACACATAGGGATCGTAGGGAGCACTGACTGCAACAACACCAGTCGTCCTCTCCCACCCCCCTCTCCTAGATAGGAGCCTAGTCTGCCACCCCTCCAGTCTCCACTCTACCTTTGCAATTACTGGCTGCCAGTCTGTGGCCCGAGGTCTGCCTCGCATCAATAGTAATCCCCAACAGTGCATGGGTAAAGTTTCAATTGCGTCCCCTAGGCCCTTGAGCATCGAGTCTCCTCATGCAACAGCCCAAAACCTAGAGAAGCTGATTTGGCGTGATTGATTTGAAGGCCGAAAATTTTTTTCACATATATCCAGTAGCTTAGACAGGTTCGGGGTCTCCTCCATCAAGCCCTCTTGTAGAACTGTGTGAAAGCTTTAACTTCATGTTTTCCAGTACAATTGTGTTTTCCACCTTTTTGTACATTGATTCAGCTCCATGGACTATTCAACATTGCTCTATGATTTAATGCATAAATATTTAATTCTTTTGTAATCATGTTATGCATGATATTTGAATAGCTGCTTCTTTTATGGTATTGAAGAAATACAAATCTTTTCCTCTTCTATGTTCATCAATCCAGAGGACCCAGACAAATCATACCTTAATTGCACCGCTTGATTCGGTGCTCTCCGCTGGCATCATAATCCACGGAATCTACGGCTGGAAACCTGGGATCAACTCCATCAAATTCACCCTCCCTGGGATTCCCTGCAAGAACATGGGCCTAGATCTCATCTACCTTCTCTGTGGTTGTTATTGCTCTATTTATGCCCTAGCTTCAGCTCCATTCCGCACCATCAATGCCATGGCGGCCATGGGCGCCATCTCTCTCCTCTCCAAGATCCTCGATAGAAGTAGAGAGAGAGGGGACATCCGGTCTGGAAGAACCAGGAAGTATTTCCACAAACACAAGTGAATTTTCTTTTGTAAGACTATTATTTTCCCTTTTTGGGTGATTTTGATCTTCATCTCTTTGTTAATCTCAGAGAGTCGAACCCTAAATTCTTTTCTGGAAGATGATGTGTAATTCTGATGTTAATCCTTTCTAATGAGTTTCTTTGTTCCTCCAAGTGAATTAATTTTACTCAGTTGCAGATTCCTTGAGCCTTTTTTTCATCTTAATTGGGGAACAACGCTCGCTGATAGGCTCTCTGCGATCAAATTGGGTCGCTATGAGCGATGCATCCGAGCCGAGTCAATGATCATGAAACCTCTGGTCTGTTTGATCATTGATCAAGTTTCTATAATCAATCACTGGCTCAATTGACGATCTGATCGGAGATCTGCGGATCAGATCTTTTTTTTTTTTTAAAGTATCTCTCTTCTCTCTCTGATAGTCGATCAGATCATGATCCGTAACTGGTTGATTAATCAATCCAGTTCCTATCATGATTGGGAAAATCGGATAGGTCTTTTAAAAAAGAGGATGAGTTGGTAGCTTGAATATGGAAAAGGATTATTCGAATGTGATTTCATGAATTTAGTATGCATAGTTTTTCGTTTACTATAGTTCATTATTTCTGCGAATATGACAAACATTTATTGGGTATTCTGTTAAATATATTTAATAAAGCTATGAAGGTTTTTTTATGATGATAGATCCACAGAAAAATGTCAACTATGCATTAATTTGAATATTTATGCAGCAGCTTTTTGAACCAAGATAAAATAATTATATTAATTTTTAAATTAATAAATGAGAGCATCTAGGGTATCGGCGATCATGATTGACAGGTGGTTGATGGATGGAGTCATGATCTGATCATGATCATGATGGATCTAGTTGCCGGCCCATCGAGAAGCGAGATTATTAGTTAAAAATGATTTGATCGACACGTGGATGGCCAATCATATTGTCAACCAGAGGTGATGATCAATCATAGAACTTTGATCGCTTATCAAATTAAGCAGAAGGTCCGTGATCGTTGATCATGGCGATCCATAAGCCCACCTGTTTCACTTTTGAAATTGAAAATAGTAACTCTCTCTGGAATATACGATTTATTCAATTATTCGTAGCTAAAAAGGATAAGATAATCTGTTCGGGAATTATTCTTTATAAGTTTCGAACAAAGATTAGTAGTAGACAAAAAATTATATAAAAGTCCCTAGCTATTATTTTTTTATTGTTTATTAGGTTTGTCAGAAGCCGAAGCGGTAACCGAACCGCAGGTGACCATACTCGTGTGCATCATCCTCTACCTTGGGACGATAAGTCGAAATCCTCCCCGTTCCCTGCGGAAGGAGGAGGAGAAAGAAAGAGGAGGGAGATGTGCCAGAGGACGGGTTCCAGCCCTAACCCTAGCAGCTGCAGCAGCAGCAGCAGCAACAGCAGTCCGGACAGCGCGAAGAGCCCTGTGAGCCGCGAGATGGTGCTGCGGGATCTCAAGAGGGAGGCGCTCCTCCGAGATCTCTCCCGGCAGCTGTCCTACGGCGATCTCCCGGCTCGCGTTCAGGCCGCGAGGGATATAAGGAAGCTGGCTCGTTCCTCGGTCAAAGCTAGGTCAGTTTTCGCGGTGGATTCGGTCGTCGGGCCGTTAGTTGCTATGTTGTCTTCCTGCGAGCGCGATGAGGGGGAATCCGCTCTGCTCGCGCTGCTCAATCTCGCTGTTCGAAATGAACGGTATGTATTTCTTTTCTTCATGCTAGTGGTTGCGGCTGTGTTGTAATTGTGGAGTGTAATATTTGTGGGTTTGGTGGTTGCTGATTAGGGGAATTAAGGGTTTGTCTTAGATTTTGATTTTTCTTTTTTGGTTTCCTTTATATTCTCGTGGTTTTGGCCTTTTTGTTGTAATTGGGAATGCGAGATTTGGGTGTTTAGTGGTTCCTATTTTGGGGAATTCAGGTTTTTGCTTAGAATTTCTTCTTTATAGTTTCCTATTCATCCTCGTGTTTGTGAATTTTTTGTTGTAATGGGGTAGTGTGAGATTTAGGGTTCTGCTCAGAATTTTATTTTTTATGGTTCCTTTATTTTCATGCTCATGCTACTGTGAAATCTTGGGATTTGGTGGTGTCTAATTGAGGGAATAACGGGTATGACCTAAATTTTTATTTGGTGAATTTCTTCCGAAATTAATGGTTGGTTTGGGGATCCACTTTTCTGTTTAATTGGTTTATGATTTTTTTACCTGTTCATATATGTGATTTATTCGCTGTAATTGGCTAGTATGAGATCTAGGGATTTGGTGGGTTCTGACAGGGGAAATTCCGGGTTGACGTAGAATTTAATCGGACCAATTTTTTCATTAATGGCCGTCTTTATCAGCGAATCTGATTTCAGTTCAATTTTGCTTGATTTTTGTGAATCCTTTGTTGTAATTGGTTAGTTTTAAGATCTTGGGATTTGGTGGTTTCTAATTACAGGAACTCTTGTTTTGCCTCGAATTTAATTTGATAAATTTTGTTCGGCATCCAAACATCTGTGTCTCCAACTACTTATTGTTTTATTCCTTACTGCACTACCATTTTATTCACCTTCAGTTTTAATGTTAAAGGTGTATATGAATTCTGATCCTCTGTTTTCTTTTTCCTGCAGTGAGATTTTGAACTTTCTCTCTTCATTATTTTCTCTTTCCAGAAACTAGATTACAATTATTAAATCTGGCTCCGGTCCTTCTCTTGTAGTTCTAAATCCCCAAACTTCTATAACACCTAGAATTTCTTATGGTGCTCTCATACAAAGTAGTTGGTTATTCCTCGGTAACTACCACTTCTTTGATTTCCCTTTTATTGTGAAGTAGATTTCTTTTATCTGCATCAAGATTTTGAATTCTCTTTCCTCATTTGATTTCCCTTTTCAGAAACAAGATTACGATCGTAGACTCTGGCGCCGTTCCTCCTCTTGTAGAACTTCTAAAATCCCAAAACACCAGCTTGAGAGAGCTCGCAGCTGCCGCAATCTTAACACTTTCGGCAGCTGAATCAAACCGAAAAACACTTACTGCCTCCGGAGCTGCACCACTTTCTAGTCCAAGTCCTTATAAATGGAAGCATCCAGGGCAAAGTAGATTCCGTCACTGCGCTTCACAATCTCTCCTCTCACCAGGAAACCCTAGAACCCAAACTATACGTTGAAGCAGTACCCACTTTACTAGCCCTTCTGAAGGACTCCAAGAAGTACTCAAAGTTTGCTGAGAAAGCTTGTTCCCTTCTAGAAATCCTCTCTACAACAGAGGAGGGAAGGTCTTCAATATCAGAAGTGCGTGGTGGAATTCTTACTTTAGTGGAGACTGTGGAGGATGGTTCTTATCTAAGTATGGAGCACGCCTCCGGGGTTTTACTTCAATTGTGTCGAAGCTGTCGTGAGACATACCGAAACCGTATTCTTCAAGAGGGTGCCATCCCAGGATTATTGAGACTAACAGTTTACGGAACAAAGAAGGCCCAAGAACAGGCCCGTGAGCTTTTAGAGATGCTCCGTGACAATCGATCCAAGAGATTGACTTCAAAGATGTTGGAGACAATCGCTTTTGATATTGCGTCGATAGTCGATGGGCCATCTCACGCAGCGGAGACTGCCAAGAGTCTTTTAAAGGACATGGTTCGACGGGAGATTGAGTTAAGTAGAAGCCGTCGGGGATCTTGATTTCTTGAAGATTGTCGTCAGATGAAGAGAATTTAATGATCTTCCGGTGAAGGACACCCTACAGGTGTGCCACACACAATTGTAGCACTTTTAAGCTGCATTTGTATATCCGTTCTTGATGTTTATTCCTCGAGATTACGGTTCATGACTCTGAGCCTTTCTTTCATGGAAAAGAAAGGAAGCCTGAAGGGATGGTTTCCGAGTTATCTCTCTGTCTCTGTCTCATCCCCCATCTTACAAATTGTCTTTGCTATCATCTACTGTTTAAAAGGGATAAAATAGGATGACATATAATCCATGTAAAGATCAAAATTAGGATGAACATGGGATTTTAATGAATGATAGGGTGATGAATATATTTATTGTTCAGATAATTCAGATAAATAGATATTCTAAAATGGCATTGAAGACTAAAACGGATGCCAAAAAGCTTTAAAAATGTGAAATGTGCTTATGTTATTCATATGAAATTCTAGGAGCTTAATCAGCTATCTCGAGATGTTGCATTTTGAATCAATGTCATTATTGGAAAGGGCGAAAAAATTTACTATCTCAAGGATTCAAGCTATTCAAGTATGATATCTGATCATAAAAGCATAGTCTCATGGTTAAGGAATTGGGGAAATGTAAAATGTTTGAAGACAATGTAGTTACTCTTCATATAAAATATAGGAATTTTTTAGTGGAAAAATAGATGATGATTTTACGCCCACGAACCATGGATGTCAATGTGCCCAATAAATGGATGTTTGCGGCCGCAGTTCCCCACATCATTTTCCAACATGAGTTCTCACTCTACAAGAACTTGTCTCTCTCTTATCCCATCTCCATTGATGGCCAACATAACTCTTATGCCAGAAGAATATGAAGCATGTTTAAAACAAAGAGAATGTAGTCACTCCTTGGACCACTCATTCCTCCCTCTCAAGCACACATGCCCATATGACAACTCCTCTTGGATCATCAACTCGAGGCCTTTTGCCCGTATGACAAGAACATCATCTATCCGATTACTTTCACATCTACTACTGAACTGTATCTATTGGTGGTGGTTGCTCTTTTCCTATAAAAGGGCATGGATCAACTCAGCTTACAACATCCCTTCCTCATTGAGACACCCGTTGTGTCCCTAATTTCCCCCAACAACCTCCTCTCCATCAGCATCATCACCCATCCACTTAATCTTTGTGTCACTTTTTTCCTCATCATTCTGATTTTAGGACTTTTCCACGGGACTAAGGATTGCTTTTGGGTCATGAAAACATGTCTGGACTCTATGAGTTGGGACTAGACATGCCTTTATAGAGACTTCTTTCTCTTTTGGTTGTAGTTCAAATGCATCTTCATCCTTTTTCTAGAAGAAATAAGTTGTTCATCCTTGCCTTTCCACATTATGTCAAGCCTTACCTTGGATCTCTCTCTCTCTCTTGCTACATTTTTTTGCAATTCATATGCTTGGGTCATGTCCAACTACTGTTCATGAGTAATTGTAAATGGCATTATGGATGTCAATTTTCAAATGAAGATCAAATGTCGACGATTGGATCTTTAGGTGGTTCACAACAACATTTCTTTGCAAATTGCACAGCAATCATCATGAGTTTTCCTCAATTTCTTCTAGTTGAAGATGATAACCTAATGCTATGTTTATCTTTACTTTTACTTTTATATGTCTCTTTGCTGCTTTTCTATGTTTATCTTTACTTTTACTTTTATATGTCTCTCTACTCAGTGACTGCTTTTCCACATGAAAGTTTTCCTTTCATCTGCTTCTCTTAATCCTTACAATTTTTATCATCTAATCTCCATTTGTCAAGAAATCATTATTTTTTTTATTTTTAAGTGGATAATTGAGCAAAATCATGTAAATCTGTGATGAAGTTTTGATTAAGCATTTAAAAAAATATTGATTAAAAATTCCCAAAACCAAAAAAGGCGGACAAGGAAATTGAAAAGACTTTGAGAAAGAGTAATGAAATAAGTCTCTTTGAAGTTTGGATTATGTCTATTTTTATGTAATCTCGTTCTTTCAATCAATATAAAAAATTTATTTTCTTTGTTCATTGATTTTTTAGGGGATGGCACTTATAGGTTCCCCCTTCATCCTTATAGCAAGCAAAATTTTGGATTTTGCCAAATTATTTTCAAAACCTTTATTTTTATGCAAGGTAGAACAAAAGAAAAGTCTCTTGGTAAATGGAAGTACACCTTTAGTCTTCACGAGCTCTAGTCATTGGTATTACTAAGGGTGGCATATTAATTCTGCTCAAATCATACCGATGAATCTAAAAGTCATTTTTTGGTCCTAAGATATCTTATTCACTTTCATTGCTAAGGGACAAGCAATAATTTAGGATAATTTTGTGATGACATGCAACATATGCTTGAAATTACATGATTATAAGTGAATATAAAGGATAAATTCATACATTTAAAATGTTCTTGTTTTAAGTGCATTTAAATGAATTCTATCCCACTTATCTAAAAGTCTCAATATGAATTACTTAAGACTAACTTTGTGTAATTCATAATTTTTACTTTAAAGACTTTCAATTCTTACATCATTTACTTAAGATTTTAAGTTTTTACGTCAATATAATTATGAATAATAAAGAGAATAATAAGATAAATCAGTTTAAATAAATTTTGAGAGTAATCTATTTTGAAATTTTAAAGTGAAATTAGAGAATTTTAGGAATAAATATTTTACCCTCTTGTTATTTCTAAAGAAGACATCATAGTGAAGTGGTGATTTAATAGGGTAGGTGATAACATGCATTTATAACTTAAATTCTTATCTTATTTCACTCATATTCATGCTTATTTTATGCAATTATGATGCATGTTATCATAATTTTTATGAATTTTCTCCATTGGTATGCCATTACACTAAAGTTCATATTTATGCATAAATTAGGGATAATTATATGCTTGATTGAAGATGAATCTTCTTGAAAGATTAAATTGATATGAAGTATATACTTTCCCTGCTATATCTTGACTTTAGTAAATGATTTTTAAAGGTTAATTTTAAGAAGGAATGTATTGGATGATTAAAAGAGAGAGATATCAATGAATGCTTTTAGGTTCCTTTTAATTCATTCTATGTTCTTCTTTTTAATTATATTCTTTTATGGCATAATATTAAAAATAAAAGAATTTTTAATCCAATGGAGAAAATATGGATTAAAAAGGAGTTGTATATTTAAAGTTATGAATTTCTGAAATTTCTGTCCTTTTTTAGATTTTAATTTGGATTTATATTTAATTTTTAATGAGTTTTGTTAATAAAAAAATCGGAAAAGGGGGTGTACTTACCGCAGGACCGAGGAGCTGACGTGGCGCGCTGGCGAGGTGACGTGGCACGCGGGACCATCGTGCGGATGCGATGCGGCACTGAGGCCACGTGGGGCAGCACGTGGCCCACGCGAGGCGTAGGAGGTGCGGACACATGCTAGGAGGGCACGCGGGTCCACGCGGACGCACTTGAGGGGCGCCACGTGGCGAGAGAGGGGCTTGCGAGTGAAGGGCCCACGGGTTAGTCGGCCATGGTTATAGGATTGGCGCGGTAACGCATTTGCGTTACACCGCCCCACCCTATATACTCGCAAAGTCCACTGTTTTTCTCCATGTCGGACTATGTCCCTTCTGACCTTTTAATGTACACGCGACGTGGCGGCATCACATATGTCAGATCTGATCGCGAGACGTCGATCGCGTGGACCCAAGTCCACGTAATCTCCATCACAAGCACGTGCTTGAAATGGAGATTAAGTAACCGCAATCGAGAGCTTACCTGGTGACATGTGGAGGCGTCGTGAGCGTCCGATTTTCGGATGGCTGAACGGCAAAAATCGGACGGCTGAAGACGAGCAGATGATTTCTACATGATCGCAGCTCGATCGCCATGCGATCGTGACTCATTCATCGCGGAATCAGGGCCACGATTACTCCAACTGATGGCGCATGATCGATGTGCGATCGTGGCCATCAAACCGCTCCCACGACCGGATCAAATGGCCCTAAAAATTGGGCGGAAATTTCCCTTTAAAAGACAATGTATCCTATCTTTTCTTCTTCAACTTTTGATTGATTCGTGAAGTAATTAAGAAAATTTGAACAAAAATCTTAAGTTCTTTGTGATCCTCCCGCGTTTAGACTCAATTGCGAAGCAATTGGAGTGGGATTGATCGCGAATTTCTCCTAGATTTCATCGAATTTTCCCCTTGAATTACGAACATCCGCGAGGAAGAAATCGAGCAAATTCTTCTCAATCCATGTGAATTGAAGCCCCATTCTTGCGGCAATCGGGTTAGTAGTGAGATTTGATCGATTATCAAGAGGTAATTTGAGTTTTTATTAGGTTTAGATCTTTAATTTTGCAAATTAATTCTTATTGTTCTTCATTTTCCCTAAATTTTAGTATGAAAAATCACTGATTTTGAAAATAGGATATCTCTCTGATTATAATTCCAAATCACTTGATTTTTGTTTCATTAGATTCCTCTTTTCATCAGCTTTTCCTGGATATCAAATTCGTCAAATTCTGATTTGACCCTTCACTTTAACGTTTGACCGAGCACTATTCATTCTCCATCAGAATTCAAACGTTGACTTTCGGGGTCAATTCCATTCAATTTTACAAATCAGAATTTCAATCATTTTGGATCTCTTTAGATTCCTCTAGTTTCTTAGCTTTCCATTGATATATAAATTTCAAGATTTTAATTTCATTTGACTAGTCAATTTGAAGATTTCCTATGAGGTGTTCATTTCGGGGATTTTTTGATATTTGATTTTCAATAATTCATAGTAAATCCATTTCTTGTCCAAAAATGATGAATTCTATATCAATAAATTCCATTTTCTCTCTAGTTTCCAAATATATAATTTTTCGTAATCTTCTAACACCTTTTGATTATCTGATTTTACAGAACATCGACTGTTAGTCAAAGTCAATGCTTTGACTTTGACTTTTGACTTTTCTCTGTCAAACCCGAGCATTCAATTCTTAAAACTTCTTATTTAGTCTATTTATATTATTTCAATTCATCTCATATTATTTTTACTTCTTTAAAACTTCTTTTGAAACCCTAAATTTGACCGAGTTAACTCTGCTATTAAAGTCAACCCTGCTCTCTGTGGATCGACCCAATACTTACACATTACTTGATTTAATATCTTTGTCTTTGTGAGTTCAGTTTTATAAATTTTGTTTCACTTACGTTTGTGTGTTTTAACGACCACACTAAAACGCTTCGTCAGTAGGCAATGTGGTATTTGTTGAAACTTGAATATGCATCATGATTCATTAGAATAATCAGATTCATAACACGGAATTAAACTCATACTTGCATTCACTGGATTGATATTTATCGAAGTAGATTATTGAATTGGAGACTAGTCTTCTTGAATATCCCTGATGTAACCTCCTGATCTCTAGAGGAAATGGGATTCTCTCTTGAGGGTTATGAGCATCAGGTTATCCAAGTGGACTATGGCCTCCTATTTATAGAGATAGAGGGAAGCTTAAGCCTCTAATCAGTCATTAGTCAACCCATTAATGACTAATGACTGATTTACTACCTCTACACATTAATTAACCTCCACACACATAAATGAAATGTCATAATCCCCAGATTAAACATAATTGAATCACTTAATGGGATTAAAATGATAACTATGTCCACTTAATAGAGATTAGATCTAATAGTATCATCTAGAGCATCCATCCAGAATCCAAAGGTCATCATTAGAAGATGACAATTTGGCACCAAAGATGACCCAAAATTCTCATCAAATTTCATTTTATGATTTTACCAAATTATTGAACATCTCGAAATTCAACTCTAATTCTTCATGGATTTGACCCTTATTCACTAGTTAGATTTTTTTACCACTAATCAAATAAATTCAATTTGGACTTGTTTTGACTCTGATTGCGTGTTTTCAACAAATGCACATTTCAGCTTGTCAAATGGCTCAAAACATGAGGGTAAATGATCATCATGCTAGCTGATTTTACATCGTATGTGCTACCACTTGCTTGAAATAAGTTATATAAAAAATTTAAGTTAAAAACCTGTAAACAAAATGAGTGTGTGTGCCATGCAAGCATGGAGTTGCGATGACAAATGGTGCAATACTACATCACAACACTGTCATATCAAGGTGCACTTATAACCCCTTAAAAATTGATTTAAGGCTTTTAAAAATTTTTAAAATCCATATGTTCAAAGTACAACTCCTCTATGTAAATCAGAAATTAAATATTCTATGTAAGGTGCCATTGTTTTACAAATAACAAGAGAGTAAAATATTAATTCCAAAAACTCTCTAGTTTCACTTTGAAAAGTCAAAATATATTAATTTCAAAGTTTATTTTCAATGTTTGATTTTATTTTATTTTCTCTTTATTATTCATTACTACATTCATGCAATTACTTTGAAATTGGAAATCTCAAGAAAATGTGGCTAGAATTGAAAAAAATTTAAAAATTGTAAAACTTAAACTTATGAATTACAAAAATTACTCCTAAATAATTCATATTGACACTATACAATAAATGACGTATAATTTGTTCAAAATGTACTCACAAAAATTTATGCATCATACATGTATGAAATGAGCCTTCAAATGCAATAAAGTCTCAGGTAATTGCATGCATATATTGGATATTATTACTTGTACCTTATCTCTCTCTCCTCCATCTTACTTGTAGGTAATGTGGCTCAATTTGGAGCTGTCACATCCCCATTTTATGGTAGTTCAATGACTCAAAGACACTGCAGTCCCAGTAATAATATTTTTTTTTGGTTTTTATCCACCATTTCTTGATATCAATTCCATTTTATGCTTTCTTTTTAAATATTGGCAATCCTTGGCAATTGTTAGCGGTCATTGATGTATTCTTGAGCAAAACCCCTCTATATTGTGTCAAACAAGCCTCAAATGCATAATAATTCAAAAACTAATTGTCATTACAATTCAATGAGATGTTTGAGAAATTTTCAAGATCGTTTTACCAGGTGAATTGGAGTGATTGTTTTGTGTCCAAATTCTCTCTCTATGCTTCTGTCATTGAATCCTAAACTTCTTGGAATTTATTTTATGTCCTCTTTCAAAATCTTTATTCATATTTATCTTCTGATCATATCTCATCTTCCAATTTTCTTGAATTCATTTATAGATTCTTCATTTGTTATCTCAAACACTATTCCTTTTGATTTGACCCTTACTCCCTGTTTAATGTGATGACATCATTGCTTTAATGAATTTGGTTTAGTGATCATATCAAAAATAAAATTTCCTTAGACAATATGATCACTACCTTAGATTAACAATCTGACAAGCAATCTAATCGCAAAATATATCATTTATTAGTCACTCCCTTATGCCCTTTTCTTGCTAAATGATCCCCACCTTTTTCCTCTAATTATTTGCCTGACTATCTCCCTCCTTTTTCTCTGTCATTTTTTGGTCTCCCTTGGTATCTCCATCCATTATCTCTATCTATTTCTCTCTCTATCCTTTCTCCCATGTTCTCTCTCAATATATATCCCTACTCTATCTCTCTCTTTGTCTCTCTCTATCCTTTCCCTCATGTTCTCTCTCGATATCTCTCTTTATCCTTTCTCCCATGTTCTCTCTCAATATATCCCTACTCTCTCTTTATATCTCTCTCTATTCTTTCGATCATGTTCTCTCTCTATACCCCCTACTCTCTATATGTCTCTCTCAATGTTTTCATCCTTTTCTCTCTCTTTCCTTTCTCTCTTGTTCTCTATCTCTCTCAATGTTCTCCTCATTTTCTCTCTCTTTCCTTTCTCTCTCATTCTCTCTTTTGTCTCTCTCTCTCTCTCTCGGTCTTTCACTCCTTTTGATATCTCTTTCTCAATTCTCTTGCATTCTTTACCTCTCTCTCCAAGCATATCCTTTTTTCTCTCTCATTCTCATCTCTCTCAATATCTCCATTTTCTCTCTCTTTCTCCGTTCTCTCTCATTCTCTATATCTCTTGATATCCCCTCATTTTTCTCTCTTTCTCCTATCTCTCAAATTCTCCATATCTCTTGGTATCCCCTCATTTTTCTCTCTCATTCTTCACATATCTCAATACCTGCCTCCTTGTTCTTTATTTCTCATTTCTCTCTAATTCTCCATATCTCTTGATCTCTCCCGCCTTCTCTTTTTCTACTTTCTCTCTCATTCTCTATCCCTCATAGTATTTCAATATTTTTTATCTCTTTCTCCTTTCTCAAAAAATCAGATCAATTTGTATAATGATCTTTGATCTGATCGAGGATGGTGATTGACAATAGCAATCATCTACTTGATCAGATTTAAAATCATTGGAGAAATCGTGTAATGACTTTCAAGTTGTGATCATCACATAGTCTAGTAAATTAAATGAATCGACTTTGATCAATGACCCTTTTGATCAGATTTCTGTTATGTGGCTCATGAAACTCCCACAAGAAAATTCCACTCGATGGTTAAAAGAGAGTAGTCATTTCACGATAACTACTCGCTTATTCTTGTCCAAAAGGGAATGGTTCATTTTATTTGGTACTGTTTCTCCCTCCTCTTACTAAGGTGACCCTAAAAATGGGTCACATGTATCCCCAAGGTCATCATGATGCTCTGCCTCCACAGAGAGATGAGTTTGACTTATCTATACCAACATAAAAAACCAATGTATTATCTCTTCTTGCCTTGGAACTTACTGCAAGAACTTTTTCTCGAGTTCTTACTTGTTGCCACTAGGGACTATGATGTTGATTTCACCCATGTGGTACCTTCCCCTAGGCCTCATCTTCATCTATCTTTACATCTATTTGGTGTCATCCACCACAGTATTTCCTTTAAAGTGTCAAAGGATACCATCAAGCTTGCACTTCATTACAACTACAACCTTTATATGCTTTTGAGAGTCCTTGTTAGGATGCATAGGACTTAAAGAGGTCAAGCTAATCGATGGTTTTTTTTAACGGCCATCGCACGGATCATCCAAACCGTTCGTCGAGATTAGATGGCCACGACATGTTCAAAACGGTCCACGATGGACCGTTCCATCGTAACTGTCAATCATTTCGATCGGACGGTTACGCCCAAAATCCCTATAAAACGATGTGTTCTTCCGAATTCAAAAGCATTCAAGTTGGAAATCAACAAATTGATCAGTCTAGACACCTCCCCTCTCATTTCTCTTGATCTCATCGTGTTCTAAATTCAATTCTGCACCTCCGGAGCCCTTGAAATCAAGATTTGGCCGTGTAGATTGGTAGAAATTGCAGCTTGAACTCACGAACGCGTTCTTCGGTATTTTCATCGATTAATCAGATTAATTGAGTTAATCCGATCGCTAATAGTGGTTAGTGGAAGCAGTTTTTACTAATATTTAGTTCATTTAAGTTTGATTTTGATTTCCATTAGAATTGAAGGTTCAATTTGGTTTAATTTTAGATAAAATCATGATTTCTTCGTCCGAAATTTTCTCTCCACTTCAATTTTCGATTTCTCCACGAAATCAAGTCCAAATTCGATGATTCTTGATTCCGTGGAATCGATTTGAAGTTATCTTTCATAATTTATCATTTTCCCCAATTTCTATCATCAATTCATCATTCGATTTGATCAATTTTGAAGAATACATCAAGAATTTCCTTATTTCCTTGTGGATTCGACCCTTATTTACCATTATACCACTCAATTCGAGTGAATTTCCCAAAAATTGTATGTTCGCTATTATTTTGACACGAGACCGTGTGAAATCAACGACCTCGCGGCCCCGTCTCGTCATGGCTCATGAAACTCCCACAAGAAAATTCCACTCAAAGGTTAATTGAGAGCAGTCATTTCAAGATAACTACTAGCTTATTCTTGTTCAAAAGGGAATGGTTCATTTTTTTGGTGCCGCTTCTCCCTTCTGTTACTAAGGTGACCCCAAAAACGGGTCACATGTATCACAAAGCTCCAAGATCCCCAAGGTCATCATTCTGCCTCTACATAATAAGGGCACTTAGTTGCTTTCCAAGCCAACAAAGTCCTAGGACTCATGAATTGCTAAATAATTACCATGTCTACCCTCTCCAACTCTAGGTTAAAAATGATGCTCTGCCTCCACAGAGAGATGAGTTTGACTTATCTATACCAACATAAAAACCAATGCATTATCTTCTTCCCTTGGAACTTACTGCAAGAACTTTTTCTCGAGTTCTTTCTTGTTGCCACTAGGGTCTATGATGTTGATATCACCCATGTGGTACCTTCCCCTAGGCCTCATCTTCATCGATCTGTACATCTATTTGGTGTCTGACGGATCGAATCGATGTGGTCATCAATTGCACACAGATTTGTGTCAAAATAAAGTTCAAACTTACCAATTTTAAGAATAATTCACGAATTGAGGGATATAATGGTAAATATGAGTCGAATCTACAGGGAAATAGGGAAATTTCTAATGATCTCTTCAAATTTGATCAAATCGGACGATGAATCGATGGTAGAAATTGGGGAAAATGATATTTTATGAAAGAGAACTTCAAGAAGATTTCACAGAATAAAAAATCATCGAATTTGACTTTGATTTTGCAGAGAAATTGAAGAACGAAGAGAGGGGTAATTTCTGAAAATCGGAAGAACGATATTAACAAAAATAAACACAAATTAACTTGAAATTACTAATCTAAATGAAAATTAAATGATAAGAGATGATAGATTAGGATAAAACATAATCCCTAACCCACGATTGTGATCGAATTGATCCAATTAATTGCCAGAATCAAGGCTTTTCATCAAAAATCCAAAAATCACGATCGTGGAGTTCAAGCGTCCATTTCTTCCTCGTCGATCATCCAAATCTTGATCTTAAGCACTCTGTGGATGTGGAAATGAGTCTAGAAGCGATTGGGATCAAGAGATTCTAGAGATTTGGTGTCTAAACAGTTTAATTTGATTGAACTGCTCTCGAATGCTTTACAAATATGAAGAACATCTCAATTTATAGAGGATTTGGGCGATATTGTCCAATGAAACGGATCAACGGCTCTGATGAAACGCATGATCGTGAATCATTACCGTTAAGTCGTGGCCGTTGGATCGCAATCGGACGCTCGAGATGAAGCCATGTCGTCGTGCGTTATAAAACGCATCGAAACGCCTGCCGTTGGATCGCGATCGGATGCATCAGATCCGTTTTCTGATATTTAATCTCGACCGGTAAAACTCTTCGCGATCGACAGCTGAGATCAAATGCGATCCGGTGAACTCGATTGAGCCACGTGTCTCCATCGATTAAGTGAAGATCAACAGTCAATATTTCAGGTGCGATCGGACGCTCCTCACGATGCCACGTCGCCTCCTCATCCTAGTCGTTGATCGCCATCTGATTGGACGGCTCTGATCGCGCCATGTCACCTGCGCACTTTAGAAAATTCAAAAAAATCGAGTTTAATTAGAAATTTTGATTTTTAATTCCAGAAAATCCTTAGAAATTCATTTAAAAATCAGAAAATTTTTGGAAGAATCCCTTAAAATTAGAAAATTCATAACTTTCAAAATATAACTCCAAATTAATCTAAATTTCTTTCATTTGATCAGAAATTTAGTTATCTATCATTCTAAAACTAATAAATAACAAGAGATTTAATTTTTATTTAAAAAATACATTCATTTGTTTAAGATTTTAACTTTAGAAAATTAAATGAATGTTTATAAAAATCATTTCTGTCATTATTTAACTTTAAAAACCACTTATAATTTCAAGTAAAGATGGGCTATAAAATTATTTGTCTTTAATTCATCATAATTAACCCTAAATTAAAGTATTTTGAGATTATAATGAGTTTTTCAGAGAATGATAGATAAATACTCATAAATAAGATAACGTGCATAGGAATGAAATCTTTTATGCCTTAATATGCATTAATGATCATGTATTATCATGTCTAATTAGCATGTTATCAGTGTCATCCACCACAGTATTTCCCTTAAAATGTCAAAGGATATCATCTAGCTTGCCCTTCATTAAAACTACAACCTTTATATGCTTTTGAGAGTCCTTGCGAGGATGCATAGTACTCAAAGAGGTTAAGTTCTTCAATTCTAGAACGTGTCCCACCTTGTGACACTCTGAAACATCTCTATTCTAATTTTACCAATCCTAGAAATTTTAATGGTTTGTCTATCTCCTAAATTTCCATCAATCTTACTTATATACATGTAGGAAGTAACCTAATCTCAACTTGGAGACACATGAAAGTTCAAGCTGAAGCAAGAACCAAGTTGTCGTTTGTGTCAAAGCTTCTTAAAAAAATCAACAAAAATTTCTCTATCGATGAAATTTGATGCATCTTTATCAAATAAAATTCATTCTTATTTTTATCCTTTCCTTTATTCTTTAAGATTTTTAGTACAATGTTTCTTTAGATGCCCCTTGGTTGAATTTGTAGCATGTTGTCCCCTTCAGTAATTTGGCCTTCTCAATTTGGTTCAACAGACAACTAACTTCCATGGAGATGTGTTTCCAAGGAGACGTATTTGAGGAGTCGTGTTGCAAATGAAACTTGCTACGAAGGAGACAACTGTTTACATGAGTTGATGTTGGACCAATTTAGTTGATGTTCCCACTCTCTGAAGAGACATAGTGGACATCTAGGAGAGGTTCACCTGCAATGGCTGAGAAGATGGCCATTAGATGAGTGTTGAGACATGTTCTTGGAAATAGAAAGGGGTATCCATTAGCATAAGGGGCCAGTAGGTAGCACTGCCAAGGAAATGAAGTAGTGTTGGCTGCTTAGGCATTGCAACTATTGGACAAGCAATGATACACACAAGCCAGATGGAAGACAAAAGGGTGACTTGTGAATGGATGAGCAAGAGCTTTGTAGAGCATTGGTAAAGTAGCCAATAGAAGAAGGCAAGCTAGAGGTAGACAAGATGGCTGATAGGAGGCAATCCAAATGTAGGCAAGTAGCCATAAGACACAAGGAGGCCTATGATTGATATAGTCGTAGGGTTGATATTTCATTAAGAATAAATATGAGTAAGGCTTGAATCCACGAAGAATTAGGTTTTAAAATACAATGATCACTGCCACTTAAACAAAATAGATCAAATTTGACAATGAAATATATATTTAAAAAGATAATTTAAATCTCTTTTTGATCAATCAAAGGAGATATTGGTGAGGTTTAGATTGGACTAAAATCAAAGGAGATATTGGCAAGATAAGTTATCAAGAGGAACTCAAAGAGAGAAATTGAAAAAAAAATTAATCTACTGTTTAAAAAATAAATCCGTAGCTATTGTTGATGAATGAGACTCAATTAAAGCCCAAATCAAGGGCACCCCAAATTAGAAGGCTCTTGGCAAGTGTTAAAGTTCAAGCAGGAATTATCTCCAATCCATCATATAAATAGGAATGAATAGACGCACAAAAGAGTCTAGAAACCATTCAAATAAAGAGATTCAAGGAGCTCAATTTCAACAAGCCTCAATTGGTCGAGCTTCCCTAGGAATGCTTTTCATTCCACAAGAGAGAGATAAAGAGCTATTTGTTGAGATCTTTAGTTTGAATACGCTTCAATGACCAATTTTCTTAAGTAAAAATCAACTCTCGCGATCATGACACGCCATTGTGTCTCTTGAAGAAGAAATTTCTCGATGGACCTCTCCTATTGGAATGTGATCAGATGATCGTGACGAAGCTACATCCTCGGTAAAATGGAATCTCATGACAAAAACCTTGTGTAGGTAGGTGTTTTGTGTGCACCATTTGTGCATGTGGTGACCAATGAGGTGTGGCTACATGGTGATAGTTCCATGTTAGGGCGCCCATATGAACTCTTAAAACTTTATTTGGGCCTTACAAACCAGTCTAAATATCAAGAAGAATAAAAAAGATTCACAGAAACTTGAAAAAATTATATCTTTTTCGAAAAATAAGACATTTTCAATAGAATTTGGGGCATGATATCAAATTGTAATTTTCTAAATATCATGCCATTTACATGTTGACAATAAAATACAAATAATGAGAAAAAATAGTTTTGTTTGACTTAAGGTGATTTAAAAAATGAACTAAATCAAGAATTGAAAGTTTACCTCATTTCTTGGTCTTCTCTTCTTCTTTTCATTCTTCTAATCACATGAGCCCTACAATCATGAAAACTCAATAATTTTAAAAAAATTATGCAATAAAGTCTTGCAATAATAATAGCTAAGTTAGTCGATATCATATTCTCAAAACACAATCATTTTATGATAGCTTGCATCCTAATGATATGAATTAAAGCATTGGTGCATTAGTTAATAATCATAGAACTACATGTATGAAATGCATGTTCTTATTGATGAGAGAGGACAAAAAGGCTGCCCTAAAAGGCAAGAGAGTCGGTATCAGATCATTAAACATCATCTGGCTTAACCCATATCTGCGTTGGAGATTAGATATCATTACCATTGAATCATTCATCCGATATCGACAACCTACCTGATATCGGCATCTGCCATGGGCTTGCTGACTGGATGTTGATATAGCAGATATCTGCACGGATGAAAAACCTGAACTCTATGTAAATTTTTTATTGCCATTCAATCAAAAATTAATCCCACGAGTGCAGAGACCTTCCCCCAGTCCCTTAATTCCAAATTTGATGTTTTTTTTTGTGTTGATTCCCCTTTTTCTGACAGGAGCATTCTATCGAGCACCTCATCCGCTATGGTGTCGACACGTCAGCACCAGCCTCCTAAATGCCGCAAATTTCTTTGCCCGCTGGCTGCTAGAGAAATTCTCGATTCCGTCGATGTTTTCCTCTTCGACTGCGACGGTACGCAATGCTTCCTTAATTTTTTCGCCAGAGCTGAAATCCTCTTAATTTTTTTATGGTTTCAGGCGTTATATGGAAAGGAGACAAGCTCATCGATGGAGTTCCCGCCACATTGCAGGCTATACGTTCAATGGTAGTTTTAAATCACACTCTCTACGTTTTGAGCAGACCTTTTTTACTTTGAACGTTATGTCGAAAATACTTCTTATTGAGGGATGGAATTTTTATTTATAAAGTTTTAAGGGAAAGAAGCTGCATTTCGTCATGATAAAGATAACATTGATTTTGTTAACCAGAACAAAGAAGGCTGGCTTTTTACCTCTAAGAATGTTGAAATCTTTCTTCTCGTTAAAATTTTATAGATAAAATTTTTAGGGAAGCTGACTTTTGTTGCTGTAAAGATAATATAAATTTCTCCTCGATCAAAATAATAATAATGATTTCTCCTCGTTAAAACTTTGTGTATAAACTTTTTAGTTAAAGAAGCTGCATTTTCCAATTTAAAGATGATGTTGAAATCTTTCTTTGTTTTAAAATATCTGGGTTTTGTTCGTGTACAGATAATGTTGAAATCTTTCTTATCGTAAAAATTTTATGGATAATATTTAAAAGGAAAGAAACTGATTTTCGTCACTAAAAAGATAATGTTGATTTCGCCTTCTTTAAATCTCATGGATCAATTTTTTAGGGAAAGAAGCGTACTTTCGTCATTATAATGATAATGTTAATTTCGCCTCTTTTTAATTTATATTTTGGATAAAATTTTCAGGGAAAGAAGCTGGCTTTCGTGACAAATAATTCTACCAAGTCGAGGGAGCAGTATGTGAAGAAGTTTTTGGAGTTAGGTTTATCTGTCTGCAAGGTTAATCATTTATTAAATGCATTACCTGGATAGTTTCCCGGAATTTTATTCTACAGCGTGTTTTGATCTCAGGAGGAAATATTTTCTTCATCTTTTGCTGCGGCAATGTTCTTGAAGATGAATAATTTCCCTCCGGATAAGAAGGTTAGAACTGATTTTTTATGTGTTTTATAATTGGAAACATTGACGAGGTTCTCTTGATGATTTATGGCACACTGATATCTGATTTTCGGTTTTTCCATTTTTTTGTGTAAAATCTAGGTTTATGCAGTTGGGGAAAATGGAATACTCGAAGAAATGGCTCTCGCTGGTTTTACATGCTTAGGAGGCACTGTAAGATCCTTCTTTTTGGTTTCATCTTTGTAACTTAGTTTTACCGTCTAATCTTTTTTCTTCATTTCTACTCTGCGTGGTCAATATCTTAATACCTTTATTTTTTTTAAAAACAAAAAAGGGAAGAACTCCCTGATCTTAATTTTTGTTTTTTTGAAAAGTAACTCCCTGATCTTAATAAATTTATTATTTTCATTCATATTTGGCGCATTATTATGACTCATTAGGTCCCTAATAAACAAATTGCAGGAAGATGGATTCAAAAAGATAGAGCTGGAAACAGACTTTAAGTTTGAACATGATGAAAATGTACGTCAAACATCTCTTTTATGAAAATGTATTTTTTTTGAAGATTTAAGATAAAAAATATATCTTTGTTCTCTTAGGTCGGAGCTGTTGTCGTCGGCCTTGATAAATACATCAATTATTACAAGATACAGTGAGCCTCTCACTGTCCTTTCTGAATTGGATACTCTAAAGGAGACCTGGGATTTGAGATGAATCCATGAAATGTTTAAAGTATTATAACCATCGATTTTGTTTTTACATATGAAAATAAACTATTGAAATTATAAAAGAAATTTTTTAATATAAACATCTTAGGTTGAGGTCTTTGTCTTGGTTCCACAAAGGAAGAGTTAGGGAGGGATGGAAATGAGCAAGACTGAAAGAGAAAATGGTTTAGCTGATTCAGCCAGAGATAGAAGGGGAGATTGATGAAGATTCAATTGACAAAATGCAAATGATTTTAAGAAAGGAACAATATAGAGAATGTGAACATTACCCTAACTTTATTTATTGCCTTCATAAAGGCCATCAGGATACTGAAAAAGAGTGTTCTTACTTCTGCTTTAGCAAGGGAAATAGTTGACTATTTATCTTCTACTTTGACGTTCACAGAACTCTTTTATCTCCCATTTTTTCAATTAAAAAATCTGAAGCAAATTGGAAAGTTGTAACTTTTAGGTATGCAACCCTATGCATTAGAGAAAATCCAGGATGTCTTTTTATTGCAACGAATCGTGATGCAGTTGGAAATTTAACAGATTTACAGGAATGGCCAGGTTATTTCTAGATTTTCTTCATGTTTTTTCTATTTCATCATTTGTATTTCTTGAACGATGTTTAAAAGTTCATAGTTTTTGATAAACAGGTGCAGGGTCAATGGTTTCAGCAATCTGTGGATCAACACAGAAGGAGCCTATCGTTGTTGGAAAGCCCTCTACTTTTCTGATAAAGTTCTTGCAGGAGAGGTATTTTATTTATGTGAATCTGAATATTCGAATTAAAATGTAGAGTTAATTTATCTCCCAATGGTATCAAAAGTATTTGATGAAATAGTAGGCTTCTATATTTACTGAGATTCATGCACAACGTTTTTAACACCAAAAAATCATGGAAATTTTTTCCATCTATTTTCATCACAAGTTTGATTATGCTAGAGCCCTAACTTTATGGTTTGATAATGGGTCTTTCCTGCTAGGAATAAACGACTGCTATCTACCGATATACCTTGTTTCTTCATCTATTTGAGTTTATGTCCTTTTCTATTTGTGTTTCTGTCCTATTGCTGGTTACCATTGTAAAAGTGACTGTTAGAATATAAATAGCTCCTAGATGATAATACAATTACTTTTCTTCTTCCTACAATTTATCTGTCAACGACTCTACATCCTGAGCTCCCTGTTTTCTGTCCAAGCAAGCAGTATCAAAAGATTTATTACACTTCCCATTAAATATCCTTCTAAGTGGACACTCGTATTATCCCTAAGAGGCATCTTATATATAGGTCATACAAACATTAGGGACTCCAAAACTCCATGTTCTTGCTGGGGTTCTACAGTTTGGAAACTACTTCCTGTGCCTGCTCTTGTGGACCCCAGATTCATTGTAACGTTAGGGTTATTTTGGTAATTTGTTCTCCATTCTATGCCTTTTAAGACATACCAATCTTAAAAACACGTGAGAAATTTTATTTACCGATAGAATATTTTTTTCTGTCAGAATCTAAATAAAATCACTATGGCACTGAAAAGACGTCATTAAAGAAATATGTTGAATGGTCGTCTAGCCAGTATGAGATCTAGGGTTGTTTGATAATTTTTACTGTCATCTTATGTATATCTAAGACATACTTCTCTTGAATACTCTCACGCAATTCTCCTAACCATTGGGCAGCAGGCATGTTCGCTCCCATGATCATACCTCTATTCCCCCTTTTATTGAAATAGAAAGTTAACTTTTCCACTAGAAACTAATTTAGATTATTTTAAAGATTCCAGATCCCGACATCAAGAATGTGCATGGTGGGTGATCGATTGGACACCGACATACTCTTTGGACACAATGCCGGATGCAAGACTCTACTAGTTCTTTCGGGTATTTGCATTTTTCTCTGTACCTGACTTTGATTTATTATACTATTAAATGTAGTAAATAAATCAAATAAAACAAATGATTTCCTTGTTTTAGGTGTGACCAGCCTGTCTATTCTTGAAGATCCTTTAAATGATATACAACCAGATTACTACACAAACACAGTTTGTGATATCATTGAAGGCTTGGAGTTTTGAACCCTAAGCTCACTCGTCAGTGTTGTTGAATAAGCAATTTAATCAAGAAAACCGATGTATGTCTTTGACAGTTGCAATAATCAAGCAGTTTGGCACTTGACCAGACACTGAATTATACTGGGATTTCATTTCCATTGTTTCATGCTTGTGAGGTTTTTGGTGCAGAATGAATATCAGTCAATGAAGAAAAACTTAATTTGTGGTGACTTTTAATGTTACACTGTTATTATTAGTAAGCCGATGTTGTTTGTGCAAAGATAATTGTAAGGAGAAAGAAGAGGGATCCGAATCAGAGAGAGACTGTCAAGATATGGTCCTAGCTAGGGTTAAAAGGGTCCTGGGCTACAGTGAATATAGATATCCTACTTGAAAGACTTTTGCCATCTACTCTCTCTCTCTCTCTCTAGATCGTGAAATTCAGATTTGAATTATCTGAAAAAATAATTTGATTGCTGCATTACCTTCTTGAAATTTCATGATATTCAGCTCCATTTGTTCACAATCAAGAGAGAAACAGGGTGAGGAGAGATGAGCAAGAGAGATGATGGAACATCGAGAAGGTAGAGAGAAGCCCATAGGAGCAAAAGTGGATAGAGAAAAAAATAAGGTTAATTAGAGGTAGAATTTTTCTCCCCATTTATCATCAAAGAAGACTAGAAGCTTTAATGGAAAGAGTAGTCTTGCAGAATAGAAAAGTAACATTAAAAATTTTGTGTGTTTTTTTATTAATTTTTTATAGTTGTAACTGTTTACCAAGTGTTTAAACAACCTAGTCCTTAAGGACTAATATAAGGATTTCTTGAGGGCCATGTTAAGCATAGCAAGGCTCCTATATTCTTCTATGTTGTACTCTTCTTGGTCTTGATATGAACTGCCTTCTCTTCGTCGATGAGTGATAACATACAATTTATACTGATAATTACAAGATCATCAATACAAATTAAGGTTTTAAAATATTCTTATACATGTCATCATACTTTGAGTGCATATCGATCATTATATGCAATTTAGAATTATAATCTCAAAAATGCGTTATTTTAGGGATAATTATGCATAATTAAATATTATATTTAAGAGTAGATTATTCCCATATTTATTTGAGATTATAATTAAAATTTAATGTTAAATAATAAGAGAAAATATTTTTTAATATACTTTTTTTTGTTTTATTTTCTAAAAGAAATGAGAGTTTTGTTAAAATAAAATTTATTCTCTATTTATTTAATAAATTTGAATTTTTATAATGATAGCTTATTTAATTTCTGATACAAAAAATAAATTTAGATTAATGTGGAGTTGTACTTTGAAAGTTATGAATTTTCTATATTTCAAGGATTTTTTTAGAATTTTTCTAATTTCTTATGAATTTTTCTCGATTTATATTAAATTTATTTATATTTAAAACAAAAAAAATATGTTTTTTTATACACGCTGATGTGGCAACGCGCTTAGGTGTCGATGCATGGCGGCGTATGTCCATGCCATGTGTCACACAGGTGCGTGTGTAATTAGCGAGACATTAAGTAGCTAAACCCCTTGTTAAGGGTATATGCTAACCGTAAAATATCATGTATACATTTATACATGATATTTTATGTTCTTTTTCTTGTGTGGAACTATCTTTTTTTTATATCTTCACAAGTGACGTGACGTGCTTAGAATCGTTCGATCGACGAAAATCAAACGGATTTAATATCAGCCCTTCATTTTCACTTTGGGGGGAGGGGGAGGATATGGCAGTAGCTGAGTGGAGGACGATTCATTTTATTAAACAGATCAATCATGGCCATTCATCTGAGGAGCTATATGAGATCTGAAACGTGGATTCAATATCGGACGGATGAGATTTTGCAATGCTCTCTCTTCACATGATCACGTGACACGATCCTGACACTTTGATGAAGATCTGATGGTTGCGACTTAACCATAATGATTCGCCTCTTCGGATTCCATCGGAACCATTGCTCTCATCAAAGAGAAGATCCAACAGTCATGCCCAATTCAAAACATTATAAATTCTCTCTCATCGATAGAAAATATATTCTTGGATGTTTCGAGTTATCGAATTATTTTGACATCTCAATCCTTGAATCTCTTGATTCTTTCCTTTTCTAGACTCATTTCTGAGACCAGAGAGTGTTTGAAATCAAGATTTCGTTGAATGAATAGGGAAATTTTACATCATGAACTCCGAATATTCATTTTCGAAATGTAAAATGAAAACCTTTGATCCAGCGGTCAATTGGATCATTTCGAGACGATTTTGGGTTAGATCATATGTTTTCCTCGTTATCTTTCGTCATTTATCATTAGATTTTAATTTCAAAGCTTAGATTAGATTAATTTTTAGACATTTTATCAAATTCTCTCTCTTCACAATCAAATTTTCTACCTAAATTATACTCTTTGATTTCTCCGCGAATACTGATCCACATCGAGTGATTTTTTATTCTATGGATTCATCTTGGAGTCTTCTTTCCAAAATCCCTAATTTCTCACATCAATTCGCCATCCGATTTGATCGAATTCGAAGTATACTTAACAAACTACCCTATTTCTCTGTAGATTTGACCCTTATTCACCATTATACTAATTGATTCTTGATTGAAACTTTAAATTGGTGAGTTTAGTAATTATTTTGACACACATTCATGTGTTTTCAATGACCGCACAAAAACATATCGTCAATGAGCTGGAATAGAGCCCTCTTCTCAAAGATAAGTTATTTGGGTATAGAATTGCATTTATTTTGAATTAATACTTAATTGAAACAAAAAGAAAACATGTACTTTGAGAAAATGGTGGGTTGATTGAAGTAAGAATTTATTTATACATTTTAGAGAAAATTTTATTTATTAGTTTATGAATAAAAATATTTTTCTTATAATCCTATGCTCAAATTTTCTAATATATGACATTTTTAACATGTAAAATTAGCATGTTATCAGTGGTCTTACTTGATTCAATTAGCCAGACATGAAAAGTGTTGGGACCCAAATATTTTGGTATATGCATCTTTAGAAAATAGGTGTCTAGACTAGAACAGATACATCAAATGGTTCGAGGGGTCGATAAGGGATTTGGATGAACCATGGTTTTTTGAAATGACTTCGCAGCTCATCAAAATTTTACTCTGATGACAAGTAATAAAACTGGCCAATTGTCTACATTTTTTAGAAATATCGACAAACTATGTAAACAACTTGTTGATAACATATAATTCTACATATCAATCATCTTACATGAATTTCATAAACATCTCATAAGTCTTTTATGAACTCTATGAATGTCATAATCTGATATGGGGAATGAGGATCAATGATTGGATCAACACAATTGGATCAGACCATCATGATTGAACACATTGATCCAATCACTGATAAAGTTGAGTTGGCATTTGATTGATCTGCGATCAAAGCCAACTCATTGATTGAGGGAGTGATCTATTCTGCAATTAATCAGCAATCATTCACTTAAAATATCTATCTGGTTGTCGATTATGGATATTTTTTGGTCAAATTCTTTTCGAAGTTTAATAATGTTTTATATTTATTTCAAATTTTTCTTAGATTTTTCGAGTGGAGATCAACGATCAGATTGACTAGCATTTGACCAAAGATCATATCAATCTCATTTGATCTATCAGCGATCAAATCATCTTTATCAATGGTAGATCCAATCAAATGAATTGGTCAACCAATGAACAGTCATGATCATGACAATTCTGATCGGACCAATGCTCCCTGATCTGAAATAATATTATTTTGACTACTAAAGAATTTGTTTGCAGTCTAGTTTACAATTGTCCATCGATAAACTTTCTATTTTATATCCCCTATATCATGTTCTCAACTCCATATTCTTATGATACCTTATTATTCAAATAGCTCCTTCTTGCCATGCAACCATAAAGCCCATCGCACCATGGCAGATGCCAACATCATGAAGAATCATTAACAGCCTAACCATTCGAGATAAGCTAATTGCCGTGCAACCATAAAGCCCATCGCACCATGGCAGATGCCAATATCATGAAGAATCATTAACAGTCTAACCATTCGAGACAACCTCATTGCCGTGCAACCGTAAAGCCCATCGCACCATGGCAGATGCCAATATGGTGAAGAATCATTAACAGCCTAACCATTCGAGATAACCTCATTGCCGTGCAACCATAAAGCCCACAGCACCATGAACAACCTAGCAATATCAGTACTACTAAAACTACGCAGGATACTTGAACATTGTTCAGAAACTAGACGATAAAGCTTCCATTCATGAACATTTTATATGCAAGATATTTCTCATGTACATCTGATGATTCTTAATTCCGCATTGATTTCATGAACATGAAAGATAGTTTTTAGGTGCCCAAGATGTTGTCCAAGAATTGAAAAAATAATTAAGGTTTACATAATTAGGAACATTACATTAGCTTTAGGATTTTCTCTCTATCTATGCCTGCAGATGTCATGAGAGCTCAGAGATCACCCGGTCACACTTGTCTTCCAAAACTTTGACTGCCTCAGTGAAGAGGACTTCAGGTGGCAGGGCCCCAGCAGACTCGATCTTGACTGAAACAAGGCCATTCCATAATCATCCAGGTTAAAGAGGGAGAGAGAGAGAGGGAGAGAGAGAGAGGGAGAGAGAGAGAGAGAGGTGGTGTCTGACAGGGCAAACAGTGCCAAGAACAAGATGTGAAATGAGAGTATACCTGAGAGACTCAATTCTGAGAGAGATCAAGAAGAGCAATAGAAGACGGGGAAGAGAGAATAAGGAAACTCAAGAGAGAAGAGAGAGCAAATGAAAGAAAGAAGGGCAGCTTCTGAAGAGAGAGAGAACCTCAAGAGATGGGTGACTAATGCAGGGAAGAAGGGCAACTTCGAAAGATAAAGAGAGAAGAGCAAATGAAGATGAAGATAGAGAGAGAGAGAGAGAGAATTGCAACTTCAAAAGATAAAGCGAGAGGAGCAACTGAAGAAAGAGAGGGAGAAAGAGTAAAATGAGAAAGAAAGAAAGAAGACCAGCTTCCACAAATGAAGAAATATGTGAGCAACTGAAGGGGAGAAGGAGAGGGAAAGACAGAAAAGGGCAGGCAACATCCAAACATGAAGAGAGAGAAGAGAAACTGAAAAGTGGAGAGAGATAGAGATAGAAATTAAACATTTCACAGAAAGAGGGAGATGAGAAGAGGAGAAAAGAAATTAAAACTGGAACAGGGGAAAAATAGTGTGATCATGTGTGTGAAAAGGGCAAGGCAGATGGAAGGTTCTAAGCTAATAAAGAATTAAACAACAAAGAAGAAGTTTATCTAAAATTTCATATACGAGGGCGTAATCTAATGCTTCATACTTACAGATGAAATGATCTTTAACACGCCTCACTGCCACACGGTCTTCCCAGCCCTCACCGCGAATGCACTCTCGGCACAGCGTGCATGCCCGGGGATTGGCCACCACAGCCTTCTTCTTCCCTGCATGATAATCAACATACGAGATAGACATTAAGAATCTTTGGCCTATTAGTAAGAGAGAGGAGAGAGAGGAGAGAGAGAGAGAGAGTAGCTAGAATGAAGAACAGGGGAAAATAAGATTTATTGAAAAATAATGATGGAGAGGGTTGCTTGGGTAAAGAGAACTAGCAGCATTGGATAAGGAGAAAGAAAAAAAGGCAGACAGACAAAGAGAACAAATGTTGATGGAAACGTAAGCTTAAACCAGCAGGTTTAGAGTCCAGAAAAGCATCAGACAAAGACGAATAAAGAAAGGGGGAGAATGTAGGGAGAGAATTTTGTGCTCTTCATCAAATGCATGTCATGAGAAAGAGCTAAGAAGCTAACCAGTGGAAAGATCTTCGATGTCCTGAAAAACGTTTACTGGGCATTTCTTCACTAGCTCCTCAGCAAGTTTCCCTTCAACATCTTTCAACAGAACAATCTATTCAAGTAAATAGAACCCCAATCATAAAACTTTTAAAGTAATTAAATTATCTTCCAACTTTTACTCACCTCAGGCAGCATCCTATAAAATGCCGTCGCCACTGGAGACCACTTGGCATGTGTCTTCCCCAATCCCTTCACAGCATGAGCTTCGAGCTCAATCTCCTGAATAACAAAACAGATAAGCATAAAACCAGAAATTCGTTTCATATTTTTTAGAGAAAAAACAGTTTTGAAGATACCTGACCGGGACCGAGTTTTGCAACGATTATATCTTCATGCTTGAGGGAAATTGGTTTGTCTGAGAATTCAGGCATTGACTCTTGGCTGCGGGTGAATGAAGTGTAGCTTTTTGTTATTGTTGATGGGTTTGGTGATGCCAGTTCGAGTTCACTTCCATTCGGTAGCCACTTGAACTGGTCTGACTTGACTGCATCGCAACATATATTACTTTCCAAATAATACTTGATTATAATGAGAGACAATTGGCTACAATTGGAAATGCTATTTATAAGGAATGGACCAAGTTTTATCCCTCTCTCTTCTTTCGTGAACCTCTGAGTATATGCTTCTCTCTCTGAGTTATACACTTTGATGTGGAGATCTGATAGGGCTGAGCCTGGAACTGGTCCATGACTTACCAGTGCCAGACCAGACTGAACTGGGCCAGGCAGCAATTAAGTGAGACAGGCTGACCTGGATTGAGGGGCAAAGACCAACCAACACCCTTAACCCTAGGGTGCCAGCAAAAGGAGAGGAGATGGAAGAATCCTGAAAAGGTAGGACCCTAGTGCCAGTAGGACCAGAAAGGACAACGCATCACCAGCTATTGTGCTGCTGACGATGACTATGGCACAGCAGAGGCAGGTGACAACAGCAGTTTAGTTGAGGGCAGCAATAGTTCAGGTGGTGGCAGACAGATTGGTGGTTGTCGCTGTTTAGAAGCAGGCGGCATTGGTTCAGGAGGCAACACACAGATTGGCAGCAGCACTAATGCAGGCTGAGACACCAAAAATGGCAGGGACACTGGTTCAGTTGGCAGAGTAGTGGGTGACGGTGGAGCAAAGCAGTTGGGGGGCAGCAGTGAGGGAAGCAGCACCGCAGAGGGAGAAGAATGCAGCAGCATTGGACTAATGACAATTGTAGGAAAGACGTTGACAGTGCTGTGAAAGGCTGTGGCATTGAAACAGGAGGCAGTGCTGTGGCAGTGAGCAGAGGGAGAGTGTTAAACCTTGGAGAACCAGAGGTAGAGCAAGAGAGAGAGAGAGAGAGAGAGAGAGTATGCTCCGGCCCTAGGGCTCCTCCTAGGGCAGCGCCGTCAAGAACTCTTAGAGAAGAATGAAACTAAAGACCCTTTCACGATTAGGGTTTAGGCCCCCTTTTGAGGGGTTCTCTACAACCTCACACGTGTGAGGCTCTTTAAGTGTCTCACACGTGAGAGAGGCATACGTGAAGGGCAGAAAGGGAATTCGAACTCCCTTTGTGGGCCACTTATAGAGTGTGGCCCACTTACAGTAGGCGCAAAGAAAAAGGATAAAGAGAGAGATAGAAGTTTCAACACCCCCCCGCAAGCTAGGCGTGGATGTCAATCATGCCAAGCTTGGACACCAGTGCCTGAAATCTCGATGTCGGCAACGCCTTAGTGAAGATGTCGGCCTTCTGATCATTCGACGGGACAAACACAGGGTGAATATTGCCCCTGTCAATGTTCTCTGCAAGATAATGACGGTTCATAGCCATGTGCTTCGTCCTATCATGTTGGATTGGATTCTTGACCATGGCGATAGCAGATTGATTGTCACAGTGGAGGGCAATTCCATGTTCACCATATAGCAATAGATCTTCAAGGAGATGTTTCAACCACCGACATTCTGACACTCCTCTCTTCAATGCACGGAGTTCAGCCTCAGCACTTGAAAGAGATACTTCTTTCTGCTTCTTGCTTCGCCATGTAATCAAGCTTCCGCCAAGAAAGGTGCAGTAGCCAGATGTGGATCTGCGATCCACTACTGATCCTGCCCAGTCTGAGTCTGTGAATGCATCAAGGGTAAGGCCCCCCTCTCGTGTGAATAGAAGGCCATGTCCAACAGTATGCTTGAGGTAAGCCAAAATTCTGAAAGCCGCTTGTAAGTGAATTTCGTAAGGTTCACTCATGAATTGACTGAGAAGACTGACCGCAAAGGAGATGTCAGGCCTCGTGTGATTCAGATAAATTAATTTTCCTATCAACCGTTGATAGAAGCTCTTGTCCACTGCTGCTCCATCCTCCCCTTTCCCTATCTTTACATTCGGGTCAAGGGGGGTTGCGGCCGGTTTACACGCCAACTGTCCTGTCTCCTTCAGCAGGTCAAGTGTATACTTGTGTTGACTCATACATATACCCGCCTTTCAGTGGGCAAATTCAATACCCAGAAATTATTTCAACACGCCCAATTTCTTCATATCGAACTGGCCGGAAAGTGCATCGCTTAGATGCTGAATTTCAACCAGATCACTGCCCGTGATGAGAATGTCATCTACATACACGATCAAAATAGTTGTCGCTCCGCTAGCCCCATGTTTGATGAAGAGTGTATGGTCGCCTCTTGCTTGATGATACCCCAAGTTTAACATCGTCTTCGTAAATCTTCCGAACCATGCCCTCGGTGACTGTTTGAGTCCGTACAATGCTTTCTTCAACTTACAAACCCGGTTCTCTTGGCCTGGTTGTTGGTAACCCGGAGGAAGTTGCACGTATACTTCTTCTTCAAGTTCCCCGTGGAGGAACGCGTTCTTCACGTCAAACTGCAGAACATCCCAAGCACACTTTGCTGCCACTGCAATCAACACCCCGACAGTATTAAACTTTGCCACTGGGGCAAAGGTTTCACCATAGTCCACTCCTTCCCGTTGGGTATATCCCTTGGCCACCAATCTTGCTTTCAGCCGCTCCAACACCCCACTGCAATCAAATTTTGGAGTATAGACCCACTTGCACCCTACTGCCCGTTTGCCATTTGGGAGGCAAACAATCTCCCACGTATCATTTTTCTCTAGGGCAGCCATCTCTTCGTCCATTGCAGCCTTCCAGCTCGGATCTTGGAGAGCTTCCTCAACTCGGGTAGGAACTGTGATTTCTCCAAGGGATGTCAGGAAACTTTTAAAAGTACTTCCCAGCTTCTCGTACTTCACATATTGGCCAATCGGGTATCGCACAGTTGACCGGCATGACCGTACTCCCTTCCGTAGTGCAATGGGCCAGCCTAAGTCGTCACTGGCAGATTCTGGTGGCGAACTGATTACCACCTGTTCAGTAGGAGCCTCCTCAGTATCATCCACAAGTACGTTTGATTCTCCGGTTTCCTCTTTTGTCCCTTCAGCCAGGTCTTCAATTTCTTCAGGCAGGTCCAGGCGGGGCATTTCCAGATTCTCTATTTCACTTGGCTGAAGTTCTTTTTCTGCTGCTCCAGTTTCTTGTCCTGGAAGAGACAGAAATTGTAGACTCACAGGATTCTCAGATTCCACCACATCCCGAGGGACTTCTTCACGCCGAAAAAACGGCTCCGACTCATGAAATACGACATCTGCCGAAACATAAAACTTCCTGGTTGTGGGATGATAGCACCTGTAGCCCTTTTGGGTACTCGAGTATCCCACGAACACGCACTTCTGTGCTCTTGGATCAAGTTTACCGGATTTTAGATGAACAAACGCTGTGCACCCAAAAATCCTGGCTGGCAAACCTAAAAACAGTTTCTGATTCGGGAATGCAGCACCCAGTAGGCCCAGAGGAGACTGGTAACCAATAATCTTCATCGGAGTCCGGTTCATCAGGTAAGTAGATGTGAGTACTGCTTCCCCCCAGTAGTGCTTTGGGAGATTCGCTTCAAACAATAGCGACCGTGTCATTGCCAAAGTGTACCCCAACCGACGCTCTGCCAGTCCATTTTGCTGAGGAGTGTTGATGCAGGAGGACTCGTGAACAATCCCTCGGTCGGAGAAGTAGGAGTTCACGGTTGCATTAAAAAATTCAGACCCATTGTCTAATCTGAACCGCCTCACTTTCACCCCAAATTGTGTCTGGATCAGCTCACAAAACTGCAAAATTACTGATGGAACCTCCGCCTTGGACCTCAGCAGGTAGGTCCACATTGTTCTAGTACAATCATCAACAAAAATCACGAACCAATGGCATCCCGTGAGGCTCGTAGTAGAGCACGGTCCCCACACATCACTGTGAATGCAATCAAATGGCGATAAGCATCTTTCTTCAATCGACTTATAAACTGACCGACGATGTTTGGCCAAATGACAGGCTTCACAAAACAGTCTATCATCCAAAATGCCACGAAACATAGCGGGATAACAACGTTTGAGTAATTCAAAAGGTGGATGCCCCATCCGCCGATGTAGACGCAGCACCCTCTCCTCCTCGGTTCGACTTCTATGGGCCACCAAGCACTGCTGCGGAGGACCGTTGAGGAGGAGCAGACCATCTTCACGTCTAAAGGATGAAGTCCTCTTCCCGGAGACCTTATCACAGAGAAAGCAATCATCACTGTCAAGGACAAATCTCCATCCATAATCATCAACAATTTTCTGTAATGAGATAAGGTTAGCTTGCAGGTCTCGGACATGCAGAACATTTCTTAGGGTCCCGAGGCCATTAACCGATACGTCCCCCACTCCCTTGACTGGTAGATATCCTCCACCAGCAGTTTGCACTTTGTGGGGACCTCTAGTCAACACATATCTCGCGAACAACTCCTCCCCAGGAGACATATGATCCGTAGCCCCTGTATCAGCAACCCATTCAGGAGAAGAGAAATTACCTGACTGCACGAGGGCCGTGGAGCTTAGTTTCTCCTTGACTTCATCAACTTCTAGACTTGTTATGGCAGCTCCTGAAGTCTGCGGCTGAGATGTCACCACCATGGCTTTCTTTCCAGAACCGGAGTTCTGGTTCTTCCACGCAAGCTTCCAACACGTCTCCTTGGTATGACGACGCTTCTTGCAGTAGTTGCAGAAGAGAGCGTCTCGACTATCTTCCCCTTCGGGGGCCGTCGCTGAACTGTACTGTGGTAGACGCGCAGTCCCGCTTCCGTCGGGATTCACCCGACTCTCAGGCTTCTTCGTAAGCAGCGCAACGGAATTCTGCCCCTGAGAGTCGAATTTAATCCCCAGACGGCTCTCGGCTTGAAGGATCGCCCCGATAGCTTCCTCCAGAGACGGCATCTTCTCCCGATGAATTAGTTGGCTTCTCAATGCCTCATAGACTTCATTCAGACCCATGAGGAAGGTAAAAATTCTCTGCTTCACGATGTACTGGCGTTCCACAGATTGAGGATTCTGTGTAGGCCACAAATGATCCATTTCTCTCCAAATTGCCTTCAGCCGAGAGGAGTATTGTCGGACATTCTCGGCCCCTTGACGCGTCAGAGTTTCCTGTACCTTAAGCTCATAGATTCGCCAGTCATGAGATTGCTCCGAGGTGTATCTTTGGATCTCATCCCACAACTCCTTCACTGTACTACCGTACAGATAGCCCCTGCGCATTTCCGGGGTCATTGACCTAAGCATCCAACCAAGGACAAGTGAGTCTTCTGCCTTCCATTTCTTGTAACCTGGATCCAACACCCCTCTGGGCAGATCAGTGAGGTGGTCTCCCAACTGGCATCCATAGACAGCTAGGTACACCATTTTTGACCATTCAAACATATTTCCCCCATCAAATTTAACCTCTGCAGGGGGAAGAATTGCAGCAGACCTTCCAAATTCCTGAACTTGGGTCATACTTGACCCTCCTGCTCCAACAATTCCCGTTCTTGAGACATCCTGCTCTCCATCTCCTCTGAAATTCTCCATTTCTTGAGATTCTACAAGGATTCTGGCTTTCTACCTTGCTGGGAGGCTTCAAACGCTAGGGTCTTGCAGGCGGACCCTTGGAAGCTTCAAACAAAGAGGAAATATGCTTCAGCAGTACCTTGGAGGCTTCAACGCTAGGCTTCGATGCTCTGATACCATGTTAAACCTTGGAGAACCAGAGGTAGAGCAAGAGAGAGCGAGAGAGAGAGAGAGAGAGAGAGAGAGAGAGAGTATGCTCCGGCCCTAGGGCTCCTCCTAGGGCAGCGCCGTCAAGAACTCTTAGAGAAGAATGAAACTAAAGACCCTTTCACGATTAGGGTTTAGGCCCCCTTTTGAGGGGTTCTCTACAACCTCACAAGTGTGAGGCTCTTTAAGTGTCTCACACGTGAGAGAGGCATAAGTGAAGGGCAGAAAGGGAATTCGAACTCCCTTTGTGGGCCACTTATAGAGTGTGGCCCACTTACAGTAGGCGCAAAGAAAAAGGATAAAGAGAGAGATAGAAGTTTCAACAGAGAGATGCCACAACAGCAAGGGAGACTCAGTCAGTAATTCAGGTGAAGTACTGGGAAGTTGTAGTTGTTGGTTGGTATGACTCCACTTAGTTCATTGGAGCACAGGAAGAAGTGTCAGGGTGAGGACCCATGCAACATCAAAAGAGGCCCAGGCACAACTGATATCATAGGAGGCACACAACATTGAAAGAGTCGTTACATCATCCCGAGGGAGAGAGAGTCAAGGCGTGTCTTCTGCATAAAGCGGGGGAGCAAAAGTGTTGCAGCCGGCTCAAGGAGTCAAAACTTTGAAGGAGGGCATGGGAAGGAGCTCTCAAAACAACATGCCTAACCTAGGCAATCTGCCGTTCCAGCAGATCTCCTCTCCATCTTCATTCTCTGTACTCCTTTCCACTTCAGAGAAACAACTTCTGTTCTTCTCATCGAGGGTTCTTACCATTGGTGTTGTGTGAACAAGGACGAGTGTATCCAGAGGGGTGCTTGGAGGAGTGGACATGTGTGAGGGAATCGGGTACAGAGGGCTCATAGTACTTGCTAGTGCAACTATTCAGTGGAAGGGACGCAGTGTAATTGAGGGTCTGAGGTGGAGTGTATTTCAGAGTTTTGAGAATTGTGGTGTTACATTTGAACTGCTGTCTCATAACGATCTACCAACAAGAAGAGATAATCATTATACTATACCGGTGAGTGCAAGGACCAAATAGGGTTACAATGGTAGTTGATATGAATGTACTTCAGGTACCTCTCTAGACAATTGGGTTCTATTCTTAACATTTTGTTGCTTGACCAATGGCGAACACGTCAATCTCCACTTTACACCTTTTATATGGGCATTATATAACAAGAAGAGAAATCATGAACCAAACCTGTGAATGAGAGGATTAATTAGGTCAAGCAGGCTTAATCTGGCCTAAGTTCTTTGGATTTTGGCAAGTTGAAGTATTGCATAAATAGAAAATGTTGAACACGGTCATCCCTTTTTGTGCCTTTATGACAATTGGGCCATAAGTGAATGGCTCTATTCCAGATTCCGAAGTCTCCCTTTTCTATGGGCCTACTTATGAGTAACTCATAAAAGCTCTTTACTATGTAACTGGCATTGCAATCAGTGTTTCAACACGAACAGAAGACCTTTTATTGTGGAAACCCTAGGATTTGTAGGTAGAAACTGCGTAGAGCACTGCTTGTGCAGTAAATTGCAGATAATGTACTCTATATATTACTCCAGCCCGACAGCAAGCCTTGTGCTATCAATCAAGCTGAGTTCTCCTCTTTACTATCCACTCTTTCTCCATAGACTATATACTTCTCTCTGCATCTTAATAAGGGGGTATTATAACAAGAAAAGAGGATCATTATAGCGCACCAGTGATGCGAGGACTAACGAGGGATAAATCTGGTTAATTAAACTGTTCTATAAATCTGAGGGAGTTAGGGTTCTATGACTGAGACCAAGTTATCAACATCCCCATTTGTTTTTTTGAATGCGGATTAAATAAATGTCTCTCTCTTCACTCCATTAGCACAATTTACTGACCTTAGAAAAACAAGACAAAATCACTATGCTGTACCTGTGATGCGAGGACCTGATCTCTTGCATGAAACATGCAGCTTGAAAACAATAGTATTCCTCTCATTTGGGGTATCATTTTCTGTTGAACACGAATTTGGGGATTATGACAGAGAATATGAAGAAAAGATGGCAGAAAGTAGTAAATAACATTTTTGGAAATACCAGAGAGATACTCAAATAGTCTCGGATCAACATCAAGAGGGATAAGACCAATTCTATGAGACAGCACATCATCTGGTATCACTGACGTGTTGTTTACCATTAGAATCTTCTCAAACGCCATCATAGGAATCTTCAACAAAAAATGTCCAACGTAAGGTGGGAAAAATGTAAATTTTCAAAAACGTGATCTCTTAAAGATATACCTCAGCTATCAAGATCCTTCTGAAGGCATTGGCTAGTGATGCATCAATGCCAATCATATCAAACTCCATCTCATCCTCTGAAAGGTCAATAACTTCTATCTTGAAATTATTGCAGAAAGTCTCCAATTTCAAGCTGTTATCGATCCCCATTGATGCGTAGGCCCCAGAGTATTGGATACCTTCTGGCTTTAATTAGAATATTGTACTATCAAAACCCAACGTAGAGAGAAAAGTAAAATAAGACAAAAAAAATCAAAAGAAAATCTTACATGTGTTGGGGCATCGAATCCACAAAGAACACGTGTCCTCTGAAGCTCAATATGAGGAGGAAGCTGCCCCTGGGGCACATCCGGTAAGTCCATGACAGAAGACTTTTTCATCATTTCCTGCAGAAACAGAGATAAATTTAACTTCTCAGAAGTTCAAAAGTTATGAATCAATCTACCGCATTAACATCAAGGTTCAAAAAGATGTCATAGTATGGAAGGAATGGACAAGTTGATCGTGCTGTTATGCAGATGTCACAACCCCAGATTTGGTTAAAAGTTGGATGAAGATGTGAGGATTGACTTGATCAACTCTCTATTCTAAAAGCTTCCAAAATGTTCTAGAATTTTTTTAGAGTTTACTAGAATCTTCTAGATGCTTCTAAAATCTTCTATCCTTCTTCTAGAAGCTTGTGGATATTTTTAAAAGCTTATGGATCTTTCTAGATGTTCTAGAAAGGTATGGACATCTTCTAGAGGGAGAGTCTCTAGATGTTTCTAAGGAGCTCTATTAAAGGAGGAGCTCACCCCAAGCATGGAGCAACCTAAAGGAAGCAACTCAAGAACATTCTAAGGGAGTGGAACCCTTATAAAGGAAGGGTCAAGCTACTTGGATAGCTGGAGAAAAGAGAGGGCAACATAAAATCTTTGAAAGAAGCTTTGTGCAGAGGTGACACTAACTGCGGCTCTTTTTGTTGTTTAGTCCCTTTGGTGAACTTGTTTCTATTTCCTCCTTTTGTCCTAGCAATTCTGGACGTCTCTTGTCAACATTTGTCATTCTATTTAAGAAGGTCGTTTTCTTCTAATTTGTTGGTGGGCTTCGTCTAATCTCATCCCTACACTCTTGATGGATATTTAAGCTTAGTTGGATACATACTTTAGACTCCTTTATTGAAAAGATCCTCAACAGAAGACTATTATAGCTCTCAATCAGCGAGCTATTTTCCAATTCCCCTATGCTTTGTATGAAGTTTATGAATTGAGGTACGATTGAAGGGTTTGAAGAACAATTTATGAATACTGCTGTCCACTAACTTATTCTTCATTCATCTCTAGAATTTGCCTTGTCTCTCCATCTTTCCTCTGCTCAACAGATTGGACTGTTCTCTCTACAGTCTAAGTCATTTCTATTTCCATTTCTTATACAGTGGAACTCAGATACAGAACTAGACCAAAGGATAATTGTATCAGTACATACAAGCTCATCCAAGCCATCTTGTGATCCTTAAAAAAATACATTCACTAGACAAGCACTCACACTATAGTCGAGTAACAGCTCTTATCCCTAAGAATTGAGGTTATCCGAAGGTTAAACTATACGAGGCTGAAGAACACATTTCGAACAATAAACTTCCCACCCCACTCTTTACGTCCCGTTTGACGATTCTGCGACTTTAGAAAGTTAAGTCAGTCGAAGTGTCGCTAGGTTCTGAAATAACTGACTTCGTCACTTAAACTCAGAAAACAGAAAATCTCCCCAATCGAACCTACGCACATCAAGGATCCCAGAAACAATGAGGGATATTGTCAAATGAGGAAAACGTAAATAACTCGAATTTTTACGAACTCATCAATCTACCTAATCGCAAGCATCGAGGGAAACATAGGTCATTTCTATTCAAACGCTTTTGTTTTGTAGAAAGAAAACAGAGCAAACAATCAAGCAACGTAAGAAAAATGAACCCCGAGTAGAAATCCAGTCGATTAAGAAACTACACATTAAAAGGCAAAAAGGAGAATGAGAGAAAGAAGAAAAGGAGGAAGGAAAATAAATGACTAACCAAACGACAGGATGGAGTAAGAGAAGAACACGGCTTCGGAGTTCTTGAAGACTTTTTGCCAGTGTTCCACTTATGGAGAATCCTTCAGGTGGACAAACCTCTTGCAGATAGAATATTTACGAAACGAGAGTGGAGAACATGATGAAGAAGAGGCCAACGATGAGGTTTTTCGCCGGCCAGGAAAAGATGTATCATGTCGCGGGTTTATGGACCGAAGGGTTTTATGTTGTGGGGTCCACATGTCGAATTTTGTAAAAACCCAGTCTGAAATAATAACTGAAATTAATTGAAATTAACTGAGTCTGAACCCTAACGGCAATTTCAGTTAATTTCCAGAGCAGTTAAAAATAGTGTTTTTGTGAATATTATTTCACGACTGGGTTTTTACAAAATTTGACATGTGGACCCCACAACATAAAACCTCCGGTCCATAAACCCATGACATGATACATCTTTTCCCTGCCGGCGAAAAACATCATCGTTGGCCTCTTCTTTATCGTCTCCATCATCATGTTCTCCACTCTCGTTTCGTAAGTATTCTATCTGCAAGAGGTTTTTCCACCTGAAGGATTCTCGATAAGTGGCACACCGGAAAAAAGTCCTCGAGAACTCTGAAGCCGTGTTCTTCAATCACTTATTATGATATGGAAAATTGACGATCACTTATTATATAACCCATATCTTTAATCATGTAATAAAATTATTAAAAAACTTTAAATGATTATCTAAAAAAAGCGATGATATGTCAAGGAAAAAGAGACAATCTTTCAATTTGACCTGAAAATATGATGCAATCAGAGAATTAAGATGAAAAAATGGAAGGGAGAGTGGGAATGGAGAGACAAAGGAGATGAGAAAAAGTAATTGGAGAAAGAGCATAGAGATCAGAAATTAAAAATAAAGAAGAAATCAGAAATTTAAAATAAGAATAGAAATGAGATTTTCAACAAAGAATACAAAGAAGATTTTAAAACAAAATTAGATAATAATAATTTAGAGTTTATTATTATTCTTATTTTTGTAAAATAACAAAAACAGATTTAATAATAACAAAGTGAGATTTTTTTGGAATTTTAAAGAAAATTTAATAAGAAAGGGGAATGAGATTTCAGAGAATAATAAATCAAAAATTTCAAAAAAAAGAAGAAAAGAGAATTTTTAAAACATAGAAGAAATCAGAAATTTAAAATAAGAATAGATAATGATAATTTACAGTTTATTATTATTATTTTTTGGTAAAATAACAAAAACAGATTTAATAATAACAAAGAGAGATTTTTTGGGAATTTAAAAACAAATTTCATAAGAAAGGAAAAGGAGATTTCAGAGAATAATAAATCAGCAATTTCAAAACAAAGAAGAAAAGAGAATTTTCAAAACATAGAAGAAATCAGAAATTTAAAGTCAGAATAGATAATGATAATTTACAGTTTAATATTATTATTATTTGGTAAAATAACAAAAACATAATTAATAATAACAAAGTAAGATTTTTTTTGGAATTGAAAAAAAAATTCATAAGAAAGGGAAATGAGATTTCAGATAATAATAAATCAGAAATTTCAAAACAAAGAAGAAAGGATAATTTTCAAAACAAAGAAGAAATCAGAAATTTAAAATAAGAATAGATAATGATATTTTTTTAAAATACAAACAGATTTCATAATAAAAATAAAGAAGAAACCAGAAATTTGAAAACAAAGAAGAAAAGAGAATTTTTGAGATTTGATAATTATATCCAAAAGGGAGTGTTCTTATTAACAACAAATCTAAAAATCACGAAAGATTGAAAAGAGATTTTCGAGATTTCATAATGGATTAAAAAAAGAAGAAAATGAAAAAATAACAAGGAGAAAATTACGATAGAAGAACACCGAAGCAAATAGAAAGTTTGAGTGTTGAAAAACGGAGAAGGATAGAAATTGAAGTTCAGAAAATAGAGAGAACGGAAGATTGAAAACAGAGAGAGATGACAGTAAAAATAAATCACCGAACAGAGCGTCGTCATTGCCGATTGCCGAAGAATCTCAAGAGGGTCGTCGTCAGCGTCCTCAGCGTCGTGAATGCCGAAGAATGAGAGCCGTGTACTCGTGTTTTCTCTCGACAGAGCGTCCTTAAGCGTCGTCGTGAGTGAGGACTGCGGAAGTGCGGACTGCGGAAGTGCGGAAGAGAGATTAGAGAAAATAGAGAGAATAGAGAGAGAAATCGAGTCGATAGAATATTAGGTTATTTCTCTAATCCGTTTCTGGATATCGGATATCTAACGGTACCCGATACCGTACCGTAACAGATACCGGTATTCGATACCGGTATCTAAACGGTCGATCCCCACCCCAATGGGAGGCTTTCTAGGGGCCCTTTCATCGTTACCTGCCACCAAACTGAGGTCGATTGCCATTGCAGGTAGGATAATACCTACTAAATCTGCTTTCCCTTTCCAGCAGTCTTAGAACATTTTGTTCATGCAGCCGCATTTAAGAGGGCAAACATCGATCCTCCTCAAGTGCAAGAAGTTGCTTTTGGCAATGTATTGAGTGCTAATGCGGGGCAGGCTCCAGCCCGACAGGCTGCTTTGGGTGCCGGGATACCATCCTCTGTGGTATCCACCACTGTCAACAAAGTCTGCGCCTCAGGAATGACGGGTAGGATGTTACTTTTGCGGAATTTGTGGATGTTAAGATTTTTGACATTTTTTTCTGAATATGATTTGTACTACAGCAACGATGCTCGCAGCGCAAACAATTCAGCTTGGCATTGATCATGTCGTTGTAGCCGGCGGGATGGAAAGTATGTCTAATGCACCAAAATACCTCGTGGAAGCCAGGTTGGTATTATCTGACAAGTGATATTTATCCTCTTGAATTTCTTGTTTTTCATTGGTAGGTTTTATGAAGACTTTAGAGGATAACAGTTATGAATATTTTTTCTTAACTGTAAGATTAACCCCACGATGAAAATGGATAGAAATCTTGCAAGTTTAAATAAAATGTGGTAAAGTAACTGTGCTTAGAAAGTAATGTGACTGAAATTTTCTCGCTAAATCTTCTCTAGCTCTCACAATCGATGATGAAGGAAAGAAGATAAAGTCAAAATTACAACCTTTACCTGCAGAAAGGGTTCTAGGTTTAGGAATGATACGATTGTTGATGGACTGCTCAAAGACGGCCTCTGGGATGTTTATAATGACTATGCTATGGGAATGTGTGCTGAGCTATGTGCTCACAATCACTCAATAACCAGGGAAGATCAGGTACAAGTCTTTATTGTGTTATGGCCTCAGAGTATGTCAAGTCCTAATAAAAACATAATTTTCCAGAATTCTAATTCTTTATATCATGGCTATAAGGAGTGTTATAGCTGTAGTCTGTTGGGGCACGAAAAGAGCATGATTTGAATTAGGTTTTTGTTCTCATCCTCTCTTCTAGGGTTTATTCTCTCCTCTTGGAAGCTTTCTCTCCATCTGATCTCATTCACCTTCCTGTTTCTGCCTTATCCCATCCAGTAACTTTCCTTTGATTCTTCTATTTATATTCTTGCCTCTCTGTTCCTCACAAGATCAGATTCCTTTACCTTCTCTTCCTCATAATCGATCCAACATGGGAAGGGAGGGAGAGAGAGGGAGAGAGCGATAGAGACAGAGAGAGTGAGCCCTCTTCTTCCCAGAAGACACTGTAAGAATCTGATATTTCATTGCATGTCATAAACCCCTTGACATAGGTTTAACGGTTTGGGAACAGATTAATGTCTCATTTCCTTTCAATGGTAACATGGTAAATACATAACGGAAGATTTACAAGGACTTAACTGTAAAAATAACATAAGCAAGAAACATATAAGTGCATCTAGTAGCTTTCTAGGTCGGAGGAAAAAGGTACTGTTCCCTGTGCACCTGCTTCTGCCCTCTGAATTTTGCTATTCAAATACGGAATAAACTTGTTTTGGAACTCTTTATCCAGATTGATGATCTGTGTTATTCTGAAATTACAAAATTATATTGAAATTGTGCCGATGCCAATGGCCCATATAGCAGAGCTCATTATTTTAGCTCTTTCAAGTTATTAATTGATTGGAACATTGTCGTTGTTATTCTCACATATCCTCTATCCATCTTTGTTGATGATCCATGTGAGACAGTTGTGATAACCTTGCTGTCTTTTCTTGTTCAGGATAATTATGCAATTCAAAGCAATGAACGTGGACTCTGTGCTCGTGATGGTGGTGTATTTTCGTGGGAAATAGTGCCGGTTTGTTTCTTTATTTGTAATTGTTGATGAAAGAATTGAATTTTGTTTAGCAGTATTAATGAATGCAGCAACTTGGACTGTGCAGGTTGAAGTTCCAGGTGGTAGAGGAAGGCCTTCTATACTTGTTGACAAAGATGAAAGTTTAGAAAAGGTTTAAATGTTTGACTATAATGTTTCCACCCTATTTCAAAACTTAAATAATTATATTTTATTCGTTTGAGCTTTTTACTCAAAAAATGGTGAAAGGAAAATAATAAATCTTGGCTTCTAAATTATCTGTCTTTATTTAGAACCCAGGTTGAGGCAAAGAGCACGGAGAGATAGAGTAAGAAACTAGTGTTTCCTATATTGACAACCATAACAATGACTCCTGGAGCCGTTTTCCCAATGTTCAATGACCTCCCAAGTGCTGCTTTGGGCTAATACAATGTTGTATAAAGTCAAGTCTGTAATGGGCTGGTCACTTACCAAATTTGACCTCAGGGCCTAGTCTTATGCTGACAAATCAAATGAATTTTTATTGTTACTCATTCATTTCATCATAAATTCAAACATGCATGGTTTCTCAGACATTCTGGCCTGCTTCTCAGGTCAGTTTGATCCCGTGAAACTGAGGAAGCTTTGCCCCAGTGTTAAAGAGAATGGTGGATCTGTTACTGCCTCTTGCAGAAGGTATTTTTATCCCTGTAGACGATATCATGACAAATATCATTTTTCTTATTTGTATCTCACACTATTCATTTACTCTATCTTGGCAAATACTCTCATCGTTTTCTATAGAGTCAGAGAACTAGACTAAGATGTGATCTGGAGCATCTGAAACATTTTTTCAATAATCTGAAACTGACCTTATGTAATTTAAAAATGTAATTTTTAGGACAAATAAGAGGTAAATAAAAAGGTGGAATGCTCCTGTACAAAAAGCCTCATTGCAAAACTGTAAAACTCAAGAAATGTGGAGAGCAGGAGCAGTTGTATATTACGAATCTCGTGACCCTACAGATACAAAAATGATTCAGATTCTAAGAAAAAAGAGCCCGGAGAGTGGCTCTCTGTTTTAAGGGGGGCCACTGTTTTCGAGTGGCTCTCTATCTTTTTTCAAAAAAAAAAAAAAGAGCCCGGAGAGTCAGTTTTCTACCTTGTGATGAGGCTTTTTGTACAGGAGCATTCCACCTTTTTATTTACCTCTTATTTGTCCTAAAAATTACATTTTTTTCTGGTACTCAAGTTATTTTCAGCTGGACCTGCTTCGCACTACACAGGATTTAGGATTTAGGATTTTGTGTTTCTATAATTAGCTTTCTACCTTTTGAACGACTTCTCTTTGTCACTGTCATGTACAATTTTTTCTCCCCGGATACTACAGACTTAGGATTTACAGTTTCCACCTTTTGCTCATTTTTCTATGTCGTTAAAAAAAATTGATGACTTTGGGCACCAGAGCCATATACATCTACTGCCTTCTCAATAATCAAAATTTAAGGATTCCGGGGTTTTGGGTTCCCTAGCCATTTAAACACTTTTTTTTCCTTCTTATCTATAGAAACTTTATTTTTGTAGGCGCCCGAGTTGTTTATGACTGCTCCTGCCCTTGCAATACCAAAGGCCATCGCCAGTGCCGGCCTGGATGCCACACAGATCGACTTCTATGAAATAAACGAAGCTTTCTCCTTGAGTGGATGATTTCCTTTCTTTAGCCAATTTCTATTTTGTGATGCCAATGTTGACCTGGAAAGGGTTGACTTTTGCAGGTCGTCGCTCTAGCTAACCAAAAGCTTCTTGGGCTTCCTTCACACTTTTTTTTCTGAAAGTAAACCAAAACATAAATTTCAGAAAAGTTCTTGCTTGTCAAGAAGCTTTTCCTTACTTCAGCATAGAAAGTTTCTCGACATATTTTAGGGATAAATAAATTCAATGCTAAATAATTTTTCGATATGTCAGGAAAAAGTGAAAGTGCATGGTGGGGCCGTGTCGCTGGGACATCCTCTGGGTTGCAGTGGGGCCCGTATTCTGGTCACACTTTTAGGGGTAATCACTATGCTGCAATCGTGAAATCTGTTGTAATTTTTCTCTCTCCGATTTTCTTTTCTTTTTTGGCCGAGAAAAATAAGTAAAATTATTTATCATGAAAAAGACCTATGAATTAACGCATCAGAGTTTTTGAATTTTTGAATTTTCTGCGCTGGTTTATTGGAATTGTGGTTCAAAATTTTCTTGTTCATAATTCTTAACGGGTATTAAAGGTTTGCATTGTCCATAATTCTTCATGGGCGTTGAATTTTTTCGAATTTTGATCCCGTACGATTTTCTCTCATCCAAAAAAAACAAAAAATCTTTGACAGGTGCTGAGGCAAAAAGGCTGCAAATTTGGAGTTGCCGGAGTCTGCAATGCCGGCGGCGGGGCTAGGGTTTGACTACCGTCATCCGGTACCTCATCCGGTACCGGTATCTCCCGGTACCGTCATCCCCTTACCGACACCCAGTACCCGATACCGTCATCCAGTTCTGGATGACGGTTATCGGATTACTGTTGATTTCTGGTGCGGTACTGGATGACGACAGTACCGTTCCGGTACCGGATGACGGTACTAGATGATGGTGTCGGGAGAAGGGGAATCCATCATTTTCTCTCTCTCTAAGGAACCAAATTACACTCAAGAAATTCAAGATGGTGGAGAATCAAGACAAACTTTGCGAGTGACAAAAAAAACACTCATTTTGCTATTTTTCTTGCGAAAAGAAAACGAAAATAGACCTACCGTGTCTAAGGCGCCCAAGAAGAAAAGGAGCTTCGCCGAAGGGCAAGACTTGACAACGGTGATGCCGGAAATACCGAGCATGAGCACGCTGTAAAAGCACGTCACAGCGAGCGCAGACACCAAGTATCTGAAAAAACGTTTGTGTTTCAAAAACAGGTAACGTTCCGAGGTCTAATTCTAATTTTTGGAGGTTTGGTTGCTTACACGAGAGAAGGAGGGTTCTCGAATTTGGCGGTGCGGGGGATGAAGACGGGTAATCCAGGAACTGGTACCAGATCCGTCTGATTGTTAGTGACGAGAACGATTATCGCGGTGAGGGTAGCGGCGAAGAGGAAGCCTCGGAGGAGGAAGTCTGGGATAGATAGTACTGACGATAGAGTTACAAAGTGCGATCGACACTGAAGGAGGATCAGGACACAGTTTGTGAGACGGGCAGAGACGGAGAAAGGTGGTGGCTTCAGACGTGCACGAATAAATTTAGGCAATATCCGAAATCCGGTATCAGATATCGATATCCGTGTAATCTTCTACCGGTAGCGGATGGCGGTATCGGGTATCGATATCGGAACCCGATACCGACACCCCGAAACCGACATCTGACACATGGATGTCGGTATCGGGTACTGTAGGTATCGGGTACCGTTTAGGACCCTAACGGTACCCGATACCGTTACCATAACAGATACCGGTATTCGATACCGGTATCTGAACGGGCGAACCCTAGGCTCTGGTCGTGGAAATCGTCTAACCCATAAAATCTCCTTCTTTTGGTAAGATTTGAAGATCAGTTGACTTGCAGCCTACCTGGTGGGAGTCAAACTTCCTACAGTCAAAGACAAAAGGCCTTCTGGTGTTCCGCCTCGAGCATTGACTTTCTGTTGACTCTGAAGTATCTGTTCTATATCGAATTGCCATAAAGTCAAAGATGAATAATTACTTCGAGCATCTGCTTTCACTTGAATAGTAGGTCAACGGACGAAAAATGATTTACCCCTCTTTGGCGTTGACTTAACTCACATAACGAGCCGCATTGTAGTGGCTCAACAAAAAATAGTTGACTTTGTCACGATGACGCCGCACTTTCTCGTGGTCAACGCTCGGCGAACTCTTTCTCGTAATGATGACCAGCCTGTCCGGATGGACTATTGATTTGCCGGCGCACGTGTGTAGGATAATTCCCACTTGCGAACTGCAAGTTTGCAACCAACCTGTACGAAAAAACCAATCTTTCATCTGGTACGTCAGCATCTGCGTCATCCTCAAGTCAGCTTTTGCATCTTAAAATGCTCTCTCTCTCTCTCTCTCTCTCACTACACTTTTCTCTACCCTGCCGCCGGAAAGGAGTTCATGTCGGTAAGAGGGCAACAAAAATTTCCTTTTATTTGCTTGAGAGAGACTTTAATTGGATTCCCCTCTTCTGGATTTCGGGCGACACCCCTTAAAGATTTCTCATGTTTTTTACATCCCCTGTCACGCATCTCTATCTCCTCCATTCCACCCATTTCTTCTTCTTCTTCTCTCTCTCTAACTATCTTTAAACTAGAGCAAGGAGGATGGATGTTGGAAGATGCATGATCAAGAGAGGATTCAAGTGTAACTCGGGATATTTGAAATTTTATGCTTGATTGTATGTTCTGGATGGATCTTCTGATGCGGGAATTAGACAGATGAGAGAGAAAAAGAGAGGAGAGAAAATCTATCCTTAAGCCTGTGAAGATTCCCTCGTCTGTTGAATTAAATCAGTCTGGATTTCATGTCTGCCTCTAAATAAAACATAACCGGATTTATTTAGAGAGAGAAGAGAGCAGAAGTGAAGGAGAGCTGAACGTGTAGCTTCAGTTACATACCAAGAGAGAGAAACAGGGATATCTAGAGAGGATAAGAGAGAAGCAAATAGAGAGAGATGAATATGTGATCATCTCCTGTGATCTACAGAATTTCCAAAGCAGATAAAAAATTTCTGCTTTATTCTAAAGACTATTTTCTTTTAAAATAAGTAAAAATCATGATAATTGCATGGTGCAGGTGGATAAAGGTAAACCCTTACCCAAATTTGGAGAATGGGATGTGAATGATCCCACATCTGCTGAAGGATTCACCATGATATTCAACAAGGCAAGGGATGAGAGAAAGACCGGTGGCAGCGCCCATGGCTATGAGACCCCAAGGAGGGAAGATCAACCCTACAGAGCAGAACTTTCTCCATCTAAACCTTCTGTGAGTCCTGTTAAAATCCATCTCCATCTAGTATACCATCCTAGAAATGCGGTTAGAAAAATTAACATCTCTCTCTCATAAACATTGAGCTTTAAAATCATAAAAAAGACATCCTAAAAAAAGAGTACCATCCTTTAAAATTGATATCTCTCCCTCATAAAAACATTGATGTTTGAAATCGAGACCCTTGGGAGGGAAGATAGAACCCAAAAGATCAGGATTTTCTCCCTCCTAAATCTTTTGCTTGTCCATTGATCGTACCATCCATTGATTGTCCATTTCGTTCATGGCTAACTTCTCTTCTCTCTCTTTCTTTAAAAAATTAGAAGTTCGCAAATCTGAGACTGTAGAAGGGGAGATAAACCCTCCAGTTCCAGACTTTCTCCTTCAAACCTTCTGTGATTCTACTCTAATCCATCTCCACTTGGGATACCGTCCCGTGAACTTCCTTCCCATCTCTCGCTCGTAAAAAAAAATTAGAAATTTGAAGTTCAAGACACTTAAGAGGAAAGTTGACCCTGCAAAGCAGGACTTTCTCCCTCTAAACCCTATGTGAGAGCACTCACGTCCATGCCATGAAGAGTACCATACCATGAACTTCCATCATGACCCCTCTCTCTCACAAAAAAAGTTGTAACTTGATCCGTTGATTCTAATGCACAGAGGAAGTGGTTTTGCTGCATATAAGCTAGTCCAGCGAATTCCTAAAGCTGATGTCTCAACCCATGATTGGACCATCATTGGGGACTCTTCTATCATACGTGCAAGGATCCATCGTTTCAGAGGCATCTTCACGGTATGAGGGTATTGGGAAACTGGTGAAAAAAACTATTATCAGGATTTTGTGTGCTTGAATTGTAATTCAAACTCAATGGTCTCTCTAATTACTGTGGTTTATATCGTTGGGCATTGACCAGAGCTCATCAGCTTCTTCATTTGGCCTCGTAACAAGTAGAAACCATTAACTTTCTTCTTACCGGGGTACCCTTCGGCTTTCTCCTGCTCTTCTCTTACCTCTACGAAAAAAAATTCAACTTCCGAGAGAAGGTGATGCAGGACAGGGGGGACGACAGAATGCGGCATTGCAGGGGGGGCTTCAAGCGACTGCAGCCGCTGGGATTTTGGGTACTCGACAAGGTGGAACCTGGGACGGACGGCAGTCTAAAATTTTAGGAACTCAGAAAAATTCTTATTCAAAATAGTTCGAATCACAAGCAAAATGCCGTATTTATAGGGGCTTACAAGGATTAGACCTTCAACCTACCTACATGCTTGCCGCTAAGCATCGAGATACTGCGAGAAGCACAGTGAAAAGGGAATGAAGATCTTGAGAGATCTTCATGCCGGAAGACAGAAGTCAATGAAGGGTGCACGTGGACTGGTCTACTACTTTCGTACTTCTCATTAGTCACTGATTTGCCTCACTTCCATAATTATCTGGTAAATTAGATACGTTATTTTCTCATAAACTTATATTATTGGGCTCATAAGCTAACTTCTTATGTTCTGTAAATCTATTCACTAATAAATATGATATTTATCTTTTAAACAAATTAATATAATTTTTTTAATAAAAATTACTATGAGTTAATTTTCATTTATTGATTTTTTTTAAATTAAAGGATGATCACACGAAATTAGTGATCATCATGTAGAACTACTTCTCATCCAAGAGGTCACTTGTCCTTGAATTGCCCAAGCCTAAGTGCCCCTGACCCTTGTGTTCTTCCCATTTGGTGCCTCTCCTCTGAGGAATTCACCTGTCCTTATACTGCCCAAGTTGAACACTCTTTACTCCAGAGTCCTCTCCAATTGATTGATTTACTTTTTTGTGAATTGATTTAATATTCAATGTCAATTAATCGTGAGTTGATTAACTTGATTAATCCAAGAGGTTAAATCGTCAACACATGAGGTGCCATGCTAGGTTATTTCCTAGAAGGCAATGGGGTTATGTTACTTGCACATGAAATCAATTTTTCAACAATTGTCATATAATGACTGTCCCTAATCCAGTCTACACTCCTCAAAAGACTTAGGATATCGTCAACTTTCAAATCCTAATCTTTTGTTATAATTGGAACAAGTGATGTTAAAAAATGTCAAAAACTCTTTTTTTTATTTTACTTTTCACCTTAGCTAAGAACTTCAATGCGCCTTGTAATGGATATTGTGAGTGTATATGGGCCATAATGACACTTTAGTAATTCTAGATTTGTCACTCTCTCTCTCTTCTCCCCTATATATCTCTCTTCTTCTCTTTTCTTTTCCTCAATCAAGATCATTATCTCATTTTCATTTTCCATATGATATCAGAGCCCTAACCTAGGGTTCCTTGTGGCAGCCTCGGATCTTCCCATCATCACCCACGCATCTCCATTGCTTCGGTAGATCTCTCTGTGCAGCTAGCTTAAATTAGTCATATATTTCTCATTTGAATTCGAATCAACTTGAAACCTACATTACATTTATAAGCATTGAAAACATCTCTTTTGAGCCAAAGAACATAGAAAATGGTGGCCTAACGCCTCAATCTTGCATTTTTCTTGGAAAATCATTAGTTTTCTAAGATTCATATTCAAAAAGTCATATCTTCTTATTCTTTGCTTGAAAATCTTTGTATTAGGTATCATTGGAAGCGAATTTTTATTACATGCAAACTTTGTTTAAAAGCCAATTGGATTTGAAGCTCTTTCAATGACCTAAATCTAATATTTTTGGACATAATACGTTCTTCCGGTGAAAATTCACTTGTAATCTTTGTTCAGACATATCTCTCTCTATACTTAATCAAATAGATTGATTTTATTTATCATTGGAAACAAAATTTTGAGATCTACAAGTTTTTGTTTGAAAAATCTTTATTTGAGGACTGTACAAGGGAGAAACGAATGAATTATCTGCATGACTTTTGTGGCACATCACAATACATGCTTATTGATTTCTTAGCCATTCCCTAGCTTATTGATTTGGGGAAAGCCACCTTAAAATTATGGTGAATGAGAACTCTCCATCGACATCTTTGCACATTCCTCCCTCTCTTGTCATCACACTGCCCCCAGTAAACCATTCGATCCCTACTTCTACTCCAATAATGGAATCAACATTGCCTCTTACTTCGGCGTTACCGTCGATCTTTACTCCCAGCCAATCATTGCAATGGATCATTACTTCCTCATCTTCTTCGACGAATACATTTTTCCACCATCTTCAGAGTCCTAATAATATCTTTGACGAGACAAACTATGTAACTTGGTGACGAGACGAGACCGCGAGGTCATTGAATACACACAGACTCATGTAAAAACAATTCTAAAAATTATCAATTTTAAGAAATAATCGCGAATTAAGGAGTATAGTAGTGAATAAGGTTGAATCCAAGAAAAATTAAGGTATTTTTGAGGAACTCTTTGAAATTCAAACTAATTGAACAATGAATTGAGATTAGAAATTATAGAATTTCATAGATTTAGAAAGATAACTCAAAGATGAATCCATGAATCAAAAATCATAGAAATTGGATCAAGATTCGTAGAGAAATCAATAAGCAAAAATTAGGTAAAATTTTCAAATGTGAAGAGAGAGAAAACAAAAATTAAATATAAAATTTGAATAATCTACTATTCAAAATTGAAATATATTGCTATAGGAAGAGAGATTAGGAGGAAAACATGAATTATAACCCGAGATAGCGCTCAAACTGATCCAATTGATCGCCGGATCAAAAGCTTTTCATTCCGTGAATTCGAAGATGATTATCGACATTCAAGAATCGATTTATCTGTGTTCTCTCCACAAAATCTCACTTTCAAACACTCCTTGGACGCAGAAATTGATCTACAATCGAAGGGAAGCAAGAGATTCAAGGATTGAGATGTATAAACAGTTTGATTACTTAAAATACCTTTGAATGTTTTATATCGTCAAAGAACATGTATATCTATAAGCAGATTTGGGCGTGGCCATTGGATTTGACTCTTCATATTCAATCAACAGCTCAAATGAAAGACTTGGATGCAAATCATTGCCATTAAGTCACGCCCATTTGATCAAAGATGAAGCATTCAGATTTCGTCACATACCGTATGAAGAAGAATCATCACATGATCGCGTTCGTCCGATCGGGAATCGACGTCTAAGATATCGCCACACATTCATCAAAATCTATCGAGGGCATTTAATCTTAGCCTTTATAACTCCTCATATCAATGGCTGAGATTAAAATGTTATAAAATGAATCCTCGCCCAATTAGAGTACTCCAAGTACCCCCTCACTTAAGTGAAGATCGACGATCGTGATTGAATCGCGTGATCGAACGCTCCACATTTTGCGACATCACGTGCATTAAAAACAAAAGAAAATAGTCCCACATGATGAAAATAATGGCAATTCGACAGTATATAAGCTACGATTAATTAATGAGATAGGAAAAATCCTAACAAGGGTGCTTATTCTCATTAATCACACACACGCACATGCACACTGTGTGACACGTGGCGTTCTCATACGTCGCCACGTAGCACCACAATTTTTGTCCGCACCACGTCAACTACCATGTCAGCACGCGATAAAAAGATAATTTTTATTTATTTTAATTCAAAATAAATCGAATTAAATTCATAAAAAATTTAGAAAATTTTAAAAAAAAATCCCTAAAAATTAGAAAATTCATATCTTGAAATATATAACTCCAAATTTTTTTTTGTTGGATCAGAAATTAAATTATCTCTCCTTCTAAAAATTCAATTTTTTTTAAATAACTAGAGAATAAATTTTAATTTCAAAAATACACACCTCTTAAAATTAAAACTTAGAAAAATAAATGAGTATAAAAAATTATGTTCTCTTATTATTTAGCATTAAAACCCAATTATAATCTTAAATATAGATGAGAAAAATCTACTTTTAAAAGTCTTCTTAAAAATACACAATTATCTCTAAAATAATGCATTTTGATATTATAACTTAAATTTGCATAAAATGGTAGATATACACTCAAAGTATGATAACATGCATAAATAATAATGTTTTATGCCTTAATTTGCATTAATAATCATGTAATTGCATGTTAAGATTGCATCTTATTATAAGCCCCGCGCATCTCCCATTGATAGTAAGCATAACTTTTGGGACTCTACCTCTCCACTGCTTGCCGATGTCAATGACTATTGCCGACTTGTGGGGAAGCTTGTTTTTTTTTCTCAAGTGACCATCAACTTCAGAATTCAGAACATGACATAAAATGACAATCAAATGGACAATAAAAAGAAGACAATTGGAAAAAGACCCTAAACCATAAAAATCGAGATAAAAAACCCGATTAGAAACTCGGCTTAGAGAAGAGCCACATGTTCTTCTTGGTTTTGAATCGCTCCTGGAACCGGGCCTTGACCTCCTTGCAAGCTTTAACTGTCTTGTCTCATGACTCCAACACATCTCCGATGACACCATCCTTGAGGTCAATGATGAGCGTGTGTCGAGTGGGAATGATGTGGTTGTAGTTGACTATCTTGACAAATGCCTTGACTCGTGACTTTTTGGCTGTCTTCTTGGCAGAGTCCTTGTGGATCAGTTTTTTAGGGTACTTGGAGTTCCCCTCGACGAGGCAGTGGCTGTAGGGACGGTCCCTCATGACTTTGTCAAAGTTCTTCATGATCACTGCCTTCCTACCCGCAAATCGCCCTTGGGGGACGATCACTGCCTTGTTTTGCTTCAAGAACTTCACCATTTTCACCTTGCCTCAGCCGTCGTTCCCTAGAGGGTGGGGAAGCTTATTTACTTGACTATTACACGTCCTGACATCACTTATATGGTAGGTCTCCTTAGCCTGTTTATGCATGTGTCCCACTAGATCCATTAGCAAGTTGCTCTTCGTGTTCTCGTCTATCTCAAGCATGCTCCTAGACGTGGTCTTCTCTACCTACAACACGGTTATCTTTTCGTGGAGGCCTACTCTATCTCTAGTTATGCAATCGATCGTGGTGATTGAAGATATATTTCTGCGTATTGCACATTTATTTGTAAGAACCTTGTCATGTGAGAAAGTAAAAACAGCACATTGTCTCTCTCTCAAGTGTCGAAGTTGAATATCGTGCTATGATGCATGCTTCCTCTAAGATGCTTTGGGTGCATCCTTTTCTTCAGGAGCTTGGTTTTCCAATACAAGGTGGCATGGCCATATATTATGATAACCAAGGTGCAATCTTTCTTTCTAACAATCTTAATTTTCATAAATGTACCAAGCATATCGAGATTTATTTTCATGCTATTCGCCATTGGGTACTTGACGGATTCGTCAATACTCTTTATGTTGGCTCTTCTCAGCAATTGGCCGACATTGTAACAAAAAGGATTAAGTACAGCCTCCTATGACTCTATTTCTTGCAATTTGGGCTTGTTTGATCTCTACGCTCCAACTTGAGAGAAAGTGTGAGTGTATATGGACCATAATGGCACTTTTGTACTTGTAGATTCACTACTCTCTCTCCTCACCCCTCTATATCTTTCTTCTCCTCTCTTATTTTCTTCAATCAAGATCATTATCTCATTTTCAATTTCCATATATATTTTGGGATATATAAGCCAATAACACTTCCATGCATCTTGTTTATTTTCATTAAAATAAAGTTTATTCATTATTAATTCTCGTGTGATGTTTGAAATGAAGTCTACGAGCATATCCAATTACGGGATGAATTATGATGGGATCATAATATAATGATCACTTGTATTTAAACATATGTTCTAAACATTCCTATATATGAGATATTTGAGAAAGACATTAAATTATGCTGAAAGAATAGTATTGTTTGATTCAACTCATATGATGAGTGTGGCTATCAGTATGAAGATACCAAGAATAGATAACATATATTCTTAGAGAAAGAGTTCATTAAATTAAATTGTATGAATCCTTGAATAGTATTATACCTAAGTATCAATCAGATTGATTGATGTCACCCTTGTACATGTGATCCTTTGACTTGAGACATTGATAACGAGAAATTGATGCATTCATTTTCATCATCATGAATAGATTTTAGCATATAATTCTTTCTAATAAAATACATATTATCATGTTTCTGTGATATTTTTACATTCATCATGTTATTCCACTCATGTACTCATTTTGCATTTAATTAGTGTTGATTATGCATAAATATGAATATGCCTTATCATATATCGTTCCTTTAGTTTGTATATCTTGAGACTAATCCCATTTGACTTCTTTGAAGTCAAGTGGAAGAATTCTCACATTTTTAAGAGTTTTGTGGATGCAAGGACATAGGAAAGCAAATAGAAATACATGGAGACAAATTGGAATGGAAGAGAGGAGAAAATGACTTCTTCATCAGTTTAAGGGCTAAGTCAACTCCGAATCCCAAAAGTCAAAGGGTGTAATTAAGGATCAAGGTAGTTAATGGTGTGAAGAAAGTTCAAAGGTGGTCAATTTCATCTTTTAAATAATTTTGAAGATCATCCTATCCTATGGAGGAAACCACTTTACTAAGTAAGTCAAGGTAAGTCAAAGTTGGTCAACTTTCTCTATTTTAGGGAAAGTTGACCAACCTATATTAAAAAAATTTTAAAGTAAATTATTTTATATTTAAAATGAAGTAGAGGTCACCCTATTAAGGTGGACCTCCTCCTTACTTAAGGAGGAGTTGGGAGTCACCTCTTTAAGGATATCTTTTAAAAGAAGGGTTATTACCTCCTTTTGAGGAGGTGAGACTCTTTCTTTAGAAAGAGGTTAGGCCAGCTCATTTAGGGTGGTGCATCCTAAAATAGGAGCTCATTACCTCCTAAAATAGGTAACCACACCCTCGGACGTATTTGGGGTGGTGCATCTCCACCCTTGATCATAAGAGTGAAAGATCTCTACCCTTGTTCACTTAGAACTCTAAAAGACCCTCTCTATATACAGCTCTATTTTCTCTCTCATCTCTGTTTTTTTTGCTTTCTCTTAGCATTAGGCTACTAGAAGAAAGTGGAGAAGAGGTCAAGGCCCAAGGAGAGCATTGCTTGATGCTCAATCTTGTAGTGGAGAAGAAATCAAGTTAGCATTGTGATTGGAGTGGATTGAGCATCACCCGGCCTAGGACGGGCACCACGACGAGGTTTGTGTGACAATTTGGATTGAGTTCTTGTTTGTGTTTATCTCCATAAATAGTAAATTCGTATTTTACTTTTACTTTCTTTTCTTATTTTCTAATAATATAGTGGCTTTGACATCATCCACGTTTGCAACTGTCTCTCTCTATCATTGTGTGTCGATTTGTCAATCCGTCTCTATCGCTGACCACTCTTCTCACCTTTCCATCGTCTCATCCCCATTGCATTTCATTTTACATTGTGTTTCCATTTGAATTCAGATTTCTCTCTTTATTAAAAAAGAAACTAAAAAATTATCACTCATATTCATCTCTACATTCCCCATTTACTCTTGCACTTCTTTGCAAGTTCTCACTTTTTCCACGCTCTCTCACCTTTCATTTGAACGTCTAATCTCATTACCTCAGCTCCTTGTGGATTCGACCCTTACTTACACTATAATAAGTAAGGAAATGTGAAATTTATTACATGAAATCGATACACAACAACGACGGAAAACATGCATAATCGAGTTCATCAATTGGCATCGTTGTCGGGGAACTAGGTGTCATTGAGGTTAGTAGTTTCTTTCTTTCTTTTTTATTTTGATTTTTTTTAGTTTCTGATTTCACATCAGAAAGAGATATTCTCACTATTGTGTCACTATTGGTTAAATAAATCCTTGATTAGGTAATCTATAGATTGATATAGATAACTAGTAAGGTCAACCAATAATATATTATTAAGTCAATAGATTTATAAACTAGGAAGATATATAGACCCAAAGGTTCACAAATAAAGTCCATGGACATTAGTGATGAAACATGTTCGTCCGGTCATTAAAAAAACATGTACACACGTCAAATATTTTTTAAAACTTACTCAATTAAGGATTTAATTAAGAATTAATTAGCATAATGGTGAGAAAGGATAGAATCCACAGAGAATTAGGTAAAAGCTTATAGATGTCTTCAAATTCAATCAAATTGGATGATGAATTGAGGTGAGAAAGAAAACTCAAAGATGAATCCACGAAATCAAAAATCACTTAATTTGGACTTATATCTGCGAAGAAATCAAATAACGAAGTAAAGAAAGAAAAATCAATTGTGAAGAGAGAGAAATAGATGAAATTGCGTAAAATTAAACTAATATACGAATCAAAATTAAAATATAATGTTATAGGATGAATAATTAAGAGGAAATTACTCAATCTAACTCAAAATCACATTCTGAATGATCTGATTAATTTCTAGATTAAGGCTTTTCAATTCGCGTTTCAAAAAACAGAAATTTGGAATTCAAGCAATGAATTCTTCCTCCTCTCTCAATAAAATCTTGATTTCAAGCACTCCTTGGATGTGGAATTGAGTCTAGAAGAGAATTAAAATAAGAAATTCAAGGGTTGTGATGTTTAAAAGTTTTGATCAATAAAAAATCCAAAAATGGGTACATTGTTTGAAGAGAGAGAATTTATAACATTTCAAAAATTTGCGTGACCATTGGATCTTCTCCTTGATGAGATCAACGGTTGCATGGGAATATGAAGAGACAAATGGTTATGGTCAAGTCACGATGGCCAAATCTTTATCAAAGTGTTAGAATCGTGTCACGTGTCCGCATGAAGAGGAAGCGTTGTCGAATCGTAGCCGTCTGATCGTGATCCAATGCATAAGATGCTTCAAATATTGGTCATTATAACTCCTCAAATCAATGACCGGAATTAGCCTGTTAAATAAGACGTATATATGTTCACTAACATGCTGCCATGTAGCGCCCCTCACTACGTGATCATCAACGGTCTTGATTATATCTGAAAATCGAATGCTCTTTGTTACGCCACATCACTTGTGGTTAAATAAAAATAAAAATTGTCTCACATTGGAAAAATCAAGATGATGTGATAGGTTTATAAGGGGTAGCAGGTTTATTAAACAAAAATCAGCCTCCTACGAGTGTTTAGCGCTTATGATGTGTGTTAATTGTGTGCCATGCGTGCGCCACTTGTGCGCCACATGGCACGTGCACACATCGCCATGTGGTGACATGCAAGTGTGAATGCCACGATAGCTAGCACGTCAGTGTACACTTAAAATTGATTTTAAAAATATTTTTGAAAATAACGGGGGCGTGAAACAGGAACTCAAAAGTTTATGCCCTCGATATTTAAACCAGCCCCTGATCAGACTCAGACCTAGACCCAGGCAGGGACTAAATTCAAAACCTACGCCTGATCTTTGGGACCTATGAAAATGAATTTATTACAAGAATACTTAAATCATATCAGCATAAAAGATGGACATTTTTCTATCACAAAATCCAATTAATCTCAACACCATTAAAAATTGAAACATTGTTAATTCGAGAAACTTGATTCATTCAAAATAATTCAGTTTCCGGTTCCCGCCCCTGTTATTTAGACCAGCCCTGGATCGGACCCAGGCGGGGACTAAATTCAAAACCTAAACCTGATCTTTGGGACCTATGAAAATGAATTTATTACAAGAATACTAAAATCGTATCAGAATAAAAGATGGACATTGTTCTATCACAAAATCCAATTAATCTCAACACCAATAAAAATTATCACCTACTAAACACTGATAATTCAAGAAACTTGATTCATTCGAAATAATTCAGTGCGTCTTCATGTCGATTTCCCAAAAAATTAATAAGCCATTCATACCAGATTCAAAACATTCAATTCACCAACCACTCAATTCATTGAAACATTCATTCAAAAGGGTTTATAGAAACTAGATCATTTTTCAGACATTCTTGAATAGATTGAGATAAACAAAAAAAGAGACAGGAATAGAGAAATATAGAAAGAGGCTGGAGGAGCTGGACTGATAACTTAAAGGGAACAGTTGAGAATGAGGAAAGGAAGTATAGAGAAAGCGCGAAAGAGATGTACAAATGAAGGCTACGATGGGGGGAGAGAACAATTTAAAGAAAAGCTTGTGGAGAAGTGCGTGCGAGTGAGTGACGACAAGAGCTAGAAATAGATAGGATGAGAAGAGAGAGAATATGGGTTGAGATAGGAGACAGGGAACAAGAGAGTGAGAGGAGAGAAGAATTAATAGAAAAAATATGAATATCGAGAGAGAAGCATATGAATAGGGAGAGAGAAGCATAATGCAAGAGATTTTGTACGAGAGAGGAGGAAGAGGATAGGAAGAGAGAAGAAAGTTAGGGAGAGGGGGCGAGAGGGCTTAAGCGATAAAATGGGGCAAAAACAGAGAGTAAAAGAGAGAAGCATATTGGGAGAGTGACTGCACTATAGAAAGAAACATGAATAGAGAAAGAGAACCGTAGAAAAAAGCTAAAGAGCTATATGAATAGAGAGTGGAAAAGGGAACAAGAACAATTTCAAAAGAGAAGCATATAGAAGGGGGGATAGCAAGAAAAAGATAGGGAGAAACAGAATTGGAAATATAAAGAGAGGGATTGATAAGAATTTAGAGAGAGAAGCGTGTAGAGAGACTGAGGATGTGAGCCAGAGACAGAAAGAGATGGGCATGGACAGAATGAGGGGGCAGAGCGACAGAGAGAGAAATACAGGCGAGTAGAGAAGAATAAAGACACAAAATAGGGATAAAAAGAGAGAAGAATATAGAGAGAGTAAGTGATTGAAAGAGATAAGAATTGAGATATGGAGGGGTGATGAGAAGAATTCAAAGAGAACTGAAGGAGAAAGAGAGAAAGAGATATTTGAATAGAGGGAGGGAGCAAGAAGAATTAAGAGGAAAACGCATATGAAGAGAGTCATTCACCCAAAGAGAGGAATACTTAGGGGAAGAGGGAGAAAGAGAGGGAATTAGATAAAACGATAGAAAAAAATAATTGAAAGAATGATAGGAATAGAGAGTGTGAATGAGAAGTATCAAGAGAGAATATAAAAATAGAGTGAGAGAGAGAGAAGAGGCATACTGAGAGAGAGCGTGTTAGAAAGATATAGGAATAGAAAGGAGAGATAAGATTGAGAGAAAACAGGGAGAAATAGAGAGAATGAGAGAGAGGAGGAGAAGGGATTAGAAGATCTGAGACAAGATAGTTACACATATATAAAGAGAAGCATTTGAAGTGAGAGAGAGACAAACATAGAGTGAGTGATTGAGAGAAAAAAAGGGGGATTAGAATATGTGAACATAGACAGGGAGAGGGAGTGAGAATAATTGAGAGAGGAGAACCTTGATCGATGATCAGAGATTGGATGAGAGGTTTTATGATCACAGATCGGATAGTCTACCAAGTTATGGCCATCCGATCAGTGATCGCCATTCACTAGACCTGGCATGACAATTTCTATAAATAAATTTATAGAGCTGTAAAATAATTTTAACAAAAAAAAACCTCTTAGACTTCTGCATTCATATAAAGGATAGAACTGGGTCAGAAGTAAATGTAAACGAGGAAGCAGAAATTTGCCACAAGAACCCAAAGATTCTCCACGTGGACCAAATGACTCTGACTCTGAGGGATCAAAAATTCATAGAATTTCGACAACCTGAGATATGCAGTAGAATATATCAAGAAAGCAATTCTGAACCAGAAGCAAGTCTGCATTTTACCCAGAAGCAGGCATGATCTGAGGCGTGTAAGCACCTAGACTGACGGTGTACATTTGTCCACACTGGCATTTGACCTCTTCTGAGGTGGCCTGAAATATAGATGAAAGAAGAAGGGGATTTTCAGCTTTTCCATCATGCATGCATTCACATAAGTTTGCCAAAAATGAAAAACAAGAAAGAACTGGAGAAGGGGAGATGAGGAGAGAGAGATGGAAGAGAAAGGTAATATCTCCGTACATTCAAAAGCTCGATTCTTTCCTGGAGAGACTGCAAGTATTCAAGCTCTCTGCCTTTTTCGGTCAAGAGAGCGTGGTATTCCTCTTCCAAAATCTTCAACTCTGCTGCTTTCACCTCAAACTTTACACAAATGACACCAAATCAGCAAAGAAAGCAATGAAAAAGAAACAGCATTTCGACTCCAAATACTCACCGGAAAACCCTCTATCTTGAGTTGGCATTGAGCAATAAGCTGCTTCAACTGGAACAAAAACTATAGACTTGAGTTTTGCTGCTTAAAATAAAAATCAAGAGCATATGCGTAATTTTATTGCGCTGATCATTCTAAATAATGCTTTACTGAAACAAAGAAGGGCATTTTGATGCAAACCTTGATCGTTTCCTGTGAAATTTCAGATATTTTCTCTTTTAGTTCATCCACCTGGATAAAATGACCTCAACTTCAAGACGAGTGTAGGCAATGTGAAGAATTATACGAAAAATGCAGAATACCTTAGCTCTGATCATCTCGTCATCTGAAGTTGTAATGTCTGCGTATTACAAGTTATGAACAGAATAAAAATAAATGTGGTTGCATTTGATAAAGTTGATACAAAACATAACATTGCTTTAAATATTTCTTCATGGAAATACATATCCCTTTAAAGGAGTGATGGAAAGAGAAAATGAAAATGAATTTATTGCTTCAATCACGCTTTATATACCTTTTTGGTAATCCATCTCCTCCTTGTCACTACGCTCAACCTGAACATTCACGTCCGTCATTGAGAGATAATGATGAAGAAGAGGTAATGATAAGATATGACAGCGCAGTTGCGAGGGACAAAATTTTAAACAAATGACAATCATGAAGCATATGATATCTATGAATACTCATGAATGATTTTGAAAGGAATTTATCTCACTGAAAAAGGATTGATGGTTTCCTGAAGCTTCCGTGATTTGACCCAGTCCTGCATTTAACATAGAGGATTTATCAACCCATTTGAACATGTGAACAACTTTTAGTCATATTTAAACCTTCTGGTCTTGTAGTTTTGATTTCAAATCCAAGGTGATCTTTTGGTAGTAGTTTCTGCTTCAGATAGAAATCAAAAGATATCTTTGTAATCAGGTGGTCGCCGACTTCAGGTGATCATCCTTTTGACTTTCAAAAAGAATGTTTTGTTATCTTTTCAAGGAGGAACTAATTACCTCTCTTTGTTAAATTTCTCTTGTAACATTTCAAATTCCTTATGGAGGAGCTCCAATGTCTAAAAGAAATTTCATAGGAAAAATCATTAGAAGTTCAAAAGTTCTCAATTTTGAACACATGTCTTGGAGAGAATAAAGATAAGAAAACTCAAACTAAAAAAGGAAATTACCTGTGATAAGGTAGCAGATTCAACTTCAAGTGAAGACACTTTCCTTTGCTTTTCACTGATCTGGGAGCGAACCTGGGCATTCCTTCTCGTAAATTCATCTGCCTCCTGAATCAGTTCTTTCATTCCTGACCTGACTGTTTTAATGTTAAAATTAGAAATTCGTTGCATTCTAATAAAATTTTTAGAGGGAAATTATATCTTATTATCTGTTAAGTAGTATTGTAGATAAAAGCTATTAATATTTCATCAACTGTTATATAGAAATTTACAGAATGGAATATAATTCGAGATGTGGTGAAATATTTGAGATTATATATTCTTGTGAAATCAATCTTTCTGATGAATCAAATAATTTCGTTGAACTGGGTTTATATGAAGATTGACCAATTTTGATAATAAATGTCTCACCATGAAGCTTAAAAAATAGAATTATTATCTCGGGATAGCAACCAGAGTGTCTACGCTAAATTCAAAAATATTCTCAATAGACATCTCTGAGGAAAGTTTTTCCAAGCATGAGTACAGATATCATATTTTTCAAAGTAAAGAAACAGAGGAAATATCATATTTTTTCACACTTCAGATAAACAACCAGAGAGAATACAGATAGAGAGAGAGAGAGAGAGATGGAAAGAGGACCTGATTCGAGGTCCTTCTTCATTGTTGCTATGGCTGTTCTCTGTCTCTCCTCCTCAGCCGTTGTAGAAGCAGCTTCTTCCTCAAAATCTGTTAAAATAAGGAATAATCATCAGAATCCAGGTTACACCCAGGAGGAGATTGCAAAAGAAGCGCCATCACTAAGTGAGGAAACAGAATTCATAAACAAAGCTGGATTGGCTGGCCACGCTCTCACTTTCTCTCTCTCACTCCATATCTATCTCTCAATATCTATCTAACGATCTATTTCTCATCTCTGTTTCTCCATCGCCTTTTCAATATTTCTTTCTCTCTCAATCCCTCTTTTTATCTTTCTTCCTCTCTCTCTCTCTCACTCAAGCTCTCTCTCCCCTTCCCTCCCCCTGTCTCCCAATCTCTTCCCCTCTCCATTCTCTCTATAAATCGTATTTACCTCTCCATGTCTCTCTGTCTGTCTAATTCTACCTTTCTCAATCTCTCTCTCTCTCTTTCTCAATCTCAATCCCTCTCTCACTCTTCTCTCTCTCTCTCTCTCTCTCTCACTTTCTACAGTCTTCGAACGAATAGAGAAAAAATTCAAACAGAAGCAGTCCCTCACCGTTGATCTGAGTCCGCAAACTCCTCATGTTCCTCTCTCTCTCTCTCTCTCTCACTTTCTACAGTCTTCGAACGAATAGAGAAAAAGTTCAAACAGAAGCAGTCCCTCACCGTTGATCTGAGTCCGCAAACTCCTCATGTTCCTCAGGTACTCCTCCATTTGGCTAGCCTCCTGCAAAACCTAACAAAATGAGAAGAAACGCAAGCAGAATCATCGAAAATCTTGCTAGATTTTTGTACGAAAAGACATTGCACGGAGGTGCAGAGCAAGAAGAAAACGAGATCGCGTTTACCGCTGACAAACTTCGTTTGAAAAAAGGCGCAAACCTTTAACGACCGCCTCTTTCATTTTATAGATTGAGATTTAAGTAAGAGGAACAATTAAACCCTAATACTAAATTAATTATGTAAATACTCAATTATCTTTTGACCAACAGATATTTTTTTATGGGTCTTTATCTCTGTATCCATATATCTTCTTTTCTGGACCTATGTATATCATATATATCTGTCTTTGTCACCCTCTCTGTCTAGAACTTTTGGCTTAATTTTATTGTAAATCAACCAAAGTCAAAGAAGTTCATTTCTTTTTATTTTTAGTTTTTAAATGGCATGATAATTTAGAAAATTAAATTTTTCTTTAATACTACCAAAAACGTTTTTCAACAAAACTCTGATGTTTTAAAGGTCCTTGATTTTCTAATTTTTTTTCTCTAAAACTAAAGGATTCCATGAGTGCGCTGACATGAGTACTACCAAAACTTTTTTCAACAAAGCTCTGATGTTTTAAAAGTCCATGATTTTCTAATTAAATATTTTATTATTATTTTTCTAATACTAGAAAAATAAAATTAAATTTAGAAAATTAAATTTTCTTTAATACTACCAAAACGTTTTTCAACAAAGCTCTGATGGTTTAAAGGTCCTTGATTTTCTTTTTTTTTTCTTTTTTTCTACAACTAAAGGATTCCATGAGTGCGCTGACATGAGTACTACCAAAACTTTTTTCAACAAAGCTCTGATGTTTTAAAAGTCCATGATTTTCTAATTAAATATTTTATTATTATTTTTCTAAAACTAAAGTATTCCATGAGTACATTGATGTGGTGATGTCATGAACACATAGCATCCATACTATAATTCAAGATGTGATCATTCCCCTTGGTATAAGAGGAGATTGATTAAATGAGTGAGATGTGATTAAATCCTTAGCCCAGTTAGTGGAAATATTAGAAGAGTTCTCAATGATTTCCTCCACGCATCAACACTAAATTGAGCGAAAAATTAGAGTTTGGCAGTTGATAGTACCCTGAGTTATTAATGAGCCTTGTGCGAGTGAAGGATTATAGGAACATGATAATCAATGATAACAAGGTTCTTGATGGGATTTTTTATACTTTATATCTCCTCAACCATTTGGTGTAGCTTGGCACCCCATGGGTTGGCAACTCAACTTGTCAATTGGGTTAAATTTATTTTTGATTAGTTAATCTATTTTTTGATTTATTAATAATTAATTAATTTTACTGATAAGTGTTATTAGTTCTATGAAGTTAATAATTAGAGAGATACATAGAGGAAGTGGGTCACACATATAACTTCTATGGATGTTAGTGGATATAGATATAATTCTGAGTGTTTTTATGAAAATTTCACATACCCAATAAACATTGTTGGAAACCTCTCATTCTTCTCCTTCTCTTTTAGTGAAGAGTATAGAGGAGATTCAGTCATCTAAAAATCATATAGATACTACTAGACTCTGGACACTTTAATAACTTCAAAAACTTCTTCGATGAACTTTTTAGGGTTCACCCTGTAACTATGAACTTTGTTCTATATCATATGATAGAATGTTCTTGGTGCCTCATCATTTAGAATGTTCAATTCAATGCCTCCTATCACATTCAATGTTTTGATTAAAATTTCAAGGGCTTATCGAGCCTCAGATCCCAAATTGACTACATGAGACGTATCAAGATGAAAATTTTTAGTTTAAATCTTACAATTTTTTCTTTTATGCAGGTGACATGGTGCATTATGATGCATCATATTGAGGTGTTTATTCTGGACTACTTATCATTAGTTACTCATAAGGGGATACGTGGAACAATCATGGATACCAATTAGTATCTTGAAGAAGAGGAGAGACAACATAGGGTTTTGATTCAATCAATGATGTTCTTGGTTGGTTGAAGTTGTCAAACCACATTGAAGGGCTACACTTGAAGACGTATATGGCACATTTGATATGACATACCCTTGATATCTCCGATAACAACATACCTAGTAGGATGAAGACTATCATACAAAAGAAATTTAGAAATAGGATGGACAGTACACAAACATTTACCTTTGCAAGATCAATGGTAGATGAAGATTATCCATTGGTGATGAGGAAGGCACCATACCATAGTTGGAGTTGAGGAAATGAGAATCTAGAAAGAAGACTTTAGCGCTAGCGATGAAGGAGCTTGCACTTTTGGAGTTATATAAAATATAGGAGTTCTATTATCACCTTGAAAATGTGAAAAGGTTTTAGTGGGGGCTAATGGGGTGGGAGCAAAAGTGGGGATGGATACTTGCCGTTAGGTAGATGGTTGTGTCTTAGAGGTGAAGTAACAAATATGTTTTAAATAAGGTAACATTTATTGAGACAATATACTTACAGGGGTATAAAAGATAGATGTGATATCTCTTCAATGTATAAGAATTGCAAGCAAACACACCTTTGATATCTCTCAACTTGCTTTTTTGCAATTTTTTCATTTTCTTGTCTTTTTGAAAGTTTTTTTACATGGTGTACTTTATATTATAAAGTATTGAGGTTCATCATCTTCAAGAACATGTTGCAAACTATTTCAACATCAATGCACACCCGAAACCTCTCCAAAAGCTAAGAAGATCACTTGATGGAGGTCTATGCAATAGTTTTTGCATTGACCCATCCTAAATCTCTCATATTTTCTTCTATGACGATAAAATGAAATTGAGTAAATTTGTCAACGAGAGAGATCATGAAGCCATTTAACGTGAATGCAAATAGAAAAGACCTTGACTTTCGCTTAACTTGAACTTCATAATTCCCCATCAGCTATTCATATTGGACTCATGACTGACCAAATAATGACTAGAGACTATCAGCCCTTTATTTTGATTTAGTTTCAAACAGAATTCTGAAAGGATGTTGCTTGGCCTTTCACTTGGTCAATCATTCAAAAATTTAGAGAGATTCAAACGTGAGAGGTTGGCCCTTTTGGCTGCCAAACCTTTTTCATGCTATTCATTTCTCTACTGAAAAGGGACACTTTTGGCGATAACTCTTTGAACACTTGGACCATTCTCACCATGCATCCATGGAACTCATCGATTGGTGGTTTGGGCTCATGCAGAAAATACTTAGAAGGGTCTCCAATACAGTTCTAGAGAGAGAATACAAGTCACTCATTATTACAAGATAACAAGGAGAGAGAGAGAAATAGAGGAAGTGTGAGAATTTATTACAAATTTTATATACGTATACAGAGAAAGATGACAAGAATGGGATGAAGCATCCCATCACACTAGTGGAACATAATTACACAGTGGAGAGAGAGATGAGAGAGTGGAAGGTAAAAGAATGAATCATCATCATACAGACAAATTCATGATAATTCCAGGACTTATCATATAAACTTTCGAGAGAAGCAGACACAAGAGGCCATATCAGAAGTGGCGTCATCCTCTCTCTCCTGTCTCTGTTGGCTTTCTGTCGTATCCATTCTTGGCAAAGGGGAAGAAGAACCATCTCCTTCGAGAGAAACTCTCAACCCTCCATCGGATATCACATTGACCTCACAATATTGCGGTGCATTTTTCAGCACATGCCCAGATTTGCCTCCTCCTTTCTTCACTGCCCTGTTAGAAGCGAGAAATTTGTTGTAAGGAATGAAGATTCGTAAGGATCAATAATGAATTCTGCTAGATCATACTGAGTCATCAATGTTGTTAAATACATAGTGTATCCCATTTTGAAATCTCCAATAATTTTTTTTTGGGATTCCTGGTATGAATGCACTTTGTCTCATCCATCTCCTAAAAATGCAATGTAGAGACAAGAGAAAGCGAGAAAGAGAGAGAGAGAGAGAGAGAGAGTCTATGTTGCTTCCACTGAAGGAGTATATTTCTTAGGGGTGGTTAGAGAGAGGAGGGGCGGGAGGGAGGGGGGAGAGAGAGAGTATTTTGAACTCTCCACAGAAGGTGAGACTGTATTTTGATCCGGGTTTACAAGGAGGGGCGGGAAGAGTTGGGGGAGAGATGAACAGAGAGAGAGGAATTATATTTTGAACTCCGCCGAAGGATAGTATTTCTCAACCATGGGGTTACAAAGAGGAAGGGCAGGACGATGAGAGAGAGAGAGAGAGTGAGTAGATCAATCCCAGCTCTTCCACCTCCGAAGCACTGCCATCTCTACTGGCTCTACCTAAGCTCACTCTTGGTAGCTTTCTCCAATGGAGAACACAGCTATTGCCACTTCTCAGGAGTCAAAAATGGCTGTCCTTGATTGAGAAGCAGCTCCACCTGAATAAATCTACGACGATAAAGGAGATATAATCCCTAATTTTTTTACATGTTCGTTATCTGAATCTAAAATGTTAGCATTGGATGCCATCGTAAGATCGCTTTGGATCAACCACCAAATCTCAAAGCAGTTCTTTTCAACAAAAAAACAAGATCGTTTGGATCAACCACCAAATCCCGCCTTCTAGAACTGCAATCTAAACTACACAACAGACAAAAAGGATCATTGACAGCACCCGAAGATGTCAAAACCTTGAAACCATCGGTTATCATCTCGCCGCCATTGGTCTTCCTGTCGACGATGAAACACTTCATCAAATCTTTCTCCGTGGCACATCATACTGGTCATCCACCTCCTCACAATCTCAGGCTTGCTACCCCGATAGCGGCGCTACGCACCGCAGCACGCCTGACGATAATCATTTGGCAGATCCTGCCCTCTGCCAGGGACCAGATCGCTTGTATATCGGTAATGGCGCAGGTTTGCCCATCTCCGCCTCCAACTCATCTCATATTCTCACTAATCAAGATTAATCCTTGAATCTTAACAATATGCTTCATGCTCCTGCCATAATTCACAATCTTTTGTTTGTCCATGAATTTTCATTAGACAGCAGTGTGTTCCTCGAAATTCATCCCTTTTCTTGTTTGGTAAAGGATCGATCGACCGACCCTCAAAACCCTACTCTCTGTAACACTTGGCGATGGACTCTGCCTACTCCAAGCTCTCCGGGCGCTTGCTCGGGCCTGCATCAGTGAACGCGCTTCCTATGACACTTGGCATGCGTATCTAGGTCATCCCTCTCTCCGCATTCTTCATCAAATCATCACCAAATACGGGCTCCCGGCTAAGCTTTCTCGAAACTTCATCTGTCTGCAATGCTTGTTGTGTTCCTAGTGCTCATCAACTTCCTTTTTCTAGCTCTTTTCGGAAAACTAGTTCTCCGTGGAACTCATTCCCTCTGATCTTTGGGAACCCTCCACGTTCTTTCTAACTCCGAGTTTAAGACTTACGTTGTGTCTGTCGACGACTCTCATTGCATCTGGTTATTTCCTCTTAAATAAAAGGCGATCTCTCCAATGTCTTCATTCAATTCCAGGCCTTGGCGGAACGAAAATTTTCCTAAAAATCTTGGCGCTTGTATCAAACTGGAACGGTGAATACCAAGCTCGTCAAAATCACCTCAAGAATTTTGGTATTCGTCATCGCGTCTCATGGCCCCATGCGCCTCTGCAAAATGGCTTGGCTGAGAGAAGGCATCGTTATGTTATCGAGACGGCGTTTACCATGTAATCTCTATCAAAATTTCCTCGTTGTTCTTGGGATGAAGCCTTCGCTTCCGCTGCATGTTTACTAAATCGCAGGACAGCAACGCGTCTCCAAGTTTCCAAATGAAAAACTCCTCAAAAACCCTCCCCCAATTATTAGGACACAGTTCCCCCTTCACACTGTATCTTCACTGCCTTCTCCAATCGACACCTTCACCTCGGACCGCCACCTTTGTTGACTCTTCCTTTTCCTCGGCCTCCACTTTACGTCCTCAAGTGCCTTCCTCCATTTCCTTGTGCTCCTCTTCCCTAGACTCTTTCCTCTACCATCTTGAGCCTCCATCAAGCTCTAGCTTGTTGTCCGCTCCTGCACTGGTTTCTGACCCTTCGGCAACTCTACCCTTCGCGCCTTCCTCCTACCGATATTCGTTGGCATGCCTCCCGTACCCTCATCCTCGTCCTTGTCCTCATCTTCGTTCTCTTTTCACATCCTTTGGCAAGAGAAACGCCTAGTCGTTACTCTCTCCTCTTTCTCTTTCTCCCATTTCGGGAGTTTATCTTCTTTGTCTACTTGAGATAGGCTTTGAAACTGCCCACTCTATTGAGAAAGGACCATGAATTGAATTGAATTATTCTTGGTCCATCTTATTCTCCATTCCTTTGAGTGTTCAAGTTATATTTGGAAGCATCCTTGTTCTTGATCCTCTTCTTGAAGCTTGAGGATCTTCATCTCTGTTCGTACACTCAAAGAAAATCTGCTTTATGGTCACGACTTTTTCAACAATCACTACCATCTCCCACACTCATTTGGAAACTCTCAACTTTGCCCAAGCTTCCACGAATCCCGTGTGGCGCAAGACGATGCAGCTTGAAAATGGCGCTCTTATTCACAGTCAATCCTGGCTTCTCGTCTCTCGTCCACCCAAGATGAACATGTTCGGCATCCAATGGATCTTCTGACTCAAATATCATGTTGATGGTTCCATTAATCGCCACAAGGCTCATCTCACTGCACAAGGGTACAGGCAAGAGCAAGGCTTCAAATATTTTGATACCTTTAGCCCCATCATTAACGGAATCAGTATTCGTCTCCTCCTTGTTGTTCACATTAGTCAATCCTAGAAAATTTGTTCAGCTTGATGTTTCAAATGCATCCTTGCATACTGATTCAACCAATCATGTCTTTATGGAGCACCGCCTGGTTTTCATGATCTTCAATTTCCCAATCATGGAGTCTGCCTTCGTAAATTGATTTATGGGCTTAAAAAGGCATCGTGTGCTTGGTTTTTCAAACTCGCTACTCGTCTTCATACACTTGGTTTTTCTGGCTCCAAAACGGACTCCCTCCCTACTTCAAAAATCACCTCTATTTTCAACAATATTATTCTTCTTGGGTCAGATCTCTCATCGTAAAGCCGCACTTGCATTCTTCTCGGGCCAGATCTCTCATCTTAAAGCCGCACTTGCATTCTTCTTGGGTCAGATCTCTCGTCTTGAAGCCGCATTTGCATTCTTTTGATTTGGATCCTGCATCCATCTTGGCTTTGAGCTTCACGTTATGATGAAGGGATAGCTTTATCCCAAGAAAAATACATCCAATCGTTAATTCACCGGCTTAAATGAAAACCTAACAAAACCACCGCCAATCCTTTTTCGCCTGAGTAAGATTTCCTCGATTGATAACACTCCATCCGATGCTTCTCTCGATCCTCTTATTGGGGGTGCCTTGCAAGAACTCACTTTATCACTTCCGGACATTGCTTTTGCTGTCAATCATGCTTGCCAATTCATGCATCAACCCACCAATAATCACTGGGTTGTGGTTAAATTTCTCCATAAATATCTCCAATGCACGTGTTCGATTGATCTTCTTGTTCTTCGCCAATCTAACATTGCCATCTTAGCTTTCAATGATGTCGATTTGCCTGGAACATCAATTGATCGTCCCTCCATTGTCTTGTATTTAGGCACCCTTCTACTTACCTGGAGTCTGAAAAAGCAATCGATAGTTTCCAGCTCCATCATCAAAGCCCTTGCTGACGCCACCACCGAACTCACCTGACTTCAAGCGCTCGTGCAGGAGCTTAAGCAGCCCCGATCGATTCCAACATACTGGCGTGACAGTATTGGGGCCACCTGATTGGCTGAATATCCGATGTTTCATGCTCTCATGAAACACATTGAAATAGATTTTTACTTCCTTCATGAAGGAGTAACTGCCATGCATCTTCGCATCGCCGTCACCTCCAGTCAAGACCAGGTAGCCGACGCTTTGATCTAGGAACTTCCTCAGTCTCACTTCAATAGGCAGCAGACCAAACTCAAAGTCGTTCTTACCTTTTGCAGGAGCATATTAAGGCACCTGAACATAATAATGCCACATAAACCCCCGAAAGCCATCAATCCCATCATCCTCCCATCGTCTCACAACGGTCATCTCCTACTACAATGAATGCCTCCACTGTAAACACCAAACTCAACTTTCTATTTTGACTCAAAAGCATTTCAACCTAGCCTCTCTCTCTACATTTACTTCTACTCTGTTCTTCTCTGCACTTTCCGTAATAGTTGCAAAGAGGAAGGGGAGGAAGGGTGGGAAAGAGAAACAGTATATTTTGACCAGGGGTTACAAAGAGGAAGGGTAAGAACGGTTGAGGGAGAGAGAGAGAGAGAGGGAGGAGGCATACTTTGAACTTCATTGAAGGAGAGTATATTCAGACTAAGGGCTAGATAAGAGGGAGGGCAGGAAGGGTAAGGGAGAGTGAGAGGAAGTATATTTTGACAAAGAGTAAGTGTTTGAGGGGGAGGGGGAGATGGTGATGATGATGCTCTGATCATGAACTCTAGAAATAGGAATTAGCCAGACCCCACAACTAAAACTGTGAAGAGTGTAGATATGATGGTGCATCAAATGATTATCGACAAAAATTAAAGCCTAAATAATTACTCATTGCAAACAATGGGAACACAAAACAAGCTTATTTTACCTTATGTTTGACTTTGAAACCCCCATTATTAACCTTTGTATGTGGAGAACTGGAATAAGTTCGACAATGGCATTCCCAACCTCATCGCTTTCAATCATCACTGTATCCATGATCACCTGTCAATGTAGGTAAGCTCAGATTATATGTCCTCTGAAATATAATTTGGCTATAATCCTTTTATTTATCTCATATCAATGTATGTTAATGGTTTTCTGTCCCCATTTCGATAAAAAAAAACCAATTTGGCTGAGAAGATTAAAAAGAAATTTACCTCTAAGACACAAACTCAACATACTCCCCCTCATACTTATCTTTCTATCTCCATATTCTTTGAAAATTTTAGATTCTACTCCTAGAGGATCATCTTATATGATGATAAAGACCAATTGATCAAATAAATGGCACTGGAATAAAAACTCAAAATTTGATATCTTTACTACTGTTTAATTTCTTTAAATGTGTATCACCTTTCAAACTCTGTGCATAGATATCTAGATATATCTCTAAACAAACCTCTTTATACAGAAACCCATATATCTATTTATCTATCTATCTTTCCATCCATCTACCAACCTATCCATCCATCGTCTATCAATCCATCAATCTGTCCATAAATTCATCTTTCCATCAGTCCATTTATCCATCCATCCATCTATTCTGCTCTTAAAAACCTTGAGGCCCATGATTGGCCCAGTAAGAGGAGACTGATATAAAGGAGGCTGGAGTGCCTAGATGAGGGAGAAAGCAGCATGAGTTCTCTATTTCTCTCTCTGTGCTACACCCAGACTCCCTCCTACCCTTGGTCTCCTTAATACTTTTCCCTTGACATCCCTTATCCTTTTTACTGTTGTGTACTTCTTACTCGATGTTCTACCCTTAACCCCACATTTCTTCCCAATACGAATATCAATATTATCAATATCAAGGAGCAAATAGATCCTTGTCAATGATCTTATCATATGATTAGGGCACTAAGGATAGAAAATTCCATTAATACATAAGTTAGGTATGATATAACCATAAGGGAAAGATCACTCCAGGAGGACACAACAGTTTATCATCCTCTTCTACAGATCCTGCTTGGAATCATTCTCAGACTCATATTGACATCTAGTCTCAAAAAATGTACCCCAACCAAAGACAGGAAAAGAAAACAAGAATTAAATCTCACTGATGATGTAATGTACAGGAGAGAAATAATATAGCATTTCTATTGTGGTGAGTGATTTGGGCCTTTTCACATAGTCTTTATCTCCTCCTTCACTGCTTTTTCCTTCAAAACCTTTCCAGACAACTCTTCACATTTGATGATGGGGATTATGTTACTCCTGCCCCCTTCCCCCCAAAAAAGAAAAATAAAAAAAGATAATTCCTTTTTCCTCCAGTTTTAGTGGTGGTAATCTTTTAGAAATTTGTGCTTCAGATTCATAAACTGCCCCAAAGTTAGGGAGATTGTCCAATAAGACTATTTTTTTAAAAATAGGAGGTGTTTTAAAACTTTCTTGATATCTTGGTGTTCAATTCTCCACCATAGATCTTCAAAGGAGACTAGGTGGAATTCGATGTGGAAAGTTACTAGTGCTTGAGCTCTTCTATAACTGGACCAATAGTTTTACATACTTCATAAAGTCCAAAGTATTTGTGGAACAAGATTTCCATGTGCTCTTTGAGAGAGAGACTTCATTGGGTAGGGATGATTTTCAAATAAAAGATGCCTCTCATCAGAAGACAGATATCCCTCAGATGTTGGTCCTGTTTGAGACTTCACTGTGGGCTCGCATACTCCACAAAATTTCCCTTGGTTCAGAAATAATTTCATATATTTCTTCAAGGTGAGATGCCATGATCATAAATTGGGGGCATTGGATACCATCACTAAGGATATATAGTGAATATATTCAATAGTTCTCTTTCAATAAGGGAAATTTAATACTAAAGTGGAGGGCTGACTTGTAACCATATTTTCCCCAATGCAATCATTTAATAGCAACAATTGTGGGCTGAATTTTACAAGTCACTTCTGATACCCTACAAGGATTAGAGAAACTCCTTGAATCTCTAATGTTTGGGAGTGTGTGCCACATCTCAATTTGCTTGTATTTAACCAAAATCTAAGAAATTCCTTTTGTCAAATACCTAGTATTCTGATTCAACTTGAAGATGAATTTCTCCTCATTAAAAGAAAACAAAACAGGTGAGGGAGAAGAGGTTGACCAAGGTGTTTCTGTTTATCCACATGCCATCAAGGATTTTTGTCATTAAGCCTTGAAATTTTGGTTTGTTCGTGACCAAAAAGGTGACAAGGGTGTTGGACAAAGTGAAAGGGCATTAAATTGCCTTCACGAGGTTTGAAGGTCTTTTTTATGCAGATCAACTTCATTCAAGTATGGCATGGAGAATATTATTGAACTCCACAAAATAGGGATGCAATTGAGTTCAATGATTTTATTTAGTGCCATTCTCTATGTTTTTAACGATATGCATTGGTTAAATGAGGCTATTAGAATGTTGGATTAATCTCAAAGAGAGCTGTTGATGGAAAAAAATTTCTATCTCATTTTTTTATATTAGGAGCAGCAAAAAGACATCTCATAATCAATGGAAATCTCCCAAAGAATAGGTTTATAGTGTGATCCACTACTTGACTGAAGGGAGACCTCCCAAGTGTTCAAATAATCCTAAAAGTTTTAGCTTAAATTCTACTATGAAGGCTTACTCCTCACACTATGATTCATATTTTGGATCATCTTCCACAATCACTTGGTGTAGCTCCACCATATAAGAAATGCCTTTTGGATAGTTCCACTTGAACTAATTGCATGTGTGACATTCCTCAATTTCTCAATATAAGATATTGTTTTTGGGTATTGACCTCCCCCATTCAATAGAAACTTTATAATATAAGCACCATGTTGAGAATGAACCCACCTAAAGGTCACCAACCATTGCATTCCATTAATAATATTTGATCCCACCCCCATCAGTTCAAGTGGAATATTGTGCATCCCATCACTAAATAATCATTACAATAGGTAATAGAAGACTAATTTGATTAGTAATGATGGCATCCCTACTGATTAGCATAATACAAAATTATGAGTCCCCAAACAATGTGAGAACCCAAATGTCCCCAATAGGTTCATAGTAAGTACATGTGCCAATACCCAAATGGAATTAAGGGGCAAATGTGCCACAAACAATTCATCTTCATCAAGTTCTTTTTTCCTCAATAGGTGTCCAATCATTCTTCACAAATTGCATTCAAGATTCCACATTTGAGGTCATGGAAGCATACTTTTCTCCTTGCATTTATTTCTGAAAGCATACTTATCATTCTAGTGGAAGCACAAGCTCTTCCCTTTGTTGGAATTCAACATACAAAAATTTTAAAAATTTCCAAGGAGCTTGTTTTTGTTTGCAAGTGTCATTGTAATTGTCATGTTTATGTTAAAGAATGAGAGGTGGTACTATCAGAGGCCCCACTAAACCAGAAGACAAGGGTGACAATGATTCCTCCCATTGGTTGCAAGATGTCTAGAATGATATGCATACAAGTATTGAGAATTATGGCTTATCCAAACTTGTGCATACCACTATCCTTCACTCTTATTTATGCCCTCTCATAAGTCAATGCAGGTTTATTCTCCTTGGGACACGTCTAGCATAAAGTGAGTGTCTGATCCATCACTGCTGCTTCCTTAGCTCCGTTCTATCCGCCTAGACATGTGATAATGGGGTCTTACCATCAACTCACTTGAGAAGTCCTTATAAGAGTTAATAAATTTTTTCTTGTCCTCACTTCTGGTTGACTTCTACCTAACAGGTAGCTATAGGTCAAGGTTAAGAATATGGACATTTCTTGATTTATATCTTAAATTTTCAAGAACATGTCATATTAATTTGTTTGGCCTCATTGCATTAAAGCAAAACTACTTTGCATAAAAAAATAAGAAAAATCAAGAAAACATATAAAATCCTACACCTATCTACTTGTAGGTACATTTGTTAACTATCTATCTATTTTCCCTAGTCCCAAAAAATGAAGACTTTAGATTCATTTATAAAATAAGATTAGCTCCTCTTAGCTAAACCTATGCAATATTCTGCCTTGACATTGTTCAACTTCTTTGATCCTTGATGACCCATGAGCCTAAGAAGAAAGACAATCAAATTCACAATGAAAAAGAAACGTATCAACTAATATAAGGCAACGTAGGGGACAAGTAGACTTGTTCACACCAAGTTGGATTGGCATCTAAAGACTAGTTTAAAGGTGTGCTATTTGGCTACCATTTCAAGAGATTGTATACAACATTGGATACAAGTTTTCTACACAATCTTGTCATGCATCATACACGTGATAAAATTCTCTCATTATCTATCCTTATTTGTTGTTATCTATGATTTAACAAAAGTCCATGTCAATAATTGTGCATTAGTCTTAAAATTTGTTTGAGGGCCCACTTCACTCAAATGAACACAAAATAAAACAATATAAAAAAACAACAACAAATTAAAATAGATGAAAAAACCATTCATTTATTTATTTGTTCATCAGGTTGCCTACTTTTTTTGTTTGTCTATCCTTAAAAATAGTGGGAAACATATTTTTGGAAATCACTTGAAATTGCAATAGTATTTCTGATTAATCCATTCCATATTGAATGAATCTCTATCATGTTCTATACATCTCCTCTACTTATTGAAACCAATTTTCTTTGGCTTGTATAGTGGTATAGTAGAGATATCCCATGCCTCAAGAAAAAGATAATTTTTTTGAGAAACATAGAAAGAAGTTTATAATTCTCAAAAACTCCATTTTGAAATGGATAAAAACTCTTGTATATCACTTAGGTCCTCCCCTAGAATCACCTAACTCTCTTGTGAGGCATAATATCTATCTATCTGATTAACATGGACCAACTTATAAGGAATTGGTTTTGACTTAATGAAATACCTATTTTATTTGGTGTAATTCTTGATCAGAATGTTGGCTTTGTGGCTCAGCTTTGAGACATTGGGCATTTCTTTTGGCATTGACTGAGATGCTGTTATGGGGATGGGAAAAAGGAAAAAATAAAATGAAACTTCTTTTCTTTCGAGAAATAAAGAAACTTTATATAAAAAGGCTGGATTTTTATCTATCCGTGAAGGAAATTTTGATAGTTTTTAGGAAGGGCTATCATGCATATAAATACAGTCATCTAGGCCCACTTGTATGCATCCCATTTTGTGAATCTTTTTTCTTCCCTTTCTCGGTTCCAAAGGAGAAGATACTCAGGCTACCTTATTTGGGAATTGTAAGCACCATAGTGGGGACTCGGTAAATAGGGCTAGCATACATGAGGTGCTTCCTGAGGGTTCATATTCTTCATTTCAATTATGAAGTCATCTTTCTATTGAAGTTATCTATCTATAAAGGAAACTTTAAAAGCTTTTTTGAAGGTTTGTCATGCACATAAATAGAGTTTCCTTCACTTGAGTGCATCCCATTATGTGGGTCCTTTTTCTTCCCTTTCTCGAGTCTACAGGTGAAGATCTTGCTACCTTGTATGGAAAGTGAAAGCATCCTTTCTTCTCTAGTGGGGATCTTGCTAAAAAGGGCTAGTGAACATGAGGTGCCTCTTGAGGGTTCATATTCTTCATCCCAATTATGTAGATATATTTCTATTGAAGTTATATATTGAAAACTTATCTTCTATCTTCCTTCATCCTCATTGCTCCCTATCTTCTAGATAGAATAAATTAAAGGACAAGGATAACTTTACCTTCGAAGAATCACCAAGCTTGAAGAATGGCTTGAGGAGTTGAATTCTCTTACTTCTTTCTACATTCAAGTAGGTCTCCACTTGCTCCGGAGTGACCTGGTTCCTGGGAAGCATCCCCACTGCCAGATAGCAAGATAGATAGACAAATAAGATAGATATATAGATTGATACAGAAACAGACAGAATATATGTATGTGCCATTTTTCAGCTAACTGCCATTTTTCCTTTCTGAGGTGATACTGTCTCTAATTACATATGTGCCCTTACTCATTTTACCGTTGGGCTAAGTGACCATTGTCATCTGAGTTATATTGGGCCTATATCTTGTAATGGGCCTGAAAAGCTCGGTTACCCGATTCAGTCAAAATCGGGTAATGGCCAGAAAACTAGCCGTTACATTTGACTAAGACACACCTGTATAAATATTAACCTGAAATAATAAGACTTAAGCTTTTGACTCAGTTATTCTCTACTCTTACTCTATTGTTCTTCCGGTTACTGATTCTTCTCATGGTATCAGAGTAGGAAATCTGAGTCAAGATTTTTTTTCCTTCTTCTGGAGTTTTTTGAAATTCATCCTATCGGGAGAAATATTCATTCTCCAGAACAATCTCCAATGACAGAAGCTGGTCTTCAACTACCTAAGGCGCCCATTCTCGACGAACATAGTGTGCCATCTGTTCAAGCATCATCAAGTCGGAATATCAGTATTTCTACTGATCGATGGCTTACATATCTTCCAACTATTGCCAAATGCAATATCTTCAATGGTCAGAATCTTATCCTATGGGAGAGAACCATTCAAGCTGCTTTAAAACCTCACAAGCTCATCCATCATCTACAAGAGAATTGTCCTACAGAGGATGATCTCAATTATCAGAAGTGGGTAATGGAAGAAGAATTTGTCTTTGCTTGGCTACTTGATTCAATTTCTTCATAATATATGGCGAGTTTCATCTCCTATGATACTGCTAAGGGGCTCTGGAAGGCCATTCGCAGAAGTCACTCCAAGAAAGGTAATAAAGCAAAGATTGTTGACCTGATTAGTCGGTCATACAATCTTAAGCAGGGGGATAAAGATATTCTTACCTATTCAAATGAGTTACGGGCAATCCATACCGAGTTGGATAATTGCTATCCTCAGTCCATTGATCTTGTAACTAGGACTAGGGAAGCAACCAACCAGTTATGCCAACTCCTTCAAGGCTTGTGACTGGATTTTGAGACAATTCGAAGTCAACTATATAACAGGGATGAAGAACCTACCTTTGATGAGGCTGTCTCTAAACCTATGCAAGAAGAAAGTCGCCTTCAGACCATGAAAGGAGAAGTTGAAGGAAGTGTCTACACTACATAAGGATTTAGACATTCTGGACAAAACTAGAGTCAATACCCAAGAAATGGGACCAGGACTGAGATGGACAAAGGTAGGAAGAATGACCTTGTATGCTCCTATTGCAAGAAACCCAGGCATCACAAGGACAAATGTTGGCAACTGCATGGTAGGCCTCCTCATATTGCTAAAGCACATGCAGTGCAAAATTCCAAGAAAGGAGGTAGCCTCAATGCAACTTCAGAAAATATATCCTCTGCTCAAGATTTCCAGAAGATGTTGCAGGAAATCCAACACCTCAAAACTGCTCTCAACTCCTCTACCTCAGTTATTGGCTCAACTTCCATGGCAAACTCAGGTAAGAATGAAAATTTTTTTATAGCTTAACCTTTTTTACAAAAAATCTGACAGCCACCTGGATCCTAGACTCTGGAGCAACGGATCATATGACACCACTATCTCATATTTTTGCATCATATGAACCCGTCGCTCCAGGAAAACATGTTCAAACTACCGATGGCACATTACTTCCTGAGATTGGAATTGGTGCCATCAACTTACAACCTATAGGACTTATAACCCATATGTTGCATGTACCAAAGCTTTTTGTAAGTCTTGTCTCTGTACAACGACTTTCAAAACTTAAGAATTATAGTATTCTCTTTTGACGATCTTGATGCCTATTTATGTTCCAAGGTCCAGGGTCGAGAATTGGACTAGCTAAGATCAAACAAGGCCTCTACTACCTTCATGGACTTGATTCACAATCTCCCGTGATGGGTGACTTAAAGATGGCCTTGGTTCAAGTCTCAACTACTTTGGTGGAACCCATTATGGAACTTCATAACATAAATGGGCCATCCCTCCTTTCATCTTCTCAAACAAATGTATCCACATATGTTTAAGGACATTAAACTTGAAGTACTTACCTGTGATGCTTGCCAATTAGGAAACTTCAAAAGGAATATCTATTCTACTAACAACAATCGTGCCAAAAACCGTTTCAAATACTTCATTGCGATGTCTGGGGTCCATCACCACATACAGATCTTCTAGGACATTAATATTTCCTCATATGCACTAACGATCATAGTAGGTTTACCTGGCTTTTCCTTCTGAAGCACAAATCTGAAGTCTCTAATTGCATTAAAAATCTCTGTCAATTAATTAAAAGAAAGTTTGGTGATACAGTTCAGGGTCTTCAGATTGATAATGCTAAAGACTTCCTAAATAGCAATTTAAGTCAGTTTGTGACATCTGAAGGAATTAGACATGAAACGTCTTGTCCCTACACTCAGCAAAATGGTCTAGCTGAGAGAAAAATTAGAGATATAGTAGATAAAGTTCGGACCCACCTTATACATGCTCATGCTCCAATGAACTTATGGGGCTTCTCTGTTATGACAATTGTTCATCTTATTAACAGGCTGTCATCCAAAACTCTAGGCTTCCTCAGTCCTATAAATATCCTTGAGGATCTCTATCCTACTGTCAGACTGAAGACTAGCTTACCAAATAAAGTATTTGGGTGTGTTGCTTATGTGCATAACCCAACACATAAGCACAATAAATGGTTTCATAAGGCACTTAAGTGTGTTTTCTTGGGTTATTCTACAACCCAAAAAGGATATAAAGTCTACCACCCTATCACCAGGAAGCATATGGTCTCTAAAGATGTGATATTTGATGAAAAAACATTTTACTACATATCAGACAAAAAGACTACTTTTAGAGATCTACCATATCTTCAGCTCCTTGATACTAGTATATCTAGTTCAAGTAATCCTACTAATAGTAGTAATTCTACTAAGGACAGTACTCTTCATGAAACCTGTAAATCATATCTTCCAGAATTTTCTAATGACGACAATTTTCCATCATCCGATGAATACCCTGCTTCAGCCCAAATGGATTCCACAACCACAAAACATCAAGAGAGTACTCCTCTAGAATCTGTCACCGTTGAAGTCATACCTAGAGAACAACATCAATCAACTTATCCTAAATTTTAGGAACGCCGACAGAAATCCTCATCAACAAGGGACCAACTTGATTCACAAGAGATACAATCTCAAGGGGGAGGAGAGTTGTTACATGAAGGGGGAGTACCAGAAGAAGAATTAGATTTAGGGTGGCCCATTGCCCTCCGAAAAGGAACAACGTCTTGTGCCAATTCTAAATATATACAGCAAAAAACACTTCTCCTAAAAACTCAGGATATATCCATTCCAAAAACTCCTCATGAAGCACTACAATCATTCCATCGGAAGGAAGCTATGAATGAAGAAATGAAGGCGTTGCTACAAAATGATACCTGGGAGATAGTTGATCTTCCAAAAGGGAAGATCACTGTGAGCTGTAGATGGGTTTTTAACCTGAAATAAAAGCCCGATGGAAGTCTAGCTAGACACAAAGCCAGACTTGTAGCCCGGGGATACACACAAACATATGCCATAGATTACCAAGAGACTTTTGCACCAGTAGCAAAGTTGAACACTATTCGAATTCTCATCTCCCTAGCAATTAACTTTGACCGGCCACTTAGGCAGTATGATATCAAGAATGTTTTTTTACATGGAGATCTTAAGGAAGACATATATATGAAATATTCCCCCGGGATATGGGGATTCTGCAATGAAAGGAAAATTTTGTAAACTAAAGAAATCATTATATGGCTTAAAACAGTCCCCTAGAGCTTGGTTTGGTCGATTCTCTCAAACAATGAAGACACTAAACTATAAACAATGTAATGGAGAACATACATTATTCTTTAAACGATCTTCAGAGAACTTACTTACTCTTCTCATTGTATATGTAGACGATATTATTATTACAGGGAATGATCTTATAGAAATTCAAGGTCTCGAAGGAAAGTTAGATCCGCAATTTCAGGTAAAAAAGTTGGGTTCCCTCAAATATTCTTTAGGAATTGAATTTACCAAATCAAGCAATGAAATCCTAATGACCCAGCAAAAGTACGTTACTGATCTGTTAAAGGAAACAAAACATACTCAGTGTCGTTCAAGTTATACACCCATAGAAGTCAACCATAGATTGACTCTTGATGACCAAGATCCAAAAATAGAAATTACCTCCTATCAAAAATTAATTGGGAAGCTACTCTACTTAACTCATACAAGACCGGATATCTGTTATACAGTTAATGTTCTTAGTCAATTTATGCGCTCTCCTCGCAACTCCAACTTCCAAGCAGCTAATCGAGTTCTCAGGTATCTAAAAGGCACACCTGGGCTGGGTATCACCTATCGAAAGACAGGTAAAATTGATCTTGTTTTATACACTGACTCATATTTTGCAGGTTCTCGAGTTGACTACAGGTCTACAACAGGATATTGTACATTCCTTGGTAGAAACTTAGTCACTTGGAGGAGCAAAAAACATAGTCATATCTCCAAATCCAGTACAGAAGCTGAGTTTCGTGCCATGTCAAAAGGCATTGATGAAGTCATGTGGATTCGAAACATACTAGACGAATTAAAGATCTCCTACATTCAAGCAATTGACATCCGATGCGACAACAAATTGGTTATCAGTATTGCTCATGACCCTATCTATCATGACAGGATGAAACATGTTAATATCGACATATTCTACATCCAAGACCATCTTGAGCAGGGCATCTTGAAGACGGAGCATGTTCCCTTTGAGGAACAATGTGCAGATATCTTCACAAAAGGGCTACCTGTGAAGGCTATGAGAAGTATACACTCATGCGCTTGAGGGGGAGTGTCATCTGAGTTATATTGGGTCTATATCTTATAATGGGCCTGAAAAGCCCGGTTACTCGATTCAGTCAAAATCGGGTAACGACTAGAAAACTAGCCGTTACAACGGCTAGTTTTTCTAGCCGTTACATTTGACTAAGACACACTTGTATAAATATTAACCTGAAATAATAAGACTTAAGCTTTTGACTCAGTTCTTCTCTACTCTTACTCCACTATTCTTCCGATTACTGATTCTTCTCAACCATTGTGTGTATAATGGTCATATTGTACTCTGTATAAAACCCACTCAGTATCAACAATAAACTTGTTCTTTTTCCGTTAATCCTCTCTTACTGTTCGTACCTCTATCTCTTCTAAACCCTAGAACACAGTCGAGAACTCATTTCTAACATGGTATCAAAGCCAGGTGGTAAACTAGGGTTTCATCTTCAGTGGTATGCTCCTCTAATTTTCTATCTTCAATCAACGCCTTTCTGTGTGTTGACGCTTCTTCTCCTTGTCACGTTGCTGCTCAACCACACTGAAAATGGATGCAACTCTCAAAGGTGAATCCTCAAACTCTCAATCTAAACCAGTAGAAGAAGTGTCCGGCAACAACAACAAGGTACCTACTTCCTCCACAGGGTTGTCTATTTCCTCAGGAGATCACTGGTTTACTCAACTACCAGTAGTAACATCTCAAAATCAATTTACTGGCCATAATCTCTATATATGGACTCGCCATGTCCATGCCGTACCTAGACCACATAATCTTATTGATCATCTGATAGAATCTACACCTCTAGAAATAGATTCTAACTACAAGCGTTGGATTGTGGAGGAGGAAGTTCTGTACATATGGATCCTAGAGTCTATGATGGCCGCATTGACGAATAGGTTCATTGAATACGAGACAGTGAAATACAGTGATCAATCTAAAATCACTCGATTAGCTAGCCGAAGCTGTGCACTTCAACCGGGTGAGAAATATGTTCTTGCTTATACAAATGAATTAAATGCCATCTACAAAGAGCTAGATCACTATCGTCCTCCGGTTCATGATTCGGTGGGATGAGCTTATACCTTGATGGATAGAGTATAACTCCTCCTTCAAGATCTTAGGCCTGAATTTTAGGGTATTCAAAGTCTAATTTTAAGCAAATAAAGCTCTCTGACATTTGATGATGTTGTATCTCAACTCATAAATGAAGAAAGCAGACTTCAAGAACAAAAGGGGACAAATGAAGGCTTTGTATTTGCAATTACAAATCAGAAAAATACTAGGTCTACTCAAAATGGGCAAGTTGTGCTAACAAACTTATGAAGCAAAGAAAGGACAACCACATAATAGAGAGAATCAATGGTGCGACTACTGTAAGAGGAAGGGGCACACCAAATAGAAATGCTGGAAATTAAATGAGAGATCACCTCAAAATGTGAGTGGGAAATTCCCACGAGCTCATCTAAATTCACAACCTTACTACATTCAAGGAGGAACCCCAGATGGAGATTCATGGAATTCCCAACATGTACCTCCAACATTTAATTCTCAACCTCCCTTACGCTGATAATTTTGATGCTTTTTTGTACAATAAGGTTCACGGATAGAGGATTAGAATTTCTAGAATCTATCAGGGGCTCTATTGTCCAATATCAAACCCAGTATACTCAAAACTAGAAGAAAGCTTCATAGTAGCAGCAATCAGAAGTCTCCCTGCCAAAAAGGACGCCATTCTCTTACATAGAAGACTAGGACATCCCTCCTTCACACTTCTTAAATCGATGTATCCCTCTGTATTTAAGAATTTTTCTATCAATGATTTGGTACGCCATGCTTGTCAATTAGCAAAATTAAAGCGAACTACTTATCCTTTAGAACAAAACTGCTGCCAAGAACCATTTAAAATGGTTCACTATGATATATGGGGACTATCTTCATATACTGATGTACATGGACATAGATGGTTTTTAATATGCATAGAGGATTGTAGTAGGTTCAATTGGCTCAATCTCCTAAAAAAAAATCTGAAGCGACACAAAATTTTAAAAAATTTTGTCACATGATAAAGCAACAATTTGAGGTACATATTAAAGGTTTTTGGACGAGTAACGCTAGAGACTTTTGTAATCATGAATTAAAGGTGTTTTTTTTAAGATGAAGGAATGAGACTTGAGACCTCATGTCCTCACACCCCATAGCAAAATGTACTTGCTAAAAGAAAGATTGGCAATATAATGGACAAAGGAAGAACCTTAATGATACAGCAAAATATACTTCCTAAATAACTGTGAAATTTTCCTATGATGACAGCAGTTCACCTTATAAACAGACTTCCATCAAAAGTTATTAGACTCCATAGTCCACTTGAATTAATTAAGAGTTTTTTCCCAAAGGTAAAATTACAGAATGGTCTTGAACCTTGGGTGTTGGATGTGTCACCTTTATTCACACTCAGAACATGTCCTCTAACAAACTATCGGCAAGGGCAGTAAGGTATGTGTTGTTGGATATTCAACAACACAGAAAGGCTAGTGTTGCTTTGATCCCACCTCTCAATGGTTTTTTGTTACTAAAGATGCCTTTTTTATGAAAACAGCTTCTTCTACATGTCTTATCCCTCTAATTCAACACTTATTTCTTCATTGGATTGCTATCAATTGCCTCCAGCCAACAATGAATCTACAACTAGGATAACAGAAGCCTCTCTACCACATCAGATCAGTCTTCTAATCAGAGGATACTTGAACAAAATTCCCTAACTTTATCTCATCAATCTACCTCCTTCACATACTTTCCCAAGTACTATGTTCGATGAAAACATGGACACAACCTCACTAAGGACAATATACAAGAACCTGTGAGTCATCATTCAACTGAAAATCTCTCTCAAACCGATACTCCTCTTGCTCTGTGGAAGCCCAGTTGCACCTGTGTTAAACCTCTACCACATGCCATCACAAACTTCTTGATATTCAACAGAGTCTCTCCTGCCTACAGAACATTTCTCACTACCCTTAATCGATTCTCTATTCCCAAAACAATGGAGGAAGCACTTAAATCTACACATTGATGCAAGGCAATGCAAAAGGAGATGCAGGCTCTGACAAAAAATCACACCTGGGAAGAAGTAGAAAGAGAGCTAGGCATCAAACCAATCGAGTGTCGATGGGTCTTTAATGTGAAATACAATTCTGTTTGAAGTCTCGAACGATATAAAGCCCGATTAGTAGCAAAAGGCTATACTCAAAGCTAGGGAATTGACTTTACATAAACTTTTGCACCTATGGCAAAATTGACTACGGTAAGGATACTAATATCATTCATAGTAAATCTAGACTGGGAACTCAATCAGTATGATATCAATAAAGCATTCTTGAATGGGGAATCGGGAGAGGAAATTTATAGGTAGATACCCCCTGCATCTGTGAATAATATGAATAAAAATGTGTGTAGATTAAAACAAGCATTGTATTGCTCAAAAAAATCTCCTAGATCCTAGTTTGTCAAGTTTACTAAGATTTTGAAACTTTTGGAATATAGACAATGTAATGGTGATCATACACTATTCTTTAGACATTTTCTTGCAGGGAGAGTAACGATTTTATTAGTATATGTGGATGATATTATTATAACAGAGAATCACAAGGATGAAGCTAAACACCTAGAGGGATCATTTGATTAAACATTTAGAAGTTAAAAATCTAGAACCCTGAAATACTTTTTGGGAAATAGAAGTTGCTCAGTAAAGTCGAGGATTACTTATGACTCAACAGAAATATATTCTAAACCTCTTAAAAGACACTAAACTCTTAAAATGTCATACTAATGATACGCCCATTGAGGCTAACCACAAACTCACATTAAATAAAAATGATCCAACCACTGAGAAGAGTTCATATCATAAATTAGTTGGAAGATTATTGTATTTATCTCATACTTGTCCTGTCATATTATATTCAGTCAATGTACTGAGCCAATTCATGCATAGCCCTCGACAATCTCACTTTCAGGCAGCTCATAGGGTACTGAGGTACCTCAAAGCACTACTGGACTTGGAATCTCCTTCATGAAGACAGGTAAAATAGATCTCACTCTATCTATAAATTCTGACTATGATAGCTCTATGGTTGATCGCAGATCCACAACTGGTCATTATACAATGCTAGGAGAAAATCTAGCAACGTGGAAGAGTAAAAAGCAGATTGTAGTGTCAAAGTCGAGCACCGAAGCAGAGTTTAGAGCTATGTCTAATGGGATTGATAAAGTCCTCTGGATTCGAAGCATTCTCCAGGAGCTACAGATTCCTTTTGAAGACCCTATCAGAGTATTTTGTGATAATCGATCAACTATAAGCATAGCTCATGATTCTGTATATCATGATCGGATCAAACATGTTAATATTTATAGCTTCTATATAAAAGAGAAGCCGGATGCTAAGATTTTGGAGACCAGTTTCCTCAGTTCTACAGAACAGTGTGCCAATATCTTTACAAAAGGACTTCCTATCAAAGCTTTCTCCAAGGTGATCTCCATGCTGGGAATGAAATATATTCATTCCTGCACTTGAGGGAGAGTGTCAGCAAACTGCCATTTTTCTTTTATGTGGTGATACTGTCTCTAATTACATCTGTGCCCTTACTCATTTTACTGTTGGGCTAAGTGACCCCTGTGTGTATAACGGTCATATGTACTCAGTATAAAACCCACTCAGTATCAATAATAAACTTATTCTGTTTCCCTTAATCCTCTCTTACTGTTGGTACCTCTGTCTCTTCTAAACCCTAGAACACAGTCGGGAACTCATTTCTCACATATTTAGAAATAAAGAGAGAGAGAGAGATAAATCAATAGGTTAAGAGAGAAAGGCATGGAGAGGTTGAATTTTAAAAGGAATGCAAAAAAATTCTACATAGTACCCCGGAGATGGCCGAGAAAGATAGAGAGAGAAATAAAATGAAGATGCTGAGCTTTGAAATGGTCAAAAGGATAGATAAAGTTGCAGATGATGGAAGGGGAGATCATTTCAGAGACAAGATAGCTGGAGAAAGGAGATGTCAGAAAGAATTATGACCTGAGACAGACAGGTATTATGAGAGAAAGAAAACCAAGAGAGAAAGGCCGATGAGAGGATTATGAAAAGGGGTCATCTCACAAAAAGAATAGCCAGTGCAATGAATGTTAGAGGGGTAACTAACGCAAGAGAGAAACAGCTATCGGAACATATCCTAGAAAGAGATATACTAACAGAGAGAAAGTTAGATGAGATAATAGTGAGAGAGATGATCTTTCACAATAAAGATAGCAGGAGGAAAGAGATGTTAGTTTGGGAAATAGCGCAAGTGTGAACAGCCATTCGAGCATATCCTTGAGCGAGATAATCGAAGAGAGAGAGATGAGCAGATAGTTACTGAGGGGATACTTTCACGGAGAATATAGCTGGTGGAAAGAGATGTTGGCTAATGAAAAGAGATCCTAGAGAGAGATACAGTGAGATAGAGATAGTGAAACACGAAATAATTGGACGGACAAGATGGCTAGAGCAAAGAGATGTTTGAGAGATGCAAACAGCAATTAGAACAGATTCTATAGCGAGAAAAACCATGAGAGAGAGAAAAACGATGAGGCGATAATCCTAGGGGAAATTTTCAATTACAAGATAGCTATAGAAAAGAGATTGCAGACACGGAAAAATCACAAGATATGCACATCGCTCAGACCAGATTGTAGACCGACAAAACTAAGACAAACAAAGGAGACCGTAAGGAGACATGGAATAAATTCACAAATAAGATGGCTTTAGGAAGGACATTTTTGACAGGTAGAGGGCAGAGATATACCGCTCTCAGAACAGACTCTAGATCGAGAAAACTAAGAGAGAGAGAGAGAGAGAGAAATGAGACGATAATTTCAGAGACAAGATAGCAGTTCTAAAGAACTGTTAGACAGGGAAAAGCACAAGACATAAGCAGCTCTTATACCAGATTCTAGAGCGAGAAAACTAAGAGACAGAAATATTTTAGACGATAACGAGAAACGGAATTATTTCAGCGACAGAATGTCAATAACAACGAGATAGATAATCCTCCATAAGAAAATATCCTAGCCCTAGAGCGAGATAAACTTAGAGAGAGAAACATATCATACGATAACGAGACATAGAATAATTTCACAAACAAGATATCTATAAGAAAGAGAGATAATCCTCTACGAGAAATATCCAACTCCTAGAGCGAGATAGATTTAGAGAGAGAAACATACGAGGCGATAATGACACAAAAAATTTCAAAGATAAGTTTTCCGTAAGAAAGACAGATAGTCATCCATAGAAAGTATCCTAGAGCGAGATAAACTAAGAGAGATAAACATATGAAACTGTATTGAGTCAGCCAATAATTTCACAAACCAGATATCTGTAAGAAAGAGATAGTCGTCCATGAGAACATGTCCTAGACCTAGAGCGAGATAAACTTAGACAGAGAAACATATGAGGCGATTATGAGACGCGGAATAATTTCACGAACAAGATATCCATGGCAAAGAAATAGACATTCCTCCATGAGATCATAGCTAGACAAACTTAGAGAGAGAGATATATAGTTGGACGATAATGATTAATAAGTTACAGAGAGAAAGAGGAGTCTACTCACGCGGCGTAGGGATGTGCTTCACCTCAGGATAGACATGAACGAGGTAAACGAAATCTCTAGGCTTGGCCACGTTCTTCAGTGCCCATGAAAATGCCGCCATGCTGGAATTTCCCTTCCCCACTGCAACGTACACGTCAGCGCCACCACCAACGGCTACCTGCTGCGGCGAATCTCCGCCGCCTGCCTCCTCTATCTCCCACATCTCCCCTCCCGCCCCAACACTCTCTCCCATTGTTTTCTAGAATTTTGATGCCTTTCTGGGCAATTGACTTTGCTCGAATCTGAAGATCTTCCATCCCTGCATCTTCCGAATCGCTTATGACAGTAAAACATCATAACTTTTAAAATTAGCTATATGCTCCGCAAGCTGGTTTGCGTGCATTTTTTCAGGCTCCATGAAGGATATTCTAGGAATATCTTTTAGAGATCCTGATGGTTGGGGGTGTATTCTGAATTATGGTTCTTTTGAAGGGGAAGAAGAAATGAAATATAGCTTGAATGAGATGATCTGTGGTGAAACTTTTATGACAATAAGCCGTCAGGAGTTTTAAAACTAATAATGTACCCCCATTCTCTGTCAAAAGGTATTGCTGATCTACCCTTTTGGGTATATTTACGACAAGTTTGTCTGTAACTTTTTGCAAGTGCAGTCGCGACGAAGAATATTCTCCGAATATTACGTGGAGCTCCTGGCCATGATGGGTATATTTTATATTAAGTTTCTATCAAGGGGAAAAAAATAATAAAAAAACTGATGTATGATTTCCGTACGCGGAATATTCGTGGACCATCAGGAATATCCGTCCATGAGGGTGGCACGCGTAGGACGACAAGGAAAATATTAAAAAAGTCCCAAAACTATGAGGGACTTGACGTTAATTAACAATCTTTTCAAGAAAAACGGACAGAATATCCTCATTATTTTACTTGCATGACATCAAGCCATCTATTTATCTGCATTGAAATGTAAACAAAGGCGTTTATTGAATTTTCTAGTCCTTAGAGGACAAACTAGAGAAATGGGATCAATGATCTCTCTCTCTCTCTCTCTCTTTGTTTGTCAATCAGCATCCTACAATCCGATTGTGATTCACCTTGGTTGATTGATTGATTCTATCAATCGACCAAATTTCCATCAAAACCATGTCGGTCTGATCGGATCATCTTTCCCTTCATAAATTTAAATTTTAGGGGTAAGTTTCTAGGTCTCACTTCATCTTTTTTGTTATGCTATAAATGAGCTGATGAACATCTCTTTTATTTCTAAATCACATTACTTGATCGATTGACTCCATAGATCAAGAAAATTTTGATGGCAATTATGTTGATATGTTCAATTCTCCTTACCCTAGATATACGACATCCTAAGGATCCTTATCTAGATCTGTTACTTCATATTTTTTTGTTATGATATAAATGAGTTGATGACTTGTGATTTGATATAAATTTTCTTGTGATTCATGCTGGTTGATCAGGTCATTGATCCCTATTGGTTGATAGATCAAATACATCGATCAACCAAACTTCTATCGTGATCAAGTCAATCTGATTAGTTAGCCTTTCCTTGAATATAAATATAGCCTAAGGGTCTATACCTAAATCTATCACATCATTTTTATTTATGTTATGTAATAAATGAGCTGATGATTGTCTCCTTTCATGGTTTTATTTTTAAAAAGTGTGTATTCCTCAGCAAACAATCCTGAATAAAACTTATTCTCATTTAGTTTGGCAATTGATTCTTCCCCCAACCAATATCTATCAATACCTCTAGTGAAACAAATGTCCTAATGAGGCAGACAATCGATCAAATTGGGTTTAGATTTTTGGATTTATAAAGCAAGCAACCTGATGAGGGAGATTGAGAGTGCGATGGAGAAATATAGGATAAAATAAGGCAAATCAGGGAGAGACATTTCAAAGAGGAGAAAGGCAAACATCCTAAGAGAGCCTTTAGAGAGAGAGAGATATATTCGGGACACAGATCTATAATTATGACTTTCTTAGGATTTTATTACAAGAATGAGCATTAGTTTTAATGAGAAGGAGCTCAAAGTTTAATTTTGAGGAATGATAAACTTTAGCATGATTAGAAAATTAACTATTCTCTTATTTTGATTAGTCATAAGGTTAGGTCAACATCACGAAGCTTAAAACCAAGAATGAACCAAATTTAGATCTAGGTTTTAAGTTATTTTCACATAAACTTGACATTGGTTCTGACCATTGATCCCTAATTTTCCCAAAAACTAGCTTGAATCTGATAAAGATTGATTGTCTTGATAAGTCTAATGCATTTTTATGTTGAAATAACACTATCGAGTTATTGGAGGAATAGGAGGAATATGAGGAATTCATAGCCAATAAATGCTTGGATTTTTTTCTCGTCTTTTATTATAAAGTAAGCTTATACGTGAAACATAGCATGTTCTACGATTTCTAGGCTATAGTTTGAACAACGAGGAAAGATCAACATAGAAAATTTTGAACTCATAAGACCAACACAGGGTAAAAATTCTTACAAAAAGAAATTTAAAACACTTTAGAACATTTTCTCGAGTGTGCACTTTTTAGAAGCCACCAAAGCAATGTAAGACTGTGCTAGATCGCATTTAAAAAGTTTTAAATCAAAAATAAAATTTATAAAAATGAATCTCATCATAGATCGTAATGAGTATAGGGATATCTAAGTTGATGTGCAAAGAGTATCTGGTACAAAGCTGTTCTATGGATTTTTGGATAACAAAATTTTATACCAAATAAGCTTAGATTAGGATTTTATGAATATCACTTGGAGAGAAAATTTAAATAGGAAGCTTTAACTCACTTGATCAATGGAAAGAAGGATGAATCACTCAAAAATAATATGAATTTTGTATTTTCCAATATTTCTTATCTATATGACTCACACCTATTTATTATCCTCATCTCACGCTAATTCAAAAAATTGAAAGATCTAATGTCCAAATAAATATTCAAAATATATGGAGATAAAAAAATATGTATCTTTCCCTAGGAAGATTGATAACATGGATAATATGGATTTTCCACATATAATTCATTATTTTTTAATGATGTCAAGGCATAATTCGCATCATTATTATGTGCGTTATCATTTTTGTGATAAAATTTTTGCATTCATTATGTCATGAAAATATATGTATGATTAATAGAAGTTTAGAGATTTTTTTGGATTTTAATACACCTTTTCCTAATTTTTTTGAATTTTTATAAATTTTTCTGATATTTATATATTTTTTTAAAACATTTTTAGGTTTTTTATATCAAAAATGTAAGATTAAATGGTACGACAAGGTGACAACGCACACATGTGGCCTGTCGAAGGTGGTGGATATTATGTGGCCTATAAGCCAATCATACTTCCATTGAAATAAAATTTCATTCCTATTCATTGAAATAAAATTTATTCATTTTCATTCTTGTATGATGTTTGCAATCAAGTCTATGAGCATCTGCAATGACTAAGTGAACTATGATAAGATCATAATTCAGTGATCACTAGTATTTAAACATATGTTCTAAACATTTCTATTCGTGGGATATTCGAAACGGACATTAAATTATCTAGAAAAAATAGAACTATCTGATTAGACTCATATGATAAGTATGGCTGATCCTATAGCCATAGGTGTGAAGACAGTAAGGATAAATAGTGCGTGCTCTTTGGAGAAAGAGTTCACTGAATTGATCCGTATAAATCCCTGAATAATATTATACCTAACTGTCAATCAGGTTTATTCATGTCACAGTTGTGTATATGGTCCTTTTGATGGATATTATGTGGCCTATAAGCCAATCACAATTACATGTATCTTGTTTATGTTCATTGAAATGAAATCTATTCATTTTCATTCTCGTGTGATGTTGGCAATGAAGTCCATGAGCATGTGCAATGACTAAGTGAATTATGATGAGATCGTAATATAGTGATCACTAGTCTTTAAACATATGTTCTAAACATTCCTATTCGTGGGATATTCGAGAAGAACATCGAATTATCCAGAAAGAATAGCACTATCTAATCCATCTCATATGATAAGTATGGCTGATCCTATAGCCATCGGTGTGGAGACACTAAGGATAGATAGTGGGTGCTCTTTAGAGAAAGAGTTGACTGAATTGATCCGTATGAATCCCTGAATGGTATTATACCTAACTGTCAATCAGGTTAATTTATGTCATGGTTGTGTATGTGGTCCTTTGACTTGAGACACCAAAGACATCTTGTGGATGGATGATCGTGTTTTGATTATGACTTACGAATCCCTAGCCACGGGATATCTAAAACGTCATATATTGGATACGACATGAAGTCTACAAAGATGATTGTGTGATCAACATGAGATCATCCACCCTCGGTATTTGAGGAGATTGACTCAAGGAATGAGATGCGATAAAATCCTTGTCCAAGGTAGTAAAAATATCAGAGAAAGAGTTCCCGATGATTTCTACAAGCATCAGTACTAACTTGAGTGACTGATTAGGGTTTGACAGTTGACCATACCCTAAGTCATTCATGAGTCTAATGTGGATGAAGGATTATACATACATGGTAATCGATGACGGGAAGGTTCCATAAGTGAGTTCTTACATACACCATATCTCCTAATGTACATGGTGTAGCTTGGCACCCAACGGGCTGTAGAGTTATTAACTAGTGAGATATATGGACCTAGAGGGTCACACACATAAGGTTTATGGATGTTGGTGGATATAGACATAATTATGAGGGTTTTTATGAAAAAACCTCATACCAAATGTCTATAAATAGGGGGAGGACGACCACAACTAAAGGTTCCCATGCAAGCCTTGTGGGAATTCTCTCCTTTCTTATCTTTCTCTCTTGGTGAAGAGCTTTGAAGAGGAGATCCAACCATCCGGAGATCGTGTGGATACCGCTAGAGGCTAGACACTTGAATAGCTTCAAGAACTCCTTGAAGGAAACCTGTAAGTATGTTTTCTCATCCATACTAGATGATAGGATCATCTGTTCTTGGTAGCTTGGTATTTCAACTGTCGATTCAATGTTTTCCCGCTGCATTTGATGTTTTGATCAAAATTTTGGAAATTTATCGACCTCATATCCCATCACCTTTAACTTGAGACACCAAATACATCTTGTGGATGGATGATTGTGTTTTGATTATAACTTATGAATCCCTAATCATGGGATATATAAACATCATATATTGGATACGGCATGAAGCCCACAAAGATGATTGTGTGATCAATATAGAATCATCCCCCTTCGGTATTTGAAGACATTGACTCAAGGAATAAGATGCAATGAAATCCTTGGCCAAGGTAATGGAAATATCAGATAAGGAAATCTCGATAATTTCTTACATGCATCAGTACTAACTTTAGTGATCAATTAGGGTTTGACAATTGATCATACCTTAAGACATGCATGAGTCTCATACAGATGAAGGATTATACATGCATGGTAACCGATGACAGAAAGGTTTCATAAGGGAGTTCTTATACACTCCATATCTCCTAGAATACATGGTGTAGCTTGGCACCCAATAGGCTAGAAACTCAACCTATTGATTGGGTTAAATCAATCCTTAATTAATTAATCTATATGTTGATATAGATAATTAACTAAGGTTGACCAATAAGGTGTTGTTTGTTCTATAGAGTTACCAACTAGTGAGATATATGGACCTAGAGGGTCACACACATAAGGTCTATAGATGTTGGTGGATATAGACATATAAGGATTTTTATAAAAAATCTATATACCAAATATTTATAAATAGGGGGAGAACTGCCACAACTCAAAGTACTCATATAAGCCTTATGAGAATTCTTTCCTTTCTTCTCTTTCTCTCTTGGTGAAGAGCTTTGAAGATGAGATCCAACCATCCGGAGACTGTGTAGATATCGCTAGAGGCTAGACACTTGAATAGCTTCAAAAACTCCTTCAAAGGAACCCTATAAGTATGTTTTTCTCATACATACTAGATGATAGGATCGTGTATTCTTGGTGCCTCAATATTTTGAATATCATATTCAATATATTCCACTATATTATCGACCTCAAAACCCAACAAAGGCAGTGTCATGTGTGTTCACGATCAATGCCTACATGCCGCCATCAAGGGAAGTATTTTACTTATCATGTATTAAGTGGTATTATCCTCACTAATGGTCCTTAATGGGCCATTCTTTTAAATAGAAAATTATTTTGAATATTTTTAATGTGGGACTATTTGAGCCTTCTTTTTTCGAAGGGACGTGTGGCTGCATCATAGCTGCTCAATCTCATGGAAAGGGTCCACGAGATCATCTCTTCTTCTTGGCGAACAAGAGTGCAATATGTGGCCAAATGTGGAGCATTGGATCTTGGCCCATGCAATTAGCATCCAAAACCTTTTTTATACTTCTATCTCTTTGTGGTGAATTAGTTGCTGCCTGTGGTGTGATCTAGGCCATTCTGACTTTGATAAAGTTTGATTAGACGGTCACCCCTCTCTCTCCTTCTCATTCCAACAAATCACAAGTGGATACGTGACACAATCTGGTGCATCCCGATATTGATAAAGAAAGATCGAATGCCCAATGATCAATTAGACATTTTTTTAGGGGAAATCAACAACCATAAATTCTCTGAGATGAAATCATGATATCTCATGATCCTAATGAAGTTTGGAGCCAAAATTCCATGGGCAACTTTGTCGTTTCATGTTCTATCTCCTCATGGGTGGCTGATTTAAAGAATTGAGTGGAAAATTATGTTTTTCAACGTTTCTTGGAGGGCTTCTAATATTAGACAGCCAAAGGAAAGAGAGCGCCCATCGATCATCTATCATTTACCATACATCATTTTAGTGATTTTTTTCTCTTTTCTATTCATTCCTCTGGATGGATGCAAGTCACCAAGTCTAAACGAGATGTATGGGCCCTCAAAAGATTGATCGATCAAAGAGCATCACAAGAGTGAGTTTTTATTATGAATCTTTAGATGAGGACATTTTCTTCCAAATCTTTCCCATCTGTTTCATCAAGAAATCCATAATTTCAACCCTAAATTACCATTTTCCATTTCGATTGAGAATTTCTTATCTTTGATCGAAGATTGGAAGTGCCAATCAAATCATTGCATCTTTCGCATTCTTCCTCCATCATGAATCTTTTCTATTTTATTCATTCAAAAATAACAAAAATAATCCCTCTTTTCATTCTTTTAACCTTCTTCCTTGTATATTAAACCTTGACTCACCACTACTCTAAAATTAAGATCAAATTCAAGGAATTGAGTACATTTTTTAATGCATGAACTTGTGTTTTCAACGATCATGATTTTATGATTATCAACAATCATATGTCATTTTGGGCTCCTCGAGACAAAATCCACATATACATACATTATCTAATTACCATGCCATTTGGGAGGTCTACAAGAACATGGGAATGAAAGAAAGAAAGAAAAAAACCATTGCTCTCTATAGCCACATATACTTAATATTCGTACTATTGTGATCTGATTAATATATTTTTATTTAGCCAAATGTGATGAAAGGGGTATTTTTATTAGAACTTTTAGGTTGAATTGCATGCAGACTATCATGAGGTCAAGGAATCATACTGTTACGAGGGAAGAGGTATTTTTTTAAATGTGAGATTTAAATTCCAGCTATAGATATAGAGTTATATAACAAAAAAAAATTAAATTTACTTACCCATTCATTCTCTACATCATCTAGGCAAGATTTATATTTTTTAGTTCTTATGTTTGAAGAATAACAAACAAAAGTTCTTAAATCCACTATATGTTTATGCGACATTGCAGATTTTAGCCACTTATTAGTACTGCATTTTAGATATTGTTACAATCATGGTTAATGTATATTATATAATAAGTTGTGTATATAAAATTATTGTTTTAATGAATATTAATTATGCATAAAAAAGGGAAAATTGCACAAAAATATCCTTCTTGGGCTCTCTCTATCTCTCTTCGTCTCGAAAAATATTTTTCTTGAAAAAATGCATTAAAACCCTTTTAGCTTGCATTCTGTTTCCCATAAAATTCAAAGACCTTGGGTATTTGTATTTTTCAAAGGATTTTTTGCATTTGGCTATGAAGCCATAGAGTTCAAGATTGGCCTGATCTAAGTTGGATGTAAAGAGATACCACCAATCAAAGTAAGGCATTTGGAAATTCAATAAATTCAAAACTCAAGATTGTGAAACTTCTCTCTTAGAATGTCCAAAAATCCAAAACTTCATCACATCCCCAAGAACTACTACTTCAAACTTTTTATAAGTGTTCTTCCATTTTAGGAATCAAAAAGGGATATAGACATCTCCGAATTTTAAATTGTGATGAAATCCTTGCATTGATGAGTTTTCATTAGTGTGAAAGAATATAATACAAGATAGAAATTTCCATAATTTTATTCATTTTGGGACATACATTTAGTTATCAACCATCTTATAAATGTGCTTTTATGTGTCTAATTAAATTTGACTACACAAGAAATCCTACATCTAATACAATTTCTTAGTTTTGATTTTGGAGTACTTTTGATAATATGGAAATGGTGATAATGAGTGGCCAAAAATCTAATCAAAGTATGCAAAATATTTTTCATTCGATTATATATCTTATATTCATATGCATACAAGTATGATGTTCATAATGAAGTCAACAGATGTTAGAGAGAGAGTTTTGACATAAACATTTTCTTGAATTGCCACTAGTATAATGGAGGAATTAACTTCATTTTGAATCATTAATTTTATTTTATATGTTATTAATTTGAAGCACTACTATTTTATCTTTCCCATTATTATCTTGGACTAACCCACTAATGCTCACATTGAGGCTAATGAGTGTGTCTGATTTCAGGAAAAGCAGCGATAATCTCCTCATTTATCTTCTCATGCATACACTCAATCAGCTGATCATAACTATACATATAACCCATGTAGATTGTTAGTCTGCCTATGTTTATTTAATGTTTATATTTGAATATCTCTACATATATTTTAATAACCCTTATGCTTAGATCTAGTCTATATAGTGTTAATACTATTTAGGGTATTATTGTAACTACCATTTTACTTTTCTTCAAAACCGACTTATTATAAAGGACTTAAGGTTTACTTTTTCTTAACGGACGCCCTCATGTTATGCAACTTGAAATCGTGAGAAAGTGAAAAACTTTTGAAGATTGAGAGCGAAACGCTCGTTGGGTGATCACGACCAAGGAGACGACAAACTTTCTACTTGTTTTTCTTCACGGTGGCAAACAAGACTCACATCTAGCACCAGTCTGACATCAACTCAAAGAAGCGAGTTCTTGGAGTTGATAGCAAGATCTTTTTTGGCACTCAGCTGATAGCAAGATCTTCATGTCTATTGGTCATTGTTTTCTATCCTTAAATCTCAAGTGTATCTATGGCTTTGGTCTTTTTTCCATATTGATGATCATCCATCGATTTCTAATTTTTATCTTCTAGATTCCATCTGTCCTATTGCATATCATTTTGTTTTTCAAACCTAATTCCTTGTCATTCATGAGAGTCATTTTGTGACATATTTACCATTAATTAATAGTCTTTTGACGTATTATATATGTCTTTAATTCATATCCCTAACTGCTATTTTTTTTTTCTTTTCCATTGCATCGGTTCAATCACAGTCAATCCAGCTCTTGAATTGTCTGCATCCTATATTGTTCGTGAAATCTATTCTTCTGTAGTCATTCAATATATACATATTTTCATGTAATTCACATTCCCGACTGATGTGCTCTTTTTGCTCTTTATCTATTCAATCACATTCAACTTAGTTTTCTGCATCCTAGATTAATCTAGCATTTTAGTTTGGAATCATTCAGTATATAGATATTTATATATATACACATTTACCAAAAATTCATATCTCTTATTGACGTCTTCTTTTCTATATTATATCTGTCCAATCGCACTCACAGTGGCTTGTCTCAGTCAGTATCGTTTCCAACTTTACTCTGCAGGTATTCAATCTATATAAATATATACATATCGATTAGTTCATATCACTGGTTGTTGTTATTGTCATTTTGTTGTTTTATATATCTAAGTGATATTAAGTTAATTCCACATACATATAATTTTACAATTTTCTCAGTCAGTTAGTTTTCTCAATTAACATTAATCCATCAGAGGTACAGTCGATTAAGTTTTGATCTACAGACTTGAATATTGTTAAAGTTTTTTTTTTGTGATTATTAGTCTTGACCAAGCGACACAATCACTATATTATTCAAGCTCTCTTCATTCATCAAACCTGTAAGGGGTAGATTCAAGCTTATAACTATTCTTTGCTGAAATAGTTTAGTTTCTATCATTTTTGTTATTTATCTGTTTGCTTTATATATAATTCAAGCTTATATTTATTCCTTGCTGAAATAGTTTAGTTTCTATCCATTTCCTTATTTCTTTGTTTCCATTATATATAATTAAAGCTTATATTTACTCTCTGCTGAAGTGGAAGGGATATTGGGCGATATGAAGAATCGCCCATACATAGATTATAGAACTATGATATACCCTAGAAATAAAATGTGATGATGTGTTCTAAAATATATATAGATATATTCAATTGGTTAGTTCCCTCTTTCTTTTTGTGGAAATTAGATAGTGACCGACTTATATTAAGGTAAAGTCAATACCATTAGATAAAGTCAACCCTCCACAGTCACAGTCAACCCTTGTCAGTCACAATCAACCATATTAAGATAAAGTCAATACCATAGACAAAGTCAACCCTCCACTGTCACAATTAACCCTAGCGAGTCACAGTGAACCCTAGTCAATCAAAGTCAACTATATTTATTCAAAGTCAACCATACTAGTCAAGGTCAACCCATCATAGTTAGAGTCAACCATCTTTAGTCAAAGTCAAACTCTCAAGTCAAAGTCAACCTTATTAGTCACATTCAACAATACACAGTTAGAGTCAACCCTATAGTCAGAGTCAACCCGATTAATCAGTGTCAACCCTATCAGTCAAAGTCAACCATCTATTTTCAAGAGTACCCAAGTGACTTAGGAGACACGTCTCTCCACATAAATTTTTTTATTTCTGAAGATCTTTGTCGTCTAATGTATTTCATATATTTAGGCTTATCTAGATAGATAGATAGATATATCTGCATTAACACATCCACTTAAGTATTTGGTCAAGTTTCATTTGGTTAAAACGTTGAGGAGTTGACTCTCGAGAGCGAGGAGTCCATAAGGAACCTAAAGACAAGATCTTACGTTACAGTGATCGACGGCACAATCGAAAGAGGCAAGACAGGAGTTGCAAAGACGCACGATCCGGTGTGGAAATTGGCTAGAGGGGTCAGGGCATTCAAAAGCCAAGGAGGTCAAGGCCTAAGGAGTAGTGTCGTAGGATAAAGTAAAGGTGAGTGTCATGGTCGCCATTGGGGATGAAACCTAAACTTATATAAACATTGTCCTTCATCCATTTATGGGGTGAGAGGGTTAGGTTTCTCTTTTAGTAATATTGGAGGCTCTTAGTTGATAGATTTAATCCAATCGATAGGTTGAGTTGCCAACGCGTTGGGTGACAAGCTGATAACATGCAATCGTAACATGATAAAACATGATTATTAATGCAATTTTAAGGCACAAAACATTACATTTATGTGCATGTTATCATACTTTGAGTGCATTTCTATCATTCTATGTAATTTTATGTTATAATCTTAAAATACGTTAATTTAGGGTTAATTATGATAAATTAAGGATAAATGATTTTATAACCTATCTTTACTTGAGATTATAAGTGATTTTTAAAGTTAAATAATAAGAGAAATTATTTTTATAAACATTCATTTAAATTTCTAAACTTAAAATCTTAAGGAAATGAGTGTATTTTTGAAATATAAATTAAATCTCTCGTTATTTAAATATTTTGAATTTTTAAAATGATAGATAATTAAATTTCAGATCAAATGAAAGAAATTTGGATTAATTAGGAGTTGTATTTTAAAAGATATGATTTTTACAATTTTTAGGGATTTTTTCTAAATTTTCTGATTTTATTTTCTATTTAAAAACGTTTAAAAATAAATATAAAAAAATATAAAAAGCGCCCGGGTCCCATGCGGGTGCGACGTGGCACGCAAGGCCACGTGGCAGAGCCACGCGGACCCGCGCAGTGCCTACGTGGCATTGTATACATATATTTATTTATTTACTTATACTATATAAAAGGGGTCTGTAGCCTGCCCTATACGGGGAGGGTTATTAACCCCTTAAAGCGTCAGTGTTATAAAACCCGACGGTTTCCTATATTATTTCCCGTGTGGGACTAACCCACACTCTATTTACCATGCAGGCGACGTGGCGCGACGAGGGGCGACGGATCAAACGCGCGTCGATCGCATGCGCCCTGGACCACCGATGATCAATCAAGCACGTGGCTTAAAAGGAGTTATTATAACGGTTAGATCGTCGGCAACGTGGCAGCATCACACGCGTCGATCGCGTGGAGGCGGGGTGCACCGGAGATCAATCAAACACGTGCTGAATTAAATGGATTATAACGGCCGAGATTTAATCGCGTGCAATGCATCTCGACCGCCAGATCAAGATCCAAGGGGCGAAATGACGTGCGTTTTATAACGCATCTCAAGGCAACGCATCTGGGCCCTCCATCCAGGCTCCGACGATCGCGATATTTCTGAAAACGGTCCATCATGGACCGTTTATCGTAACCGTCGATCGTTTCGATCGGACGGTTACGAAATTACGCCCTATAAAAAGACTCGTTCTTCACGATTGTATGTATTTGAGTTGTATTTCAATCAAATTGACTTGTATAGACAACGATCCTCTCGTTTCTCTTGATTCCATCCTCTTCCTCTTTCAATTCCGCATCCACGGAGGGGTTGAAATCAAGATTTGGTGGAAAATCGAAAGAGAAATCGCAGCTTGAAGCTCGGCGTGACGTTCTTGGCGTTTTCGGTGATTAATCGGCTTAATCACCTCGTTTCGATTGCTAAACGGGTTTAGTGGAAGCGGTTTTTCCTACATTATCTTCCTATTATCTTTAATTTTCGTTTAGATTAGGTTTTAGATTTCAATTTCGTAAATTTTCATTCTAAATCACGATTTTAACGTCCGAAAATTTCTCTCCACTTCAAATTTCGATTTCTCCGCGAAATCAAGTCCAAATTCGATGATTCTTGATTCTGTGGATTCGTTTTGAAGTCTTCTTTCTAAAAACACCATTTTCCCTAATTTCTCACCTCAATTTATCGTCTAATTTGACTAAATTCCAAAAGATATCTCGAAAATACCTAAATTCCCTGTGGATTCATTCCTTATTTACCATCATACCCCTCAATTCACTCTTAATTCCCCAAATTGGTAAGTTCGGATTAATTTTTGACACGAGACCGTGTGAAATTGACGACCTCGCGGTCTCATCTCGTCACAAGCTCAACCACATACACTAGGAGATATGGAGTATGTAATAACTCACTTATGGAACCTTACCGTCATCTATTACCATGTATATATAATCCTTCATCCACATTAGACTCAAGAATGACTTAGGGTATGGTCAACTGTCAAACCCTAATCGATCACTCAAGTTAGTATTGATGAGTGTAGAAATCATCGAGAACTCTTTCTCCGATATTTCTACTACCTTGGCCAAGGATTTCATCGCATCTCATTACTTGAGTCAATCTCCTCAAATACCGAGGGTGGATGATCCCATGTTGATCACACAATCATCTTTGTGGACTTCATGTCGTATCCAATATATGACGTTTTAGATGTCCCATAACTAGGGATTTTTAAGTCATAATCAAAACACGATCATCCATCCACAAGATGTCTTTGGTCTCTCATATCAAAGGACCACATACACAACCATAACATGAATCAACCTGATTGACAGTTAGGTATAATACCATTCAGGGATTCATACGGATCAATTTAGTGAACTCTTTCTCCAACGAGCACCCACTATCTATCCTTAGTGTCTCCACACCGATGGCTATGGGATCAGCCATACTCATCATATGAGTATGATTAGATAGTACTATTCTTTCCGGATAATTCGATGTCCTTCTCAAATATCTCATGAATAGCAATGTTTAGAACATATGTTTAAAGACTAGTGATCACTATATTACGATCTCATCATAATTCACTTAGTCATTGCACATGCTCATGGACTTTATTGCAAATATCACACAAGAATGACAATGAATAAAGTTCATTTCAATGAACATAAACAAGATACGTGAAAGTGTGATTGGCCTATTGGCCACATAATATCTATCACAACTAGTATAAAATCATTCATGCATCGTGAGGCGAAGCGGAGAGTAATAAATAACGAATCATAGCAAAAAGTGATTTAGGAAGTGTAAAGATTCAAATTCTCACATGACCGTTGATCTCATCAAGGAGAAGATCCAATGGTCATGCAAAAATTTAAAATGTTATAAATTATCTCTCTTCAAACAGTGCACGCATTCTTGCATTTTTTATTGATCAAACATTTTAGACATCACAATCCTTAAATATCTTGTTTTAATTCTCTTCTAGACTCAATTCCGCATCTAGGGAGTGCTTGAAATCAAGATTTCATTGAAAGAGGAGGAAGAATTCATTGCTTGAACTCTAAATTTTTGTTTTTTAAAACGCAAAATGAAAAGCCTTAATCTAGAAATTAATCAGATCATTTCAACCGTGATTTTTGAGTTAGATTAAGTATTTTCTCTTAATTATTCATCATAGAACATCATATTTCAATTTTGATTCATAGAATATTTTAATTTTACGCAATTTCATCAATTTTTCTCTCTTCGTAATTGATTTTTCTCTCTTTACTTCTCTCTTTGATTTCTCCATAAATACAAGTCCAAATTGAGTGATTTTTTATTTCATGGATCCATCTTTGAGTCTTATTTCTCATGTCAAAAAATTGTCCAATTTGGTTGAATTTAAAGATATCTAAAAAATTTTACCTAATTCTATGTGGATTCGTTCCTTACTCACCATTATGCTAATTAATTCTTAATTAAATCCTTCATTGAGTAAGTTTTAAAAAATATTTGATGTGTGTAGATGTGTTATTAATGATTGTACGAACATGTTTCATCAATAACGTCCATGGACTTTATTTGTGGACCCTTTGGGTCTATATATCTTCCTAGTTTATAAATTTATAGAGTTAATAATATATTATTGGTTGACCTTACTAGTTATCTATATCAATATATAGATTAACTAATCAAGAATTTAGTTAACCAAATCAATAGGTTGATATTCTAGCCCATCTTGACCATACAATCACCTTTGAAGAGTTCATATTGTATCTAATACATGATGTTTTAGAGGTCCCATAGTTGGGGATTTGTAGGTCATCATCAAAATATGTTCATCCATTCACACGATATCTTTAGTGTCTCAAGTCAAAGGATCACATGTACAAGCGTGACATAAATCAACCTTATTTATAGTTAGGTATAATACTATTCAAGGATTCATACAATTTAATTTAATGAACTCTTTCTTCAAGAATATCTACTATCTATTCTTGATATCTTCATACTGATGGCCACACTCATCATATGAGATGAATCGACAAGTACTATTATTTTAGCATAATTCAATGTCCTTCTCAAATATCTCATAAATATGATTGTTTAGAACATATGTTTAAAGATCAGTGATTATTATATTATGATCTCATCATAATTCATTTTGTCATTGCATATGCTCATAGACTTTATTTTAAACATCACACAAGAATAGTAATGAATAAAATTTATTTTAATAAAAATAAACAAGATGCATGGAAGTGTGATTGGCTCATTGGTGTGGAGACACTAAGGATAGATAGTGGGTGCTCTTTGGAGAAAGAGTTCATTGAAGTGATCCGTATGAATCCATGAATGGTATTATACCTAACTGTCAATCAGGTTGATTCATGTCATGGTTGTGTATCTGATCCTTTGACATGAGACACCAAAGACATCTTGTGGATGTATGATCGTGTTTTGATTATGACTTACGAATCCCAAGTCATGAGATATCTAAAACGTCATATATTGGATACGACATGAAGTCTACAAAGATGATTGTGTGATCAACATGAGATCATCCACCCTCGGTATTTGAGGATATTTGCTCAAGGAATGAGATGCGATGAAATCCTTGGCCAAGGTAGTAAAAATATCAGAGAAAGAGTTCCCGATGATTTCTACAAGCATCAGTACTAACTTGAGTGACCGATTAGGGTTTGACAGTTGACCATACCCTAAGTCATTCATGAGTCTAATGTGGATGAAAGATTATACATACATGGTAATCGATGACGGGAAGGTTCCATAAGTGAGTTCTTACATACTCCATATCTCCTAGTGTACGTGGTGTAGCTTCGCACCCAACGGGCTGGCAACTCAACCTATCGATTGGGTTAAATCGATTCTTCATTAATTAATCTATATATGAATGTAGATAATTAATTAAGGTTGACCGATAAGGTGTTATTTGGTCTATAGAGTTATTAACTAATGAGATATATGGACCTAGAGGGTCACACACATAAGGTTTATGGATGTTGGTGGATATAGACATAATTATGAGGGTTTTTATGAAAAAACCTCATACCAAATGTCTATAAATAGGGGGAGGACGACCACAACTAAAGGTTCCCATGCAAGCCTTGTGGGAATTCTCTCCTTTCTTCTCTTTCTCTCTTGGTGAAGAGCTTTGAAGAGGAGATCCAATCATCCGGAGACCGTGTGGATACCGCTAGAGGACACTTGAATAGCTTCAAGAACTCCTTGAAGGAAACCTGTAAGTATGTTTTCTCATCCATACTAGATGATAGGATCATCTGTTCTTGGTGGCTTGGTATTTCAACTGTCAGATTCAATGTTTTCCGCTGCATTTGATGTTTTGATCAAAATGTCATAAAGTTATCGACCTCAGATCCCATCAATAACATGCAATCTTAAGATCCAAAAATATGATTATTAATGCAAATTAAGGTATAAAACATTCCATTTTTATGCATGGTGTCATACTTTGAGTGCATTTCTATCATTTCATGCAATTTTAAGTTATAATGTCAAAATGCACTAATTTAGGGATAATTATGCATAATTAAGAATATATTTTAGATTATATTATTCCCTTCTAAATTTGAGATTATAATTAAGTTTTAATGTTAAATAATAAGAGAAAATATTTTTGATATACACTCATTTATTCTTCTAAGATTTGTTTTTCAAGAAGAAATGAGTGTATTTTTTAAATAATAATTTATTCTCTTGTTATTTAAATATTTTGACTTTTTATAATGATAGATAATTGAATTTCTGATCCAATGAAAAAAATCTAGATTAATTTGGAGTTATATTTTGAAAGTTATGAATTTTATAATTTTTAGGGATTTTTTCTAAATTTTTCTGAATTTTTCTAAATTTTTATTAAATTTTTAAGGATTTTCTGGAATTAAAAATCTGTTTTTTTAATTTAAAATTGATTTTTCAATTTGATATTAGCGCGTAGGTGACGTAGCACAATCTGGAGCGTATGATCAATCGCGATCAACGATCAAGAGCGAGATGTGACGTGGCAGCCTGTGGCGCCTCCGATCGCGCGAAGAATCTAAGCCGTTGATCTTCACTTAAAGAGGGGGGTTACATGGCGCACTATTACTCGTCAGCGAATCGTTTTAAACATGATATAATCTCAGCCGTCCATCAACAGAGTTATAACGGCTGAGATTAAACCGACAAGAAACGCATCTGAGCGTCCAATCGCAATCAAACGGCGAACGTACATGCATTTTTATAACGCACGCGACGTGGTGAAATCTCAGCGCTCCATCTGCGATCCAATGGACAGGACTTAACCATAACGATTCGCGCTCATGCGTTTAATCTGGACCGTTGATCGAAGATTAAACGCTGCATCCGAGGGTTATGCCCAAATTGCCGATAAACTAAGATGTTCTTCGACATTTTCATGTATTCATGGATGATTTCGCTCAATTGATCTGTCTAAACACTTCAATTCTTGAATCTCTTGTTTTCAATCGCTTCTAGACTCATTTCCGCATCCACGGAGTGGTTGAAAGTAAGATTTCGTCGATCGATTAGGGAGAATTCGCCTCTTGAACATCGACGATCATTTTTGAAATCACGGAATGATAATCCTTGAATCTAGTGATTAACTGGATCATTTCGATTGCTATCTCAGGTTAGATTACGTGTTTTCCTCCTAATCTTTCGTCATGTATCATTAATTTGTAATTTAGGATAGTTAATTTAGTTAATTTTATCTTTAATTTTGTATTTTTCGTTAAATCGTGTTCGGAAATTTCTCTCTAATTCGCTCATAAAATTGGTGAGTTTGGATTTATTGTTGACATGAATCAGTGTGCAATTAACGAACGCATCGATTCGTTCTGTCAGGAGGCTCAAAAATGTTTGTCTAGTTGATGTGACTCGCACTCAAAGGAGGAAACAAAATTCCATAGGAGAGCTTGGTGGAGTTTGGAGATATTGGGGTGGCCAAGTCATCGATCCACTAGAGTATAAAAATTTTTGAGGAAAAGTGACAATAGAGCCTAGCTAGAGGATGATGGGGACAAGCTCATAAAGTTCATGTCCAATGTCACGCCTTAAACTAATCTTCTTCCCCGTCCATAAACCCTGAAAGCTGCAATGGTAAGGAAAGAATGAGACGGAGTAAACTAATGCTTTGGTGATGGCATTGATGGATAAGAGGTTGACGGGGAAATTGAGAATATAAAGAACCTTAGATAACTAAAGTGACGAGGTCGGATTGGCTTCGTCATGTTCCACAACAAGACAGGCACGACCATTGGCAATAGAAGGTTTCAATAATTTGGATAACCGAGTAAGTAGGGATTGTGAACCTAACATATAGGCATATGCCCTTGAGTCAATGATTCAAGAGTCAAACAAAGAGGCAAGTAAGGCAGTACTTGAGTCGGAGGTGGATACATGATGTGACGAGTGAGCTGGAGAAGCTGTAGGTGTCTCTTGAAGCTTCATAAGACAATCATAGTCCTCCTGAGATATAGTCATCATACTCAAGGATGACGAGGAAGAAAGCATTAGTAGAGGCAAAATTGGCAACCCAATCAAGTTGTGCCAAACTTTTGCCACTACGATCATAACGATGATTAGTCCATCAGCAATGCTCGCATGAAAGGAATAGCTATCCATCATGCCCTCAACCACGCCCTCGACCGCACCCTCGACCACCATTTGTGTGGTGCGCCTTTCCCTTAGAATTGAAAGATAGCAATGTCGTAGAGTCAGATGATGCAAGGGGGGGAGGTGCAAGTGATGGTAAAAGAGGAGTCTCGGTTGACACTTGGATAGCAGAAGAGAAGGTCGTGACGAGAGTCGAAAGGTGAGCCTCGCTCAAAGATCCTCGAATCTAAGAGGAGATCGAGGTGTTAAGGCCTCCAAGAAAGATAGCAACCGCAAGATCCTCTCGATCACGGCACTGAGTCATAAGATTAGTCGCATAGGGCTGATACAGCTCCAATTGAGTGAGAAGTCCATGAATGCTGACATAATAGTCTTGAAGGCGACACCTTGAAAGCTTCGCCTTAAACAACTTCAACGATTCAGGATATATAAGACTTATAGCCATACATGGAAGCACATTCGTCCTAGATAACTTTGGTCAATGTTATGAGCTGCATAGGCTCACTAATCAAAGGAATCACTAGCTTAACCAGCCATTTGTTGAAGGTTTTATCCTTAATAAACCACACTATTTGAATAAGATCCCCAAATAGCATAGGGTCGTCTGTGAGAAAAGAGAGATGACCATGAATATGTAGAAAACGTAAGAAGCTAGCATACCAAGTGACATAGTTTGTCTCGTCAATGATAGTATTGGGACTCTGAAGATGGTGGACTAATGTATTCGTCAAAGAAGATGAGGAAGTAATGATCCACTGCAATGCTTGGCCGGGAGTAAAGATCAGCGGTAATGCCGAAGTGAGGGGGAATGTTGGTTCCATTATTAGAGTAGAAGTAGGGGCCAACTGGTTTTTCTGGGGGAAGTGTGATTGCAAGAGAGGGAGGAATGTGCAAAGATGTCGATGGAGAGTTCTTATTCACCATAATCTTAAGGTGGCTTTCCCCAAATCAATAAGCTAGGGACTGGCTAAGAAATCAATAAACATATATTGTGATGTACCACAGAAGTCATGCAGATAAATCATTTATTTCTCCCTTGTACAATCCTCTAATACAAAATTTTCAAAAGAAAACTTGTAGATCTCAAAATTTTATATTCAATGATAAATAAAATCGATCTATTTCATTCAGTATAGATAGAGATAGGTCCAAACAAAGATTCCACGTGAATTTTCACGAGTAGAATGTATTATGTCCAAAAATATTAGATTTAGGTCATTGAAATAGCTTTAAATTCAATCAGCTTTAAAAAAAGTTTGCAGATAATCAAAATTTGCTTCCAATGATACCTAATATAAAGATTTTCGAGCAAAGAATAAGAGGATATTACTTTTTGAATATGACGCTTAGAAAGCTAATGATTTTCCAAGAAAAAGGCAAGATTGAGGCGTTAGGCCACCATTTTCTATGTTCTTTGGCTCAAAAGAGATGTTTTCAATGCTTATAAATCTAATGTATGTTTCAAGTCGATCCGACTTCAAATGAGAAAGATATGACTAATTCAAGCTGACTGCATAGAAAGATCTACCGAAGCAATGGAGATGCGTGGACAACAACGAAAAGATCTGGCGCCACCACGAGGAACCCTAGGTTAGGGCTCTGATACCATGTTGAAAATAAAATGAGATAATGGTCTTGATTGAGGAAAAGAAGAGTTGAGAAGATAGACATATAGGGGAGAGGAGAGAGAGTAACAAATCTAGAATTACAAAAGTAACATTATGGCCCATATACACACAATATTCATTTAAGGGTGCATAAAAGTTCTTAGTCAAGATGAAAAATAAAATACTAGAAAATGAGTTTTTTGAGATTTTCTAACATCACTTGTTCCCATGATAATAAAAGATTAGGATTTGACAGTTGACCATATCCTAAGTCCATTGAGGAGTGTAGAGTGGATGAGGGACAGTTATTATATGACAATTGTTGACAAATTGATTCCATGTGCAAGTAACATAACCCCATTGCCTTCTAGGAAATAACATAGCATGGCACCTCATGTGTTGACAATTCAACCTCTTGGATTAATCAGGTTAATCAACTCACGATTAATTGACTTTGAATAGTAAATCAATTCACAAAAAAAAGTAAATTAATCAATTGGAGAGGACTTTGGAGTAAAGAGTGTTCAACTTGGACAGTATAAGGACGGGTGAATTCCTCAGAGGAGAGGCACCAAATGGGAAGAACACAAGGGTCAGGGGCACTTAGGCTTGGGCAATTCAAGGACAAGTGACCTCTTGGATGAGAAGTAGTTCTACATGATGATCACTAATTTCGTGTGATCATCCTTTAATTTAAAAAAAATCAATAAATGAAAATTAACTCATAGTAATTTTTATTAAAAAAATTATATTAATTTGTTTAAAAGATAAATATCATATTTATTAGTGAATAGATTTACAGAACATAAGAAGTTAGCTTATGAGCCGAATAATATAAGTTTATGAGAAAATAACGTATCTAATTTACCAGATAATTATGGAAGTGAGGCAAATCAGTGACTAATGAGAAGTACGAAAGTAGTAGACCAGTCCACGTGCACCCTTCATTGACTTCTGTCTTCCGGCATGAAGATCTCTCAAGATCTTCATTCCCTTTTCACTGTGCTTCTCGCAGTATCTCGATGCTTAGCGGCAAGCATGTAGGTAGGTTGAAGGTCTAATCCTTGTAAGCCCCTATAAATACGGCGTTTTGCTTGTGATTCGAACTATTTTGAATAAGAATTTTTCTGAGTTCCTAAAATTTTAGACTGCCGTCCGTCCCAGGTTCCACCTTGTCGAGTACCCAAAATCCGAGCGGCTGCAGTCGCTTGAAGCCCCCCCTGCAATGGCGCATTCTGTCGTCCCCCCTGTCCTGCATCACCTTCTCTCGGAAGTTGAATTTTTTTTCGTAGAGGTAAGAGAAGAGCAGGAGAAAGCCGAAGGGTACCCCGGTAAGAAGAAAGTTAATGGTTTCTACTTGTTACGAGGCCAAATGAAGAAGCTGATGAGTTCTGCTCAATGCCCAACGATAAAAACCACAGTAATTAGAGAGACCATTGAGTTTGAATTACAATCCATGCACACAAAATCCTGATAATAGTTTTTTTCACCAGTTTCCCAATACCCTCATACCATAAAGATGCCTCTGAAACGATGGATCCTTGCACGTATGATAGAAAAGTCCCCAATGATGGTCCAATCATGGGTTGAGACATCAGCTTTAGGAATTCTCTGGGCTAGCTTGTATGCAGCAAAACCACTTCCTCTGTGCATTAGAATCAACGGATCAAGTTACAACTTTTTGTGAGAGAGGGGTCATGATGGAAGTTCATGGTATGGTACTCTTCATGGCATGGACGTGAGTGCTCTCACATAGGGTTTAGAGGGAGAAAGTCCTGCTTTGCAGGGTCAACTTCAAATTTCTAATTTTTTTTACGAGCGAGAGATGGATGAGTACAACTCACAAAAGGTTTAGAGGGAGAAAGTCCTGGCTTGTAGGTCTTATCTTCCTTCCAGAAGTCTCAATTTCAAATCTTAAATGTTTTTTATCATAGAGAGATATATCAAGAAGGAAATTCATAGATCGTATAGTAGATGAAGATTATTTTCATTGGACTCAAAGAAGGTTTACCGGGAGAAAGTCCTGCTGTGAAGGGTTTATCTTCCCTCCCAGGGTATCAATCTCAAATCGCAAAAAAAATTTTAAGAGAGAGAGAGATATGTCGGGAGAAAAGTTCATAGGATAGTATACTAGATGGAGATTGATTTTAATAGAACTCACAGAAGGACTAGATGAAGAAAATCCTGCTTTGTAGGATTTGAGATTTGAAATTGAGATTTCAAACTTCAACTTTTTTTCAAGAGAGAGGAAGATAGGTCACGGGGGAGTTCATAGGATGGTACGATCAATGGACAAACAAAAGATTTAAAGGGAAAAAATCCTGATCTTTAGGGTCTATCTTCCCTCCCAAGGGTCTCGATTTCAAACCTCAATGTTTTTATGAGGGAGAGATATCAATTTTAAAGGATGATACTCTTTTTTTAGGATGTCTTTTTTTATGATTTTAAAGCTCAATGTTTATGAGAGAGAGATGTCGATTTTTCAAACCGCATGTCTAGGATGGTATACTAGATGGAGATGGATTTTGACAGGACTCACAGCAGGTTTAGATGGAGCAAGTTCTGCTCTGTAGGGTTGATCTTCCCTCCTTGGGGTCTCATAGCCATGGGCGCTGCCACCGGTCTTTCTCTCATCCCTTGCCTTGTTGAATATCATGGTGAATCCTTCAGCAGATGTGGGATCATTCACATCCCATTCTCCAAATTTGGGTAAGGGTTTACCTTTCTCCTCCTGCACCATGCAATGATCACGATTTTTACTTATTTTAAAAGAAAATAGTATTTAGAATAAAACAGAAAATGTTTTATTTGCCTTAACACGTTGGAAATTATGTAGATCACAGGAGACGATCACATATTCATCTCTCTCTATTTGCTTCTCTCTTAACCTCTCTAGATATCCCTGTTTCTCTCTCTTGGTATGTAACTGAAACTACACGTTCAGCTCTCAATCTCTTCTGCTCTCGTCTCTCTCTAAATAAATCCGGTTATGTTTTATTTAGAGGCAGACATGAAATCCAGACTGATTTATTTCAACAGACGAGGGAATCTTCACAGGCTTAAGGATAGAGTTTCTCTCTCCTCTCTTTTTCTCTCTCATCTTTCTAATTCCCGCATCAGAAGATCCATCCAGAACATAAAATCAAGCATAAAATTTCCAATATCCCGAGTTACACTTGAATCCTCTCTTGATCATGCATCTTCCAACATCCATCCTCCTTGCTCTAGTTTAAAGATAGTTAGAGAGAGAGAAGAAGAAGAAGAAATGGGTGGAACGGAGGAGATAGAGATGCGTGACAGGGGATGTAAAAAACATGAGAAATCTTTTAAGGGGTGTCGCCCAAAATCCAGAAGAGGGAAATCAAATTAAAATCCAATTAAAGTCTCTCCCAAGAAAATAAAAGGAAATTTTTTTTTGCCCTCTTACCGACATGAACTCCTTTCCGGCGGCAGGGTAGAGAAAGAGAAAGTGTAGTGAGAGAGAGAGAGAGAGAGAGAGCATTTTAAGATGCAAAAGCTGACTTGAGGATGACGCAGATGCTGACGTACCAGATGAAAGATTGGTTTTTTCGTACAGGTTGGTTGCAGACTTGCAGTTCGCAAGTGGGAATTATCCTACACACGTGCGCCGGCAAATCAATAGTCCATCCGGACAGGCTGGGCATCAAATGGTCATCATTACGAGAATGAGTTCGCCGAGCGTTGACCACGAGAACGTGCGGCGTCATCGTGACAAAGTCAACTATTTTTGTTGAGCCACTACAATGCGGCTCGTCATGTGAGTTAAGTCAACGCCAAAGAGGGGTAAATTATTTTTCATCTGTTGACCGAGTATTCAAGTGAAAGCAGACTGTCGAAGTAATTATTCATCTTTGACTTTATGGCAATTCGATATAGAACAGATACTTCAGAGTCAACAGAGAGTCAATGCTCGAGGCGGAACACCAGAAGGCCTTTTGTCTTTGACGGTAGAAAGTTTGACTCCCACCAGGTAGGCTGCAAGTCAGCGGGCCTTCAAATCTTACCAAAAGAAGGAGATTTTATGGGTTAGACGATCTCCACGACCAGAGCAGAAGCCCCGCCGCCGCCATTGCAGACTCCGGCAACTCCAAATTTGCCGCCTTTTTGCCTCAGCACCTGTCAAAGATTTTTATTTTTTTTGGATGAGAGAAAATCGTACGGGATCAAAAATCGAAAAAATTCAACGCCCATAAAGAATTATGGACAATCCAAACCTTCAATGCCCGTTAAGAATTATGAACAAGAAAATTATGAACCACAAATTCCAATAAACCAACGCAGAAATTTCAAAAATTCAAAGTCTCACTGCAAATAATTTATAGGTCTTTTTCCTATAATTCATAGGTCTTTTTCATGATAAATAATTTTACTTATTTTTCTCGGCCAAAAAAGAAAAGAAAATCGGAGAGAGAAAAATTACAACAGATTTCACCATTGCAGCATAGTGATTACCCCTAAAAGCGTGACCAGAATACGGGCCCCACTGCAACCCAGAGGATGTCCCAGCGACACGGCCCCACCATGCACATTCACTTTTTCCTGACATATCAAAAAATTATTTATCATTGAATTTATTTCTCCCTAAAATATGTCCAGAAACTTTCTATGCTTGAGGTAAGGAAAAGCTTCTCGACAAGCAAGGGCTTTTCCGAAATTTATGAGAAATTTGGACTCACAGAAGGAAGCCCAAGAAGCTTTTGGTTAGCTAGAGCCACGACCTGCAAAAGTCAACCCTTTCCAGGTCAACATCGGCATCGCAAAATAGAAATTGGCTAAAGAAAGGAAATCATCCACTCACAGAGAAAGCTTCATTTATTTCATAGAAGTCGATCTGTGCGGCATCCAGGCCGGCACTGGCGATGGCCTTCGGTATTGCAAGGGCAGGAGCAGTCGTAAACAACTCGGGCGCCTACAAAAATAAGGTTTCTTTAGATAAGAAGGAAAAAAAAGTGTTTAAATGGTTAGGGGAACCCAAAACCCGAATCCCTAAATTTTGATTATCGAGAAGGCAGTAGATGTATATGGCTCTGGGGCCCAAAGTCATCAATTTTTTTTAACGACATAGAAAAATGAGCAAAAGGTGGAAACTGTAAATCCTAAGTCTGTAATATCCGGAGAGAAAAAGTTGTACATGACAGTGACAAAGAGAAGTTGTTCACAAGGTAGAAAGCTAATCATAGAAACTCAAAACCCTAAATCCTAAATCCTGTGTATTGTGAAGCAGGTCCAGCTGAAAATAACTTGGGTACCAGTAAAAAAATGTAATTTTTAAGACAAATAAGAGGTAAATAAAAGGTGGAATGCTCATGTACAAAAAGCCTCATTGCAAAACTGTAAAACTCAAGTAATGTCAAGAGCAGGAGCAGTTGTATATTACGAATCTCGTGACCCTATAGATACAAAAATGTTTCAGATGCTAAGAAAAAAGAGCCCGGAGAGGTGAATGACTTAGTACATAAACCCAAAACCCTAGATCAGAACTCTTAGGTTATGAGCAGGATCCGGCTTTCTTTGGCTAAAAAGAGTTATGAATAACTCGAGCACTTTCAAAAGTAGAGCTTCCACACAGACAAAGAAACAGTGGCCCCTAACATCGAAAGCTTTAGTACATAAACACTAAAACCTGGGTATTGCCGCCCGCCGAGGGGGAGGGGGGGAGAGAACTTGTAACTAAGTAGATGGCCACAAAAATTTCTTAAATAGTAACGAAGAAAATGAAGACCAGAGGTGGAAAACTTTCATAAACTAACAGTAAGCCTAAAATCCTTCACTGGAATCCTGCTTCAGTGCCCTCACATAACTGACCATAGCAAAAGTACCGATCAAGGACCCTGAACTCTTAGATTCTTTCAATACCTGAGCAGCATCAGCATAACCCGTGATCTTAGCAATCACATTCAGACCAAGCTCCAGAGCTTTCTGTCCACTGACCAACACCAATGCCGCAGCACCGTCACTGCCACAATAATACTTCTTACTCAGGAAATGATATCTAAAAACAGTGAAATATTTAAGGGCTTCATCTCCAGATCACATCTTAGTCTAGTTCTCTGACTCTATAGAAAGCGATGAGAGTATTTACCAAGATAGAGTTAATGAATAGTATGAGATACAAATAAGAAAAATGATATCTGTCATGAGATCGTCTACAGGGATAATAATACCTTATGCTAGAGGCATTGCCAGCAGTAACAGATCCACCATTCTCTTTAAAACTGGGGCGAAGCTTCCTCAGTTTCACGGGATCAAACTGACCAGAGAAGCAGGTCAGAATGTCAGAGACACCATGCATGTTTGAATTTATGATGAAATGAATGAGTAACAATAAAAATTCATTTGATTGTCAGCATAAGACTTTATACAACATTGTAATTGGCCAAATTTGGTCAAATTTGGTAATTGGCGAGCCCGTTACAAACTTGACTTTATACAACATTGTATTAGCCCAAAGCAGCACTTGGGAGGTCATTGAACATTGGGACAACGGCCCCAGGAGTCATTGTTGTGGTAGTCAATATAGGAAACACTAGTTTCTTACTCTATCTCTCCATGCTCTTTGCCTCAACCTGGGTTCTAAATAAAGACAGATAATTTAAAAGCCAAGATTTATTATTTTCCTTTCACCATTTCTTGAGTAAAAAGCTCATACCAATAAAATATAATTATTTAAGTTTTGAAATAGGGTGGAAACATTATAGTTAAACATTTAAACCTTTTCTAAACTTTCATCTTTGTCAACAATTATAGAAGGCCTTCCTCTACCACCTGGAACTTCAACCTGCACAGTCCAAGTTGCTGTATTCATTAATACTGCCAAACAAAATTCAATTCTTTCATCAATAATTACAAATAAAGAAACAAACCGGCACTATTTCCCACGAAAAAACACCACCATCACGAGCACAGAGTCCACGTTCATTGCTTTGAATTGCATAATTATCCTGAACAAGAAAAGGCAGCAAGGTTATCACAACTGTCTCACGTGGATCATCAACAAAGATGGATAGAGGATATGTGAGAATAACAACGACAATGTTCCAATCAATTGATAACTTGAAAGAGCTAAAATAATGAGCTCTGCTATGGGCCATTGGCATCGGCACTATTTCAATATAATTTTGTAATTTCAGAATAACATAGATCATCAATCTGGATAAAGAGTTCCAAAACAATTTTATTCCGTATTTGAATAGCAAAATTCAGAGGGCAGAAGCAGGTGCACAGGGAACAGTACCTCTTTCCTCCGACCTAGAAAGCTAGTAGATGCACTTATATGTTTCTTGCTTACGTTATTTTTACAGTTAAGTCCTTGTAAAGCTTCCGTTTTGTATTTACCATGTTACCATTGAAAGGAAATGAGACATTAATCTGTTCCCATGCCATTAAACCTATGTCAAGGGGTTTATGACATGCAATGAAATATCAGATTCTTACCCTATCTTCTGGGAAGAAGAGGGCTTACTCTCTCTCTCTCTCTCTGTCTCTATCGCTCTCTCCCTCTCTCTCCCTCCCTCCCCGTGTTGGATCGATTATGAGGAAGAGGAGGTAAAGGAATCTGATCTTGTGAGGAACAGAGAGGGAAGAATATAAATAGAACAATCAAAGGAAAGTTACTGGATGGGATAAGACAGAAACAGGAAGGTGAAGGAGATCAGATGGAGAGAAAGCTTCCAAGAGGAGAGAATAAACCCTAGAAGAGAGGACGAGAACAAAAACCTAATTCAAATCATGCTCTTTTCGTGTCCCAACAGACTACAGCTATAACTCTCCTTATAGCCATGATATAAAGCATTAGGATTCTGGAAAATTATGTTTTTATTAGGACTTGACATACTCTGAGGCCATAGCACAATAAAGACTTGTACCTGATCTTCCCTGGTTATTGAGTGATTGTCAGCACATAGCTCAGCACACATTCCCATAGCATAGTCATTATAAACATCCCAGAGGCCGTCTTTGAGCAGTCCATCAACAATCGTATCATTCCCAAACCGAGAACCCTTTCTGCAGGTAAAAGTTGTAAATCAGACTTTATCTTCTTTCCTTCATCATCGATTGTGAGAGATAGAGAAGATTTAGCGAGAAAATTTCAGTCACATTACTTTCTAAGCACAGTTACTTTACCACATTTTATTTTTGCCCTCTTATACTTAATTAATGTGTATATACCTTGAATTGTTGTTAAACCATTATTGGCCTTCTATAGGACATTCTCCTAGAAAACCCAATAAAAAGTACCACCTGTGTTGTATTTAAAGAACAGAAATGCCTGATAGAAATTATCATGCTATTCTTTTTCCCTGTTCATTTTCTCCCTTCTCCTCAGGTGGGATCTACAGTTGAAGAGTTCTCTTTCTCTCCTTCCCCCCCCCCCCACACTTTCAACCTGCGAGATTTCTATCCACTTTGATCGTGGGGTTGATCTTACAGTTAAGAAAAAATATTCATAACTGTTATCCTCTAAAGTCTTCATAAAACCTACAAATGAAAAACAAGAAATTCAAGAGGATAAATATCACTCGTCACATAATACCAACCTGGCTTCCACGAGGTATTTTGGTGCATTAGACATACTTTCCATCCCCCCAGCTACAACGACATCATTAATGCCAAGCTGAATTGTTTGCGCTGCGAGCATTGTTGCTGTAGTACAAATCATATTCAGAAAAAATGTCAAAAATCTGAACATCCACAAATTCCACAAAAGTGGCATCCTACCCTTCATTCCTGAGGCGCAGACTTTGTTGACAGTGGTGGATACCACAGAGGATGGTATCCCGGCACCCAAAGCAGCCTGTCGGGCTGGAGCCTGCCCCACATTAGCACTCAATACATTTCCAAAGATAACTTCTTGCACTTGAGCAGGATCGATGTTTGCCCTCTTAAGTGCGGCTGCATAAACAAAATGTTCTAAGACTGCTGAAAAGGGAAAGCAGATTTAGACGGTATTATCCTACATGCAATGGCAATCGACCCCAGTTTGGTGGCAGGTAAAGATGAAAGGGCCCCTAGAAAGCCTCCCATTGGAGTACGTGCAACACCAACAATGCAGACATCTGTTAAAGAATAGTAATCTAAGTCAAGAATTGAATCCTGGTCAAGAATTTCAGAGAGTCAACCTTTCAAATCTTTAATGGATTAAAGTGATGTAACATCCTTACCTCGAGGTTTTAAGTCTGAAACATGCTCAGGAGCCATGGATGGAGTCAAATAAGTGTAGAAAGTAATCTCAGTCAGTGGCCAGATTATCTGTGAAGAAAAAGGAACCCCTTTGCGTCAAATCAGCCCAAAAGAACGGAAAAACAAGGAATGAAACAGTAATGATTAAAAAAATAAAGAAAGAAATTATCAGTTATAAAAGAGGATGCCGGCGTTTTTGTTGCACAGGAGAAATTTTCAAGGAAACTATCCACAGACAAGAGGGATCTAAGATCCTCACCGAGCCCGAAAATGAGATGAATATTCGGCGATGAAACATGAAAGCGATGAAACAAGAAAAGACGAAAGACTGAACCTCGATATGTAATAGAGAGCAGAGCCAGCAGAACACTGGATCAGAGCAGCGCCAGCGACCAAAGATAAAAGAGCAGCTCTCGCCGTCAACCTCGAAAGGTCGTGACTACGTCATTAAAGGATCGTGTCATTAATTTAATGAGGCGGATCTAGACTCGCTTGTACCTCGCAGTCTCCGCCGCTGTGGTCCACCACGTTGATCTGGAGTCCTTTCTGCGCCGGATCGGCTCACAACTTTGACCGGAAATTAAACAGATGCGTCCGAAGAAATCTTAATCGCGAAAAATGGGCTAGGACAGTTCTACTGACCGGAAATTCCATGGAGATTCGATCGCCCGCGACAGTCCGCACTTTCTCTGTCTGTAGTAGAATTCTAAAAGCGCGATGTTTAATTGTGGATTAAGATAATTTAATAAACGTGTTCGGTCATAAATTCTTCTGAAAATTGAAATAACGCGTTCGAGAAATTTAATCTCGACTAAAACGGTCTCGCTGACGGGAAATTCTGTCATCGCTCGGGAGTTCAATCTTTCTCTCTACGTGACAGATTTCTAATAGCACGATTTCAAGGTCGAATACACACGAATGAAAGTTAAAAGGTTGAAATCAGAAGATATATTTTTGGTATTTTTAGATTTAAAAAGCGAAAATAATCGATGAAAGGAAGAAGATGTATATGAGTACAAAATGAACTGATCAAACGTTTACAAACTCATTTCGAAGATTAAAAACCCTTGATCGATGATGGAAATGTGGTTTTTAGGGTTTATAAATATGGAAATGTGGATGAAAAGGTAAAGAAAATAGAAAAGATGGATAGTAAATGGTTACAATCTAAAAATTCGTGATGAGAACATATTTACTGATGCTCTCTAATCAAAACATACATTCGAGAGCCCGTACATTTCGCCCAGACTGGGCATCTTGCATCCAACAAGAATTATGAAAAGAGAAAAGAATAATCTCACTAAAAATGGTGTTCCATACATGAATAATGATCAATCGTGGCTTTCTTTTTTTCTCGATAGCCAATACTAGAAGCATACAATAAATTTTTTTATCTCATAATTGAAATCAGCCCTAGCAGATTCGTGGAGCTTGAAATGATGATCATGCCCACAAAATTTCAGCCCCTATCTCCATCATGATCATGAGATATCACGATTTTAGTCTGGAGCATTTGTGGCCATTGATCTGATGTCCTATCTCCTTTAAGTATCCCGGTTAGATTGCTTTGGTCAAATCGCATTGTTCAACATGCGGGTCAAACCTGCAAAGAGAAAGAAATTTTTTATCTCTTTCCTCTCTCTTATTTCCTCTCTATCTTGATCGCAAAGAATACTGGGCACGAAGAGCTCTCCTCCGCGCATGATAAACGAAGAAGGGTGGCGGAAGAAGAGATAAGAGAGAGGAAAAGGCGCGACGAAATAGAAGTTCCGTTGCGTGAGAGAGATGAAAGAAGACGAAAGAAGAGGGTGGCGAGAGAGAGAGATCGATCGCCAGATAGAGAGCGAGTGATTGAGGGAGAAAAAGAGAGAAGTGTAGGTAGAGGAAGGGAGGAAAGAATGAGAGAGAGAAAGAGAGGGGCGCGTGGAATAGCTTACGCGCGACGGAAATTTTCCATCGCGCGAGAAAGAGGAAGAATGAAGGAAAGAAGGAGAGATGGAACGGGGAGAGGAAGAGATGAAGAGGGAGAGAGCGAGAGGGAGAGAGAAGAGAGAGGGGAGAGAGGAAGACTTTCCTCCTCACGCCTCTTCTGGAGACAAAAGCAATTTCCATCGTGAGGAGAGAGGAGAGAGGAGAGGGAAGAGCATGGGAGAGATGGAGGAGGAATTTTCCTCCTCCTTTCCCTTATGCAAGGCGTATGCCTACATGTAGGAGAGGAGGAAGGAAGATGAGAAAGAGAGGGGCTTCGCGAGAGAGGGAGAAGAGAGAGAGAGAGAGAGAGAGAGAGAGAGAACGTGGGAGAGTGATTAGAACAGATGGAGAGAGGAGCACGCAGACAAGAGAGAGAGAGAGAGACAAAGAGATCCTCTCTTTTCTTTAAAAAATAATTTTTCAACGATTTAAATTTCTAAAAAAAATAATAAAAAATCTCATAAAATAAATAGAAAACTCATTTTGTTTTTTTTAAATTATATTCTTGATGAATCATGTCATTAAATGCTTTTAAAATGTTATTAATTTATGAAAATAAATTATATTTACTTAAAAATGAAAATTATCAGTTAAATCATTTAAAATCATGATAGCATGCATTTATGATTAGATTTTAAAGAAAAAATACATAAAATGTGTGATATTAATGAATGAAATTGTATGTTATCGGTGACCTTACTTAGCCGCCGTCCTTCGGTGCACCGCTGCTCATCCCATCCCCTAGGTCAACTCCCAGAGCTCCACGCGCCTCTCTCTACTCTCTTTCGAGCTATCCTGCCTCTCTAAAGTCACCGAGTCTCCCCCTAGGAAGCTCCCCCTTACCCTCATGGGTAAGTACGACTCACCCACAGTCAATGCAAAGTATAAAAGTATAACTAATTTTTCCTAGTTCTTAAATTAAACGTACAAAATAAAGAGATATAAACAGAATACCATAAACTGAACCAACCACGACAACTAATAACAAACAATTAAATATAAAAGATATAAGTTATATAAGGAAAAATATTGAAAATGAAAACAAATTAAAATAACTCCGTGATGAGTTGATTTGTATTAGCCTTTGACTTTGACTTTAAATTTTTCTATTGCCTTTGACTTTTGCCTTGCCTTTTACTTCGGCTTTGACTTTGACTTATGCTTTGTCTTTGACTTATGCTTTGACTTTGACATTCAGCGTCTATTCCCTCGAATGTATTGAGAAAACACACACAACAACACAAACTACCCCTATAATGATTCTCTAAATATACTTACTATAATGATTCGTTGAACATATATCAAATATATTAAAATTTATTATTCAAAATTTAGGTAAGATAAAATGGATTATAAAAGAACACACAACAGATTTTGGATAAATTAAAAACAACCCTTAGATAAATATAAAACAGAATTTTGACAAACACAAATAGATTTTAAATCAAATAAAAAAGACTTTATTTGTTTGATAAGCGCACAATAGAAGTTTTTATTTTAATTTTTTTAAATTATAATGTAAAAACAGTTTTATTTTTTTATTTATTTAGTCCACTACAGATTTCAAACACAGTTTGAAAATAACAAAATTTTTGTTCAAAGGAAAACAAAAACAGAAAAACACGAATCTGATAATTTTTAAAAATATATAGACCAATCTAAAAAAACAGGAAATCAGTAAAGACACTACACAAGAGTTGATAAGAGAAAGCACAATAAGAAATCACAAAAGAATTAAAAAAAATTAAATCAATATGGATTCCAAAAAAATTCAGGCCGAGTAATTTTGAAATCAGAGAGCTAGATTCAGTTTAGAAGGAAGAGAACACTAACAGTTCGATTTAATTTGAAACCGAAAAAAATAAATCGAGAATCGATACGACAGACTTTGAAATCAGAGGAATTCAAATTTCGATTAATCTAACCAACCTAGAATCGAAACAAAAAAAAAGAACAAAAAAGTTTCTTCTAAAGACCACGCAAAACAAAAATATAGACACGAAAAAAAAGAAAATTTAGAAAGAGGAAAACTCGTTGAAGAGAGAGCTTCCGCCGGGAGGAGAAGTCGTCGCCTCCTTTTCAAGTTCGCTATAACCTTATAATATTTTATTTAAATATTTTAATAACAAATTAGGAAATAAGTAATCTAGAGCTTATCCTTAGATACCCTTCTCAAAACATTTTGACGAAAAGCTATCAATCTAAATCTAAAAACTGCTTAATTGAAAAATTGAAAAAAAACTAGGATTGAATTGAAGTCTAGAAGCACGATGACTATGAAATAACGAGGCAATTTCTATTTATATTCACAAAAAAATACTGTTTCAGTTTACGAAAATTACTAAATTTCGCGTGGTCAGCTAGCAAATATTCAAATAAATAAGTAAATTTCATTAAACGGAATTAATTATGAGAGAACGGCGACCACGGATTTACGCGATGGCGATCGTCTGCTCAAAGATAGCATCCCGCACTACTCGATCGCAATCGAGTGATAATTTTTTTGAAATTTTTTTCAAATGGCTGCCATCGCCTTCCGCCATGGTCGTCGTTGCGATAGTCGTCCCCGCCAATGGCCGCCTTTGGATTCGGTTTGTCTGAAATCGATCGTGTGATGAGCGACCCCGCCGGACCCGATTCGTCGGACCTGATTTCCGGCGCGAAACTGTATATAAATAAGGAATCGGTATTTACATTAATTATTATATTATTTATGGGTATTTTTATTAATTAATATTATCGTCAAAAGAAACAATAATATTTTAATAAAAAAATAAAATTTACGTAATTATTCAATTTATTTGAGAAAGGCGTTGAGGAAACCCTAGCTAAACCTCCTCTCTCCCTCTCTCTGTCTCTCTGTGTGTGTAGCGGTTGTTCCTTCTAGGTCAGAATGAGTCGGTCAGGTCAGCCGCCGGATCTGAAAAAGTGAGCGATCTGTTCTCTCTTGCTTTATATTATGCTTTTTAATATCGTTCTCCTTTCTGACCGAGCTAGTTTTTCGTTTCTCGTTTTGTGAACAGGTACATGGACAAGAAGCTTCAGAGTGGGTTTACTTTCCCTTTCGATGTTTGAGAGTTTTGAATTTGTGCGAATGTTGAGGGCCATCTGTAATCATAGCTAACGCCGGAGATGTTTTCTCTCATGAATATCTGATTTTCTCATATTCTCTCGGAAATAGATTTCTCGGTAATAAGTTGTTCTCTCTCCTGACGTTGATTCTAATGTTAAAACCCAAACCCCTCAGACTAAAGCCCCAAATCCCCGAAATCCTCATCTCTAAACCATAAACCCAAAGTCGAGTGATTCTATTTCACGAAAATTAATGCATTCCATCAGATAGCGTCCTGGAGATTCTTTGTACTGTGATATCATATGCAGTCTCTTTTATTATGCATTCTTATGCATGTCATTGTATAATTATAGCATTCAAATTTTAATTCAGTTGCTACGTGTGTTCATCTAGTTTATGCGTTTGACTGTCACGATGAGGATTTGTTTAAAAGAAAAAAAACTATGTTCTCTGTCCTTTCTGCATCTAATTATAACTAGTTCTTGAGAAATTTTAATATGAAATGGAATCACAAGGCCTAGATGATTGGGGCTATCATTCTTTTTTTATTTTTTGTGGAATAATAGGGGCTATGATTTTAAGGTTTATAATTAATTGGTAGGTGAAAAAATTGAGTTTAATTTCTGGCCCGCAGCTACTTGCATCTTTTCCTTGCAGATTTAATTCAATCCATTATAGCAGTGCCCCGGATTTTCTATTTTCTGTCATGATTGATTTCTTCTCTTTATTATGCTAAAATTTATGCTGTTTGCTGAGAAACAACGCATTCCAAATTTTAATATGTATTGTTTTATTTTTACTGTCATCACTTCGGTACCTTCTATCTCTAAGCCTTTTCATCATCTCTTCAAGAAATGAAAATAATGCTGTATTTTTTTCGTCAATGGTCTTTCATGAGCACACTGTTTGTGTGGGTGTAATGTCTAATGATGATGTGGAATTTCGTTGGGACTTGTGTTCTGTGCGTTCATTTGAAAATGGGCATAACTTTTAAAGTCGTTTTTCTTGCATGACTAAGGTTGTAAAATTTATTTCCATTCGGAACTAACTTCAGTCAATCTCCCTCGAGTTGTTGGTTCAATGTCTTTGATTCAGTGTTTTGGGAGGTCAGAATCTCTGTGATTTCAGAATCTCTAAATCAATGCTTTCATGGTACTGTCTCCAACAAACTAGATATGTTCTTCTGTCATATCTTAGTATGCCACATCATTCCACAATAACACGCGCTACTCAGATAGGAGCGTACTCTGCTTTAAATTCTAGGGGTTGAAGATTCCTCAATATCAAGTCAATGGACTTTTACTTTAATCTTACCAAGTCAGTCTATTCTCAGTTGATCTGACCTGATTATGATTTTCTACTGGATTTCAACATCTTTCTTGGCTCGCTCAAAAATGGCGATATATATTACTGAAAATCCTGGAGCCTCTTCCTGTGTCTCTATCAATGTCTTTTCCATCAGTATCACTGTTGCATTTATATCTCAAACCATTTGGTCAAGCCTTCTCCTTGCATTTGGTCGATAGGGGAAAGAGCTCATAAAGTAAGTTGTTTTCTTGATCTCTGGTTGCAATTCATGATCTCTTGAAGCCTCTACATTGAGACACATGTCCTTATTTATAGAGACTAGCAACATTTTTTGTTAAGCCCTCATTATACTCCAGGCTTGTGTCCAGTCATCACCATGACGAAGTCCTATTCAAGAGAGGAGGATCCTAACAGATCTCCACCTGGGTTTTGACCATTATCCTGTGTTTGATTCTGCAGTTAAGCTGAATGCAAATCGGGCAGTTGTGGGAACTCTTCGAGGGTTTGACCAGTTCATGAACCTGGTAATTGATAACACTGTGGAGTTGAACGGAAATGAGAGGAACGACATAGGAATGGTGGTGAGATTCGAAAGATGCATTTTCCTCCACTTTTGATTATTTTTTTTGGTGAAGTACAACTTGCCATGAATTTTAAATTTTAAGTTCACTCGCGTCTTGCTGTTGACTTACAGGTTATCAGGGGAAACAGTGTGGTCATGATTGAAGCCCTTGAACCAGTGGCTCGGGCCCAGTGACAGAAAGTATCTATCTCTATCTTGTGTTGTCTTAATTTTCCTAAGCATTTCATGGATGTGATATAGGTGTGGATTTTGGAATGAGAAATTGAGCTTGAGAAGATGAAATTTCCTGGTATTAGCATCTCCTTTTATCAAAACATCTTGCAATTTAGGACTTCTTAGATAACCTTTTATCAGTTGTATTTAGCTGCTCCCTAAAATTTGAAGATAACCAGGGTATTTGATTTGCAAAAAAATCTAAGAAAATATAGTTGGACTATCCTTCATATATCTCTTAATTTCTATGGATTAACTGGTCTCAATGTGACTTGAGAGGTCAAGAACCAATAAATCAGATACTATTTCATTGGATAATTGTGAGCTATCGTATAATGGTTTATTTTAAGGTTGTAGTCCTCTCCATATTCATACTTCCCATGTTTAATGATGAAGGTTAGGGTTTCATGATTGGGACTATAATTCTGACAGCATGCTTGTGTCAAAGACATGCATCTTGGAGATGTATCTTTGCATACATTGACAACTCTTACAGATTTACTTGAGGTCTATTAAGCTTTAAATGGGCCTGTGAATTGGGATGCATCAGCTTCATCCAAAATAAGCATTTGGGCTTTATTCTTGGCTACATCACATGGCGAGTCTAGGGAGTTGCCCTTTACCTTGCGAGATCATATAGGAGCGGAGGTAAGCGACCTGCTAAGAGTGTATGCGAATTGGTAACAAGGCTTGAAGACTTTAGAGAGGTAGTCTAGAGTGAAGGGTAGTAGGGAGTGGCGCATGAAGCTCTAGGAGTTGGCCCATCATAATGGGGACAAGTGGCGGCATACTAAATGATGGTTGTTGATATGCGTAAAAATACGATCGTTGAAAGTGTAAATTCACATACCAAAAAAATTACTCAACTCATCAAATTCTGATTTAAATTTAGAAATAGTGGCGAGTCAAGGTCGAATCCACAAGGAGGAAAGTTAAAAGATTAAAATTGAGAAATATTTTTTGGTGTTTTTATATGAAGAAAGCAAAAATGTTCGATTAAAAAGAAGATGTGCACGAGAATTAAATGGACCGATAAAATACTTCTAAACTCCTTTTGAAGATTGAAAACCTCTAATTGATGGTGGAAAAGTGATATTTAGGGATATTTAGGGTTTGTAAATGTGAAAATGTTGATAAAAAGATAAGGAAAATAAAAAAGATGATTGAAAATGGTTATAATCTAAGGATTTGTTATAAAAACACACTTTAGTGTTGCTCTCTAATCACAACAAACATTCGAGAGTTCGTATATTTTGCTCAAACTTGGCATCTTACATCCAACACAAATAATGAAAATAAATGAGAAGAAACTCACTAGGAATGGTGTTCCAAACATGAGGAATGATCAATCATTGCCTAGCCAATGCTAGAGGCACACAATGAAACATTAAGAATCCTATTTTTTCATCTCAGAACTTAAATCACCCCCAGCAGATCTGTAGATAGTAAATGATGATCATGCTCACGAAATTTTAGCCCCTAACTCGATCGGGATTGTCAGATATCAAGCCTTTAATTTAGAGCAATATAGACCGTTGATTTAATATTCTCTCTCATCGAATCACGCTGGTCAACTCACTCCAGGCTAGTCAAACTTCATTAAAACACAAAAAATTAAGGTTAAATGCCCTCTCTCCCCCATTTTCTCCCTTTTCTCTCACGATGGTGAGAAGCAGTCAAAGCGGAGGCGGACATGGGAGATGGTGAGAGCGGAAAGAGCTTACGCTTGACAGAATTCTTCTGTCATGCAAGGTAGAGGAATGAGGAAAGAGAGGGAGGTAAGAGAAAGAAAAAGGGAGAAGAAGAGGGAAGGAGAGGTGAAGAAAAGTGCACGATGGAAAGAGAAGATGTCGCAGAAGAAGTGGAGAGGCTGCGAACGTGCACCTCTCCTCGTGATGGAATTTTTCTCCATTGCGAGAGAGGGAGAGGCGAGCAAGAGAAGGAGAAGGAGAAAGAAGAAAAGAAAGAAATAAAGAAAGAAATAAAGGAAGGAAGGGAGGAGAAGGCAAGCAAGAGGAGAAAGAGGAATTGGAGGAGGAGAAGAAGGAGAAAAAGGAAGAAGAAGAGGATAGGAAAAGAAGGAAGAAGAGGCTTTCCTCCTCCCCCTTATGCACGCGTGGGGAGAAGAGGAAGAAGAAGTTCTCCCTTACGTGTGCAGACGTGGGTGGGGAGAGGAGGAAGAAGAAACATGATGAGAGATAGAGAAATATTCGGGAAAGGGAGAGGCCGATTGCAAGAGAGAAAGTGAGAAAGAGAGAAAGAGAGAAAGACAGAGAGAGGGAGAGATCGATCGCAGGGAGAGAGAGAGCAGAAAGAGAGAAGGAGAGAGCGGGAAAGAGAGTGGAAGAAGAGAGAATATGAGAAAGTGAGCAGAGGAGGAGAAAAATTGAGGGAGAGAGTCTCTCTCTTTTCTTTTTCTCTATTGTTTTATTTTTCTAATTAATTTTTCTGTATAATAAATCATTTTTCAATGATTTTAATTTCTAAAAATCTCCCCAAAAGATCTCAAAAAATCTAAAAAATAAATAGAAATATGATTTCTAAAAAAATTATATTCTTGATGAATCAATGTCATTAAATGCTCATAAAATGATATTAATTTATGAAAAATCAATAATATCTTGTAAGACATATAAATTATCAATTTAATCATTTTACATCATGATAATATACATTGATGATTCTATTTTTAATAAGAAATACATAAAATGTATGATATTAAATGAATAAAATTACATGTTAACAGTTGTGAGGTGAGGTCACTAAACAAAGAGTGTGAGTGGGTCAAATCAAATCGTGTTTGGACTTTGATCTGACTAACCTGACTAGCTAGTAATTATTATTATAGGACTAACAAAGCAAGGAAAGACTCCAAGGACTGCCTCCTCTTGGGACTAGTGCGAGAGGATTGGATACCTTGTCAGTAGTGGGGAGGGGAAAGGGGGGTTTGTGTACAAGCGCCATGAGCATTTAAGTAAATCATTAATAAATTTTATAAAAAAAAGATATATAAAAATATAAATAAGCAAAAAAACTAAGTCGCCCCTCCTTGTTATTTCACTATCTAATTAGCGTATTTCATATCAAACCCTAATTTGTCACTCAAGTTAGAACTCAAGGAAAGAGAAATTAGGTATAAAAATCATGAATAAGGAGAGAGAGTATACCAATGAATGGTAAAATTGGTATAATCAAATAGACTAGGAAATTTGTACCAAATGACTATCAAATAGACTAATGATTTCATTTGCATTCATTAGGCTTTTTTAAGTTGCATTCACTTCTTCATACTGGGCCCCAATATGGTATGCCAAATTTTGTGATCAATTCTACATGCACCCCTCATGACTTCGCATTCGACTAGTTGTGATAGAAGAAAATGAATAAATATAACTCTCATGGAAACCATCATCACCATTGACATTATTTATCGAGATTCTAGAACAGCATAGTACACTATGTCCAATTTTGTGACTTTTCAATGTCATCAATAAATCCAAATGATGAAAAATTATGGCCAATTAGACGAGTTCATTTCTTCTTTGAACTCATGATATGTAGTATCCAAGTTCGTCATGGCTAGCATAACAAAATCTTGGATCCTTCATGATTAGCTGATGTATGTTATCCTATCAGCTATGTTTCTATTATTTAGGTCCATTAGCTCAAATCTTTGGTGTGCATTTAGTTTTTATGCTAATAATTATTTTCTAGGTTGTCAGCTGATGTTGTTCAAAGAACATTCAGTTCTTAGATAGGGAGAGGGAGAGAGTACTTTATAAGCTAACAACTCGGTATTCAAGATATCAAGATATTCAAGTGATGAATTTATTTAAACCTTTCTAAATGGTTACTTTATCTACTTTTAGTAGTTTCATTCATCCTCCTGAAATTAGAAACTAGATCATCAAGATACCAGAAAAATATAGCAATCGTCAACTAAGTGAATCATGAATCATTTTTACAATAAATTTACCATTATCTTAGATACTAGATGTTGAAGTTGCAAGACACATAGAGAACTCCAAAACGTTTCCGAAAGACCAAATACCGAACCGAAACCGACACCGTCGGTGTTGAAAAACTGGGCAAACTGAAGTTTGGTTTTCTTCCAGTGTCAGTTTTGGTTTGGGGTTTCGGTGGAACTATACTTCCTCTCTCCTATGATGAGAGAGAGAGAGAGAGGGAGGGAGGGATGGATGGAGGGAAGAGAGAGACACACAAAGACATAGACAGAGAGAGGGAGGGATGGAGGGAGAGGGAGAGGGAGAGGGAGGGAGAGATATTTTAACCGTGGAAGGAAATATGGTGGCGGAAGAAGAATGTTTTTTATTCTTCCGCCCTGAGAGAGAGAGTTTTTTATTCTTCCGCCCTGAGAGAGAGAGGGTGGCGGAAGGGAGGGCAGGAGGGGAGAGAGAGAGAGAGAGAGAGAGAGAGAGAGAGAGAGATGGAAGGACGAAGGGGGAGAGATAGAGACACAGAGAGAGGGAGGGACAGAGGGAGAGGGAGAGGGAGAGAGGGCGCGAGGGAGGGGGAGAGAAAGTGGTGGCGTACGACCCCCGTCGCCACCAAGACACGATACCACGGTGCCGGAGGAGCCCTTTTGCGCGCACGGATCTATCCGCTTATCTTTATTTCTTTATTTCTTTAGTATGAACTTTTGACCCGCACGTGTTTAAGCGGGTCCTCGTTTATCTCTTCTCTCCCTTTTAGGCTTTCGGGTGGGTTCTTCCCTTCTCGGGTTTAAAAGGGAGAGAAGAGAACCTTATTCATGAAGCCCATCCTTCTTTGTGAACCTTATTTCTTTCTATGAGCATATTAGGTGTGGGTTGTGGGCCTCAAGTGGGCCCTTTCCCCTCTCGGCCCATTATGGGCTCTATAAGAGGGGAAGGGACCCCCCCACAAACCCTAGCCGTCATTTGAAGAAAGAAAGGAGTGAACTCCCTCTCAAGTGGCTGCTCAAGGAAGGCCGGGGAAGGAGTCCAGCCGCCGCCGCGACGACCGCCGCCACTCCTTGCCCGGTCACGGTTCTTCTCCACCATCATCGCGACGCCGCCGTCCTCAAGCCGCCGCCGCCGCCGCCGCCGCCTCCGGACCGCCGCACCGCCATCCCCTCCATCTCCGGCAGGCCTCCTGCAAGCCTCCGACCATCCTCTCCTCCTGCTCCTCCTCCCGCTCCACCTCCGCCAGCACTCCCCTCCACAAACCACCAACTGCAACTCCACCTCCATCTCCATCTTCTTCCCCAGCTCCTCCACCCACCGTTCATCTTCCTCCCCTGCCGCACAGCCCCTCCACGAACCTCTCCGTTGTCCTCCCCGTCGATCCTCCACCTCCGATCTCCCCTGATTCCCCTGATTTTTTTCCGTTCTCCTCCACCCCCGGCGAACCCCTCCTCCCCCCCCCCCCCCCGGGTTCTCCTTCCCCGATTTCCCTCATTCCCTCCACCGGCCAAGAGTTCGCCTCTCCAACCCTCACGATCTTCCCCACTTCCCCAATCATCCCCCACGCCCTCCCGCGTCAACGCCTTCTCCCTCCTCCAACTTCCCGTTCGCCGTTCCGTGGCCCATCACCATCCCCATCCCGTCGCTCACCCCTGTCCACCGCCAGCCATTTCCCGAATTCCCTCCCAACTCCCGATTCACACCCTCCTTCCCCACTCCAAAATTCCATCACCCTGCCCTCTAGCGAAATCGCCCTCGCGCGATCCTCCCTTCACGAATTCACATATCACAAATTCATCACTCCCTCCACGAATTTCTTTCCCCCATCTCACCATCGAAGTCCACCTGAATTCTCGTGGAACGCCAGCTGATACCCCCAACCCTCTACACCTTCCCTGAATCCGGAAACTCTGGACGGATCCCCTACCAACGCCTCCTTCCTCGATCAAATTCTCCATAATTTTCCCCCACTGCGGAACTTCCGCTCCATTCACCACACCCTGCTGAATCGGCTGCCTCCTAGCCCATCGTTCTGCCGAATCGCCGCCTCCACCCCCCTTCATCGTGCCAGTGGGTCGCCCCGCGATTTCACCAACCTCTTCTTCCTCTGTCCTTCCGACGGTCCGCCTGCCTGCCGTCTGAATTTGCGAATTCATTCTGCAATTGAAGTTCTGGTCGCAACCTTCTCCCCCGGTCGCCAGTTCACGCCCCGCCTGCACTAAGACTCGCATCCGAGCCTCCCAAAACCGTAGCCTCCTCCACACCGAATTCATCCCCTCGAGACCTAGCCGAACTCAGAATTCGCCCTCGCATTCCCGCGGAATTCCGACACCTCTTTCCCCTCCCACTCGCGAATGCTATACCGTCTTTCCCGACTACCCCAATCCCGACATTGATCGTGACTTCATTTTCCTCTCTCGGGTCACCCTGCTCATCTCGAAATTCCACCCTCCCCTTCTTCGCGCCGCCGACATCACCCTGCAAATTCACGCATCTCCCTGCCGAGTTCACCCAGTCGTTGGGTGAGTTCCGCCCTTCATCGAGACCATTCCCCTTCCGTCACTTCCTGCCGACATTCACACATTCACCCTGCCGAAATCCACCCGCGCCTGTTGGTCTCGCCCGCGCCCACCAACGGCCATCCTTGGATCGTCCTAGGCATGTCCCTATCGCGCGCTGTGATCAATTTGAATTCTCCTTGGCCGCGCCGGTGAATCACCCAGAACATGTTGTCTTCCCCCTGCTCCAAGACGCGGACGCGCCCTGTCCGACCGCTCCGACACTCCAGTCGCATCAGCCGTCAGCGCTAGCACTCGCTCCACTCTCTCACGTACGTACCCGACCATCAGCGCGCGTGACGCCCCTGCCCGTGCTCGTGCACCCCGCTCGTGCCTTGCTGTCCGGTCCGCGTGTCCACGTGCCTTACCCACGCACCTGCTTGCCCTGTCCACGCAACCACTCAGTACGCCCTCGCGACTTGTTAGCGCACTTACGTGCCCCTGCTTGCGCGATCCACCGGCGTACACCGTCGTTACTCCCGCGCCGAGGATTCTGCCCCTCTACCGCTGACCGTCTGTGCTGCGCACGACGATCTTCCCCGTCACGACCGACCGGGCATTCCGCCTCGCAGGTTAGCTTCAACCCCTCTTTCAAAGTTAATTACTTTTCGAAGCGTTTCCTTTACCCGTCTCCACCGCCGTCGGACGGCGTAGGTAGGGTAGTACGATTATAGGTTCGAGATTTCTGACTCGTATGTCAGGTCCGGTACCGAGCGTGGGCTGCAGCCTCTTGGCTACTCCACGACGAGCGACTTCCACGCCTCCGGACGTGGATCAAGAGGATCTCACCCTACCCATCATCGCGAGTTTCCCCGGGTTACCTGGAGTCGACTCCGCTGATCGGCACGCTTGCCTGTACTTAGGTTTAGGTTAGGTCTCATACTTAGGGTCTAGGACTCACCTACCCGTAGGTTAGGTTTGACTACACTATCTTCAGTCAGCCTCAGTCCCATTGATTAGGCACGAGGTTTTTTCCAACCGTCGTCCTGCATCAGAGAGATAGCGAGGGAGGGGGAGAGAGAGAGATAGCGAGAGAGGGAGAGAGAGAGAGGGAGAGAGAGAGAGAGAGTAAGGGAGGGAGGGAGGGAGGGAGAGAGAAAGAGAGAGCGGGAAGGAGGAAGGGAGGGATAGAGAGAGAGGGAGGGATAGATAGATAGATAGAGAGAGAGAGAGAGATAGGGAGAGAGAGGGAGGGAGAGATAAAGAGAGAGAGGGATAAAGAGAGAGAGGGATAGAGAGAGAGGGAGGGAGGGATAGAGAGAGAGAGAGAGAGAGAGGGATAAAGAGAGAGAGAGAGGGAGGGAGAGGGGGGAGAGAGAGTGAGGGAGGGAAGAAGATGCTGGGATCTGAGGCTCGATAAGCTCTCCAAGTTTTCGACCAAAATTATGATTACAACGGAAGATGTAGAATAAAAACATTCAACAGAGTTAAAGCACTAAAAATAGATGATCTCATAATCCATTCTAGGTGATCCTATCATCTAGTGTAGAATAAAATTCATACTATGATGAAAAATTATGGCCAATTAGACGAGTTCATTTCTTCTTTGAACTCATGATATGTAGTATCCAAGTTCGTCATGGCTAGCATAACAAAATCTTGGATCCTTCATGATTAGCTGATGTATGTTATCCTATCAGCTATGTTTCTATTATTTAGGTCCATTAGCTCAAATCTTTGGTGTGCATTTAGTTTTTATGCTAATAATTATTTTCTAGGTTGTCAGCTGATGTTGTTCAAAGAACATTCAGTTCTTAGATAGGGAGAGGGAGAGAGTACTTTATAAGCTAACAACTCGGTATTCAAGATATCAAGATATTCAAGTGATGAATTTATTTAAACCTTTCTAAATGGTTACTTTATCTACTTTTAGTAGTTTCATTCATCCTCCTGAAATTAGAAACTAGATCATCAAGATACCAGAAAAATATAGCAATCGTCAACTAAGTGAATCATGAATCATTTTTACAATAAATTTACCATTATCTTAGATACTAGATGTTGAAGTTGCAAGACACATAGAGAACTCCAAAACGTTTCCGAAAGACCAAATACCGAACCGAAACCGACACCGTCGGTGTTGAAAAACTGGGCAAACTGAAGTTTGGTTTTCTTCCAGTGTCAGTTTTGGTTTGGGATTTCGGTGGAACTATACTTCCTCTCTCCTATGATGAGAGAGAGAGAGAGAGGGAGGGAGGGATGGATGGAGGGAAGAGAGAGACACACAAAGACATAGACAGAGAGAGGGAGGGATGGAGGGAGAGGGAGAGGGAGAGAGAGTGTGAGAGGGAGAGGAAGAATGTTTTTTATTCTTCCGCCCTGAGAGAGAGAGGGTGGTGGAAGGGAGGGCAGGAGGAGAGAGAGAGAGAGAGAGAGAGGGATGGAAGGACGAAGGGGGAGAGATAGAGACACAGAGAGAGGGAGGGACGGAGGGGGAGAGATAGTGACAGAGACAGAGAGAGAGGGAGGGACAGAGGGAGAGGGAGAGGGAGAGAGAGAGCGAGGGAGGGGGGAGAGAGAGATAGCGAGGGAGGGGGAGAGAGAGAGATAGCGAGAGAGGGAGAGAGAGAGAGAGAGAGAGAGAGAGAGTAAGGGAGGGAGAGAGAAAGAGAGAGCGGGAAGGAGGAAGGGAGGGATAGTGAGAGAGGGAGGGATAGATAGATAGATAGAGAGAGAGAGAGAGAGAGAGGGATAGGGAGAGAGAGGGAGGGAGAGATAAAGAGAGAGAGGGATAAAGAGAGAGAGGGATAGAGAGAGAGGGAGGGAGGGATAGAGAGAGAGAGAGGGATAAAGAGAGAGAGAGAGGGAGGGAGAGGGGGGAGAGAGAGTGAGGGAGGGAAGAAGATGCTAGGATCTGAGGCTCGATAAGCTCTCCAAGTTTTCGACCAAAATTATGATTACAACGGAAGATGTAGAATAAAAACATTCAACAGAGTTAAAGCACCAAGAATAGATGATCTCATAATCCATTCTAGGTGATCCTATCATCTAGTGTAGAATAAAATTCATACTTACATGGATCATTTGAAAGAGTTCTTCAACCGTTCAAGCGTGTGGCCTCTAGCGGTATCCACACAGTGTCCAGACAATCGGATCTCCTCTTGAACGCTCGTCATCATGAGAGGAAGATAAGAGGGAGGAGAAGTTTCACTAGGCTTGCATGGGCACCACTATTATGGTCGTTCTCCCCTTATTTATAGACTTTAGGAATGTGAAATTTTCACAAAAACCCTTATTATTATGTCTATACCACCGACGTTCATTGACCTTATGTGTTGACCCTCTAGGTCTATATATCTCACAAGTTAATGACTCTATCAACCCAATAACACTTATTGGTCTTCCTTATCAATAAACTATATTAACATATAGATTAATTGATTAATGATCGATTTAACCCAATCGACAGGTTGAGTTGCCAGCCCGGTGGGTGCCAAGCTACACCACGTGCTCTAGGAGATATGGAGTATATTAGAACTCTTTTATGCAACCATCTCATCGTTGGTTACCGTGTACGTATAATCCTTCATCCGCACGAGACTCATGAATGACTTAGGGTGTGGTTAATTGTCAAACCCTAATCAATCACTCAATTTAGTACTGATGTGAGTAGGAAATCATTGAGAACAACTTCTCTAATATTTTCAGTACCCTGGCCAAGGATTTAACTACATCTCATTCTTTGAGTCGATCTCCTCATATATCGAGAGCGGATGATCCCATCTTTATCACACAATCTTCTTCGTGGACTTCATGTCGTATCCAATATATGACGTTTTAGATATCCCGCGACTAGGGATATGTAAGTCATAATCAAAACACGATCATCCATCCACAAGATGTCTTTGGTGTCTCGAGTCAAAGGACCACATACACAACCATGACATGAATCAACCTGCTTGACAGTTAGGTATAATACCATTCATGGATTCATACGGATCAGTTCAATGAAATCTTTCTCCAAAGAGCACCCACTATCTATCCTTAGTGTCTCCACACCGATGGCTATAGGATCAGCCATACTCATCATATGAGATGGATTAGATAGTGCTATTCTTTCCGGATAATTCGATGTCCTTCTCGAATATCCCACGAATAGGAATATTTAGAACATATGTTTAAAGACCAACGATCACTGTATTATGATCTCATCATAATTCAGTTGATCATTTCATATGTGCGTGGACTTCATTGCAAACATCACACAAGAATGACAATGAATAAAAGTTCATTTTAATGAATATAAACAAAAGATGAAAGTGTGATTGGCTTGCAGGCCACATAATTATCCATCAGGAGAGAGAGAGAGTGAAGGAGGGAGAGAGAGAGATGATTCCTTAAAATTATTTTATTATTTTTCCCTAATTATATTTAATGGTTAAATTTTATATATTTAAGACTTTTACCCTAAATTCATAATATATTGTATTGATTTTATTAGGAATTGTTATTCTCTTATCATTTGTTTGTAAAACATGTGTTATATATATATATATGAATAGTGGTGTCACAAAAATTTTCAATAATTTATGTTCAATTCAAACCTATAATAAAAGTATAGGTTTAACCGAACTGACACCGAAAGATACCGTCACTGATACTGAATCAAAGTTAGGTATAGGTTTAGGTTCTCACAAAAAATTAGAATCGGAGATCCCTTGAACACAATTTGAAGTTATCCCATTTTGAGAGCTCTGCTTTCTTTTGAGTGTTCTCCCTTCTTAGAGTGCCTAAGTGTTTGTGGATTCAAGCACATCCCCTTGTGGATTCAAGGGTTGAAGAGGTTAGTTATGTGGATTCAGACTCTAACTCTTCTTGAAGAGCAAGGTTTGTGGATTCAATCCACTGTTCTTCGTTGTTCCCGTGTTAAGGCTGCGTCACCATGTCTAGGACTGATTCACTAAAAATCTCTCTCTTAACCTCATGGAGTCAACCTAGTTTATGCAGGTGGTCTTAATTATCCCTAACCCCTAAAACTCACAAAATATAAGGATAAATGAATTATCAAGATTAATTAAAATTAAAGTGAAAAATAGTATTAAAAAATACAATAAAGATATTCCTTTTTGAGTTAAATTTGACTTTTGTAGTTGACTTTGATCTTCAACTAATGATCTTGACTTTTCTAAATTTGACTTTCTATTGAATGGTCTAACTTCTGGTTTATCTACTTGAAATATTTTGATGATTTAGAGGATATCTAATGTGGGCAAATAATCCTATGAATGAGTCTAAATGATGATCCTAAGGTCTATGTAATGAGTGAACGGATTCTCTAAAATTTTTACTCAAACATCCAAAATATCCCAAAAGTTTTGTCATAAATCATCCAAAATTATTTTTAAATTATCTTGAAATTTATCATCAAATTTTTCTTGAAATATCTCTAAAAACTTAGACTTCAAAATGAACTCAAATCTAACTCAAGAATAAACCTATATGAGATCCAAGAATAAACCTTACTCTTCCCTATTGAATTGAAACTAAATTAGGAATGAGAAAATCAGAACTCCTATGATCTCAACACAAACTGAAATAGAAATTCAACAAAAAAAGAGGGAAGAGTATTCTTAAGCAAATCTAAATCACACATATATATACCATTAAGAGATTTATCTATCATAAATTTATCAAATCAGAGAATAAAAAGAAATTAAATTTTAATAAGACAAATAAAAAAAATTTAAACAAAAAAATCAAGAGGAGAAAAAAAAATTCAAGCACAAAGAATTGATGTCAAAAAATCAGAATGAAAATTTCAAAGTTTGCTTTCAAAGAAACCAAGAAAAAGTTATTTTGGCCCAAAACAAAGTATGAAAATTAGATTTGGATAAATCATAATCTAGATTTGGAAATATCGAATCTGGTATTTTAAAAGGAATATAATTCAGTTTATATTTAAAAAATAGGGAAATTAGTTTTTAAAAGAAATCTCAATCAACTTTTAAAGAACCCAAATTCAAAAGCAATCAAAATTAAGATTAGAAAAATTGAAAACTCAGAAAACCAAACCAGAGATGTTCAGATGTAGAAAACAAAGAAAATCGAGAATTAAAATAAACAATCAGACTGGAAAGTCAAAATACATAAAATCTTATTTAGAAAAATAAAAATCAGAAAACTAGAATAACATATCAGATTGGAAAGTTGAAATCAGAAAATTGAAATTCATAAAAGCATAAAATTAGATATAGGAAAATTAAATAATTAGAATTAGAAATCACAAATCATAAGAGTGAAATAAAATCAGAAAATAAAAATAAAAAATCAAAACAAAAAGTCAGATTAGAAAATTGATGAATGAAATCAACAAAAAATGAAAAATAAAATTCAGAAAACCAAAAATTTGAAACAAAATTCAGATCACAAAATAAGAGGTCAGAAAATCAAAATCTAAAAAATCAAATTGGTTAGGTGAAAAAGCAAAAAATAAGATTAACTTAAGAGGTGCTTGATCGTGATAGAAAGCTTCGAATGCAATTGCTATCAAGAGAGGGTGATAACATTTCATAAGTAGATGATGAATTAACTTAAGAGGGGAATGAATTAGTTTCTTTTACGTATTTATGTTTTCCTAAATCTTTATTTATGAAGTCGTTAACTATTCACTCAAATGCTCATGTCGCTCGTAGACCATATTTTTTATATAGTTGATAGGATATTTAAAACCCCCCGCAATAGTCCGAAGAGGAGATAGTCCCCTTAGAGGATTTTCTTGCATCTTAATAGCAATTATTAATTAGTTGGGTAAGTCAAATAGATGTCCAAACTCAAGCTTTTGACTTGATCAGCTCATGCTCTTGGTTAGTGACCTCACTTCACTGTCATCCTTCAGTACGTTGCTGCTTGTTCTCTTACAAGCCAACTCCTTAAGCTCTCCGCGCCACTCCCTACTTCCCTTCAGGCTACCTCAAACCTCGTCACCGATCCAACGTGACCTTGCAAGGTCAAGAAAAACTTCGCCTCGATTTAAATTTCCAGTCAACTCCCTAAACTTATCTCATCTAGCACCAATTCACTTGAGAATATTCCCTTTATCCTCATGCGTAAGTATGACTCACTTGGAGCCAGCCTGGGGTGTGTGCAAGTGATCTTACCGTATTTAATTCCTAAACTCACACAATATGAAGATAAATAAATTATCACGCTTTTTTAAAATTAAAATGAAGCAAAATAAGATGGAAAAATGAAGTAAGTATATTGATAAGAATTCTCCCTACTAAGTTGACATTGAATTTTGTAGTTGACTTTGACCTTTTGCAGAATGGTTTAACTTCTAGTGTATCTACCCTTAAATATTTTAATGATATAGAAAATAATCTAATGAATGCAAATAATCCTACGAAGGAGTCCAAATGTAGCTCTTAAGGGTCAATATAATGAATGAATGAGGTCTTAACGTTATTTCAAAATGGAGTTGACAATCCTTTGATTATGTGAAATTTTCTCCTCAAGCACATGTTGAACAGAACATGTAATGAGAGAGAAAGGTAATCTCAAATCCAACAAATTAAAGGGATCTTTGAGTTATGTCTTTCATGAAATATGAAATTATGAATATAAATTGAATAAATTTTTAACCAAAAATATAAATTTTATTTTAAAAAAATAGAAATCAGATTTCTTTTTAAAGAAACTAGAAATGAGATTTTTAAGAATAATAAAAATAGATTTTCAAAACAAGCTAGATATCAGATTTTCAAGAAGAATAGAACTTTATTTATTAGCTAGGAATCAGATATCTTAAAAAGGATATAAATAGATTTTCTAAACAAACTAGAACTCATATTTTCGAGAAGAATAGAAAAAAGACTTTCCAAACACACTAGATATCGAATTTTCAAGAAGAATATAAAAAAAACTAATTTTTAGCAAGCTAGAAATCAGATTTTTTAAAAAATAAGAATAAAAAATAGATTTTCTAAACAAACTAAAATTTTTTTAAGAAGTTAAAAAAGAAATTTTTAATGAATAAAAAAAAGAAAATTAAAACAAGGTTACAAATCAAATTTTTTTATACACTAATATAAATAAAAAATTTAAACCCAAGCAGCCTGAGATCTAATCATATTTAAAACATCTAACACAAACCTAACTAATCTTCACAAATGATTCAAAATGAACAATACAATGACAAACAAAAAATTCATGATCACATCTAAATCTCAAACAAAACTAATAAGAAAAATAAAAATGGTACTCAGACCTAAATATAAATAAAGAGAAATATAAAAAAAATTCAGATGACAATTTCAAATTTGGTTATGAACACGAGCAAAAAACACAAAGAAAAATGATTTTCAAAAGTAGATTTTCAGGAGAGAGTAATCTTGTTGGAGAGAAATATTGGTGAGAGATTTTGGAGAAAATTTTTTATTGAGATCCTTTTTGTAGAGAAATAGCTATGCGAGAGAGTTCACGACTAGCAAGAGAGAGCATTTACCAAAGAGAGAGTATTCACTAGTGCGAGAGATTAGATCCTATTTTTTTTTGTCAAGCGAGGCCCCGGAGGGGGAGGGGGGGGGGTTTGCATTAAGGTTTTTTTTAGTGATACTACATTTTTCCCAGGTAGAGCTTGCGCTCTAGTGCCGATGTGCATCCACAACTCAAGCAATGGGTACTTGCAATGATGAAGATATAAATTTGTAAAAAAATTTGGCTAAACTTAAGAATATTACATAACATCAATAAAAATGAGATAAATGATCAAATTCATGGTTACCTAAAATTCTCCCTCTTTTGACGATTTAAAAAATATATTAGGAAGTAATTGGTGGAATGGGCGTTATCAAATTAATGGCAAGCTTAGTTATGGGTTGTTCTCGTAAACTTATAAAACTATACTCCCCCTACATATTTGAGTCTAACCCCCCTCACTAATGGATATCTACCAGATTTTTTCTCCCCCTAGTTGAAACATCAAAAGAAAAAACAATTTTGGAAATCGGGGACATTCTAGGATGTCAAGATAGTTCAGTGTCGCAGTGAGCAAGAGAAACCAGAAATTGACAAAGTGACGTTCGATGCAAGAGAGAAACAAAAAAAAACATAAATGCAGCTTTAAACAATCAATAGTTGTATGTACTAATTGATGGGATCTGAGGTCGATAAACCTTTCAAAATTTTGATCAAAATATTGAATGCTACATAATAAATTGAATCAGATATTCAAAACATTGAAGCACCAAGAAAAGATGATCCTATCATCCAGTATGTATGATAAAACATACTTACATGGTTTCCTTGAGGGTGACCTTTAGCGGTATCCACACGGTCTCTAGATGGTTGGATCTCCTCTTCAAAGCTCTTCACCAAGAGAGAAAGAGAATAAAGGAGAGAATTCTCACAAGGCTTGCATAAGAACCTTGAGTTGTGGTCATTCTCAATCTATTTATAGACATTTGGTATGTAGTTTCTTCATAAAACCCTCATAATTATGTCTATATCCACCAACATTCATAGACCTTATGTGTTACCCTCTAGGTCCATATATCTCACTAGTTAATAACTATATAGACCAAATAACATTTTATTGGTTAACCTTAATTAATTATCCACATCAACATATAGAATAATTAATCAATTATAAATTTAACCCAATTGATAGGTTGAGTTGTCAGCCTGTTGGGTACCAAGCTACACCACGTACCCTAAGAGATATAGAGTATGTAAGAAATCCCTTATGTAACCTTTCCATCATCGATTGCCATGTATGTATAATCCTTCATCCGCATGAGAATCATGAGTGACTTAGGATATAGTTAACTGTCAAACCCTATTTGGTCACTCAAGTTAGTACTGATGCATGTAGGAAATAATTAGGAACTCCTTCTCTGACATTTCTACTACCTCGGCCAAGGATTTCATTGTATCTCATTCCTTGAGTCAGTCTTCTCAAATATGGAGGGTGGATGATCCCATATTGATCACACAATCATCTTTGTTGACTTTATGTCGTATCCAATATATGACGTTTTAGTTACCCCGTGACTGACGAGACGAAACCGCGAGGTCGTCAATTTCAAGCGGTATCGCATCAAAAATAATTCCAAACTTACCAATTTTGAGAATTAATCACGAATTCAAGGGTATAATGGTAAATATGGGTCGAATCCACAGGGAATTTAGGAATTTTTCGATGTAATCTTCAAATTTGATCAAATCGGACGAGAAATTGATGGAAGAAATTGGGGAAAATGGTATTTTATGAAAGTAGACTTCAAATCGATTCCACGGAATCAAAAAATCGTCAAAATCGGACTTGATTTTTGCAGGAGAAATCATGAATTGAAGTGGAGAGAAATTTCTGACCGAAGAACTTGCGATTTTAGCTAAATTTTGATAAAAATTAACATCTAAATCCTAATCTAAACAGAAATTAAACATGATTGGGAGGTAAATCATGCAAAACTGCTTCCACTAAACTCGTTTTTGCGATCAAATCGCCGTGATTAAGCCGATTAATCGCGGAGAAAATCAAGAACGCCTCGACGAACTTCAAGCTGCGATTTCTCACTCAATACTCAACCAAATCTCGATTTCTACCACTCCTGGACGCGGAAATTGAAGAGGAAGAGGAAGAACTCGAGAGAAACAGCAAGGAAGGTGTCCGGACAGTCAATTTGATTGATTCTTGCTTGGATGTCTTAGAACGACGAAGAACATGGGTATATATAGGGCGAAAAATCGTAACCGTCCCGATCGCTTTCGATCGACGAGTTACGATGAAACGGTCCACGATGGACCGTTTCGAAAATATCGTGACCGTCGATCGTAGATGGACGATCTGGATCTGATCTCCCGAGATGCGTTATAAAAACGCATGGAATGACACCCGTTGGATCGCGAACGACGGCTGAGATGCGGTCCGCGTGGATGCATCTCGGCCGTTATAACGCCCGGAAATAACCACGTGCTTGATTGATCTTCCCGTGATCCAGCGTCCACGCGATCGACGCTTCTCATTTGATCGCTCGTTCAATCCAAATGTTCTCATCGCGCCACGTCGCTGAAATCTAGCCGTTATAACTCGCCCAATTAAGCACGTGTTTGATCAAGTTTAGTGGTCCACGCGTCCCATTTAATCAGCGTCCCTCCGATCGCGATCGCCGCTCCTCGTCGTGCCACGTCACCTGCAAGGTAAGTAAGCGTAAGTTAGTCCCACACCGACTTAATTCTAGAGAAACGGCCCAGGGTATATAATACCCGACCGTTTATACGGCTATGACCCTCCCTTATAAGGGGAGGACAAAGAGCGATTTTTATATTATGTAAAGTATATAAATATATATGATATATTCACGCGCCACGTGGGCGCTGCGCGGGCCTGCGTGGCGCTGCCACGTGGCCCTGCGTGCCACGTCGCATCCACGCGGGCCCCGCGCCCCTTATTTTACTTTTTATTTATTTATTTTATTATTAAAAATCGAAAATAAAATAGGAAAAACTGTTTTAAAAATCCGAAAAAATCCTTTAAAAATAGAAAATTCATAACTTTTAATATATAACTCCAAATTAATCCAAATTTCTTTCATTTCATCCAAAATTTAATTGTCTATTATTCTAAAATGTCAAATTAATTAAATAATAAGAGTTAAAAATTATTATTTCAAAAATACATTCATTTATTAAGATTTTAATCTTTAGAAAATAAAATGAATGTTTATAAAAGTTATTTCTCTTATTATTTTATCTTTAAAAACAATTATAATCTCAATAAAAATATGGGTTATCAAATTATGAAACTCTAATTTATAAAAATTAACCCTAATTTAAAGTATTTTGAGATTATAATGACTTTTTAAGAGAATAATAGAAAAATACATATAAATATGATAACATGCATGTAAATGAAATCATTTAAGCTTTAATATGCATGAAAAATCATGTTTTATGATGTAAATATAGCATGTTATCAGTGACTAGGGATTCGTTAGTCATAATCAAGACATGATCATCCATCCACAAGATATTTTTGGCATCTCAAGACAGAGGAGCACATACATAACCATGGCATGAATCAACTTGATTAGCAGTTAGGTATAATTATCATTGAAGGATTCATATGGATCAATTCAGTGAACTCTTTCTCCAAAGAACACACACTTCTCTATCCTTAGTGTCTTCACATTGATGGCTATAGGATTAACCATATTCATCATATCACTCGGATCATATAGTGCAATTCTTTTCAAATAATTCAATGTCCTTCTTGAATAGTCCACGAATAAGAATGTTTAAAATATATGTTTAAAAACTAGTGAACATTATATTATGATCTCATCATAATTCACTTAGTCATTACATATGTTCCCAGACTTCATTGCAACCATCACATAGGAATGACAATGAATAAATTTCATTTCAATGAACATAAAAAATATACATGGCAGTTTGATTGGCTCATAGGCCACATAATATCCATCAATCTGATCATTATTGTGTTCTTTGATGAATGCAGATTGATACAGAGTAGGCTACTATCAATTACATGTTTTTTGACAAACTTTATATGTTCATTATAGAAATAATGAAGGCGTATAGTTTTCTAGGTCGATCCACAGGGATTCTAGGGCATAACAGTATCAATATAGAGGGTTGAGAGGAGAGTAATGGGGAAGGTTTTGGTGGTCAACTCTCTGAGTTGACCGTGAGAGGGAGAGATTTTTTATGGATTGAAGATGATTTAAGTAAACCTAAAAATGCAGAATCGTAATTTCAGAATACAAAGAGTATTAGAAGGTATAATTAAGGAAATCTAGATCGTGGAGAAAGAAAGAAAGCAGGAGAGAGAATAAAGAGAAAATGAGTTAAGAGTTTGAGAGATTAGAGGGAGAAATGGGAGAAATAAAGAGCTAGATATGGAGCTTTTATATGGGAAATAAATAGAGAGAAGGACTAATAAAATAGATAAATCGAGAAGGCTAAATGTGAGAGGGTGTGTGACGGAAGAGAGAGACTCAGGAGATTACTCAGTCGTGAGAGAGATTAGAAAGAATAGGAGCGAGAGAGAGAGAATCATTTAGGATGGAGGGAAGATTTGAGAGACGCATGAGGAGAAGCGGAAATGCAGAAGTACAGAGGACAGTTCGGAAATGAGAGGAAGAGAGAGAGTGCGTGAGGGGATGTTCGGATAGAGAAAGTGAGATTGCGAGCGAAATTGATGAGAGAGAATGGGAATAGTGGAGTTGACGGAATCAGAAAGACGAGGTGGATGAAGGAAAACGGGAGATGAAACGCGATAGAAGAAGATTCGCACGGACGCGGCAGAAGAAAGGGATGGGATAAGAGAAAAGATGGGCGTCGAAAGGAGTTAGTTAGATCGTGAGGAGGAGGAGGAGATGACTGCGGAGGAAGCGGAAGACGAGGGAGACAAAATCGGAACGAGGAAATATGAACTAAGGAGAGAAATAAATTTCTTTGAGTGGTTCGAATGGAAAGAGGGGAATCGGGAGAGTGAGAGAGATATTGCGCAGAAACGTAAGAGGGGAGGAGAGAAAGAAAGGAAGAAATAAGGGAGAGAGTAAATGCGAGTTAGAGAGAAAACGAGGTTGCGAGAAAGTAGGAAGTAGAAACGAAAAAGGATTGATAGATGATAACATGCAATCTTAACATGATAAAACATGAGTATTAATGCAAATTAAGGCATAAAACATTCAATTTGTATGCATGTTATCGTACTTTGAGTGCATTTCTATCATTTCATGCAAATTTATGTTATAATCTCAAAATGCTTTAATTTAGGGTAATTATGAGGAATTAAAGATAAATGATTTTATAACCTATCTTTACTTGAGATTATAAGTGGTTTTTAAAGTTAAATAATGAGAGAAATCATTTTTTTAAACATTCATTTAATTTTCTAAAGTTAAAATCTTAAAGAAATGAATGTATTTTTGAAATAAAAATTAAATATCTTATTATTTAAATATTTTAACTTTTTATAATGATAGATAATTGAATTTCAAAGCTAATAAAAAAATCTGGATTAATTTGGAGTTATATTTTGAAAGTTATGAATTTTCTAATTTTTAGGGATTTTTCTGGAATTTTATGAATTAATTTTCGATTTAAATCTATTAAAATAATTTAAAAAGAATAAAAAAGGGGTTTATTTTTGCTCGGGGCCACGTGGATACGACGTGGCACTCAGGGCCACATGGCAGCTCCACGCGGGCCCACGCGGTGCCTACGCGGCGATGTGACGCTTATTCATACTTATATATATATGGGGGTTATAGTACATATAGTCTTCCGATTATCGGAAGAGATTTATTACCCCTCTTAACGGTCGCATAATATAAACCCGATTCTCTCTTTAATTTTTCCTGTGTGGGACTAAGTTCCACACGGTTTTTAATGTACAGGTGACGTGGCGAAAGGAGGTGCGTCGGATCGAATGGAGCACAGATCGTTACGCGTTGATGAAGTGGACACGAGGTCCACCGGATCATTGATCGCGCACGTGTCTTAAAGTCCACTTAAGTGAAGCTTGAAGGATTAATCTCGACCGTTCATCAATCGAGTTATAACATTCGAGATTAATTACTATTGGTGGACTCATCGCTTCATCAAAACGCATATCAAACGCTCGATGAAGATCCGACGGACGGCGTTTCACGCGTTTTATAACGCATCAACACGTGGCCTCTTCTCACGCATCTGATCGCGATCGAACGGCCGCGACTTAACGGTAACGGTTCGTGATGAATCGTTTCATCAGAGCCGTTAATCAAAGCGATCGGACGGTTACGCCCAATTCACCTATCGAAATGGTAGGGAGCTATGAAATGGGGAGAAACGAGCGGGTGAGTGCGAAAGATTCGGACTGATGTCCGAGAGGAAGTTAGGGAGAAAGAGTTTAGACCGGAAATGTGCGAATGTAGAATGCAGACGAAGAGTTTAGACCGGAAGGAGAGTAAACAGATGGGCCTAATGCGGAATAAGGGATTCGTAGGAAAGAGAGAAATGAAGAAAATAGAGAGAGAAGAAGCAAGAGAGAGAGAGAGAGATTGAAAGAGGGTGGAATCTGAAAAGTCGGAAGGAGCGGATTAGGACATGTGAGAACGAGAGAGAGAATTTAAGAAGCGTGACAACAAGAAGGACCGAGAAAAAAAAGAAAGGGAAAGAGGGAGATCCCAGTGTAGAAGATATGGGAGAAGAGAAATTACTAAAGAAGAAGTGGAGAATAGCACAGAAAGAGTAGGATTCGGGGAGTAAAAAAATGCCAGAAACGTGAGCATGGAGATTCCAAAATAGAAAGAAATAGAATTCAGAAAAGAGGTGGTTGACGGTAGGTAAGGGAGAAGAAATAGAGAGATTTGTGACACGCGGGGTGAGGATATCGGGAAAGCGGGAAGAAAGTGAGCGAGAAACAGGAGTTGCGAGGGGAGAAATGAAATTAGAGATGAGAGGGAGACTAAACAAGAGAGAGATCAGATGATAACAGGGAATAACCCGAGAGAGGAAAGAAATGGAGAATGAAACCCGAAAACGAAGGAGGTAAAGTGATGGAGAATTATCTCAAAACATGAACACAAGGGTTCCAAGTGAACCTATATATGCACTAAGGAAGAGAAATCATTCTCAATTACAACAACACACTATTCTTTTCCTTACTCATAAATTTGAGAAACTCACCATTCATGAAGTGAGTGAAGAAGACCTCTCTAAGTCATTGAAAGAGAGTGTAGATCCAAAGGGAATCATCTTCCCTCCTCTTCCATTTCTAGACTGATCTAAAGATTGACTTGGTCAAAAGAAATTAAACTTTTATCCTTAGATACTTAGAATTCTTTGAATGGACCAAGTCAACCACCCTTTTACCTTTGATATAGGTTCCTAATTTTCCAAACCACATCCACTATATCATAGGTACCTTGTGTGAATAAATGATCTCAAAAGAAAAGAAAAATAGGAACATCTTTGGTATTCCATTTCCTTCTTTCTTTGAATACCACCTCTAGTTAGAATTTTAGGAGAGATCTAATAGAAGAAACTATCTCTTATTTTACCCAAGAACAAAGAGGAATTTCTACAAGGCAGCATGATATCTACCATGACAGTTCTCACTTATCAATACTTTCCATGATTTCTATCAATGAGCTTCATGTGTTAGCAAGCTTCATGACTATGGATTATCAAGACAGTGGTGTATTCAAGCCAACGATGAGGTTCTTCTCGAAGCAAACTTCCGTAGAATTATGAGCGCCTACCTATCTGACACTACAGATCTTGACCGAGTCTGACCGGCAAGACCATCACTCCTGAATGAGTCCGACGACACATCACTTCAAGATAAAAGCATGCATATTTATACCCACAATCAAGGCAAAGATCTATTCACTCCTGCTCTCTCTCTTTCGTCAAAGTTAGCGTCAATAATGGATGCCAAGATCAAAAACTTCTTCGAGCCAGTGAGCAATATCTTCTCCGGCGGGGATGTCACCCTGTGGTACGACCACGATATCATCGCCACTTGTGAAACGGAACCCGATGAAAATGATAGACTGGCGATAACTTCAACGAAAGCTTATTGAGGTTATCTCGAGCTCTTGTACACTCCTGACATCCTGAAGATGTTCAAAGAGGATTGGCATACTTGAAGCTTCTCTGGAAAATACCAACAGCATAGCACAGAAGTGAGAAGGTTCTTATCTTCTAGCAGTTAAATACTTCCAAAATGGAGATTATTCGAGAAACAAGCAACTTGTGAGACGGTGCTTCGCTTGCGCCTACCCGAAAGAATGTTACTCCATGCAAGAGCCTGATGTAGAGAATATCTTAGAAGGAGAAACAACGACCAGTCAGAATTCATTGCTTGCAGTACCGCCTCTCCTGACCTTACGAACTATCACCCCGCGAAAGAAATCAAGTAACATCTCACAACCGAGCCGATCCACGATCACCACCCTACAACACCAGCACTGTCAACGTCAGTCCAAGCCAAGAACCGAAGCATCCTCTCTCTGGCAACACCAACCTAATGGACTTTGTTTGAAGAAAGAATTCCAATGTCCCGTATCTTTCCCTGCTGACGTGGACTATTGAAGAACTCTCCGTTGTCACAGAGAGACCCAACGACTCCTTGGACGCGAAACCGCCATTCCGACGCAAGTCTTCACGTCTGATCGATTCTCTCCCTCTCTCTTCTCTCCTATATAAAACAATTGTAATAGAGAAGAACGACAGTTTTTTTCATGAATGAAAATTTGGTTCTTCGGTGATTTTCACCCCCTGTGTTTCGTGTTCTTCCCGTGACTTCTCCGCAAGCCCCTCTCCGAATTCTATCTTCCTTTCCCTTTCTCCCTCCTGTTCTGTCCTCTTTCATCCACTTCGAAGCTAGATTCAAGCGACGGAAAATTTGGATTGATCAAAAAACCTGGAAGCTTCGTCTTCTCCATCTTACAGGTATCATCCTCTCCCTTCGTCGTGAATGATATTTCACCTATTAATATCGTAAGTCCTTGTTAGACACATATCTTACCTATTCTCTTCTCTTCGTGCTTATCCTCTCTTAAATTCTCTCCCATTATCCATATACGTCATTGATAACATGCATTTATAACCCAAATTCTTATCCTAATTAACTCATATTCATGCTTATTTTATGTGAATATGATGCATGTTATCATACTTTTTTAGGAATTTTCTCCATTGGTATGTCATTTCACTAAAGTCGATATTTATGCATAAATTAGGGATAATTTCATGCTTGATAGATGATTAGTCTTTTTTTAAGTTTAAATTAATAGAAGTTAATGTCTTTTCATGGATGATTTTGACTTTAGTGCATGCTTTGAAGGTAATTTCAAGAGGAACTTATGATTTAGAATGTTTATTAAGAAATGAGTTAAGTAAATTATAATTCATCTTGATTTCTTCTTTGAAAATATATTTTAAATAACATAATGTTAAAAAAGAAGGAATTTGTGATCCAATGGAGAAAATTTGGATTAAAAAGGAGTTGTATATTTAAAGTTATGAATTTCTGAAATTTATGCCCTTTTTCTGATTTTTATTTGATTTTTAAATTGATTTTTATGAATTTTTCCTTATTTAAATCGCGAAAAAGGGGTAAACTTACCGCAGGAGCTGACGTGGCGAGTGGGACCGGCGCGCGAGCTGACATGGCACGCGGGACCACCGCACGGGTGCGACGAGGCGCTGAGGCCATGTGGCAGAGCAGTGGGTGGCCCACGCGAGGCCCAGGTGGCGCACAGGGCGCGGACACGTGGCAGGAGGCCACACGTGTCCACGCGGGTCCATGCGGCTGCCCATGAGGGGCTCCACGTGGCAGGTAAGGTCGGTAGTTGGAGGGCCCACTGGTATAGTGGGCCCTGGTTAGGAATTGGGGGCGGTAACGCAAATGCATTACCGCGCCCCACTATTTAAGCTTACGTCTCTTTGTTTTTTCTTCCGTGTGGGACTATGTTCCCACACGATTCTAATGTGCAGGTGACGTGGCCGCATCGCAGGCGTTGGACCACAAGCGCGATTCGTTGATCGCGTGGACCCGAGTCCACGCGATCACTAATTTTAACATGTGCCCAAAATCGGGGATAAGTGGTGACGATCTAAGGGCTTACCTTAAGACACGTGGCGTCAAGAGAATCACCCAATCGTCATCAAATGAAGAACGCGCGATCGCGATCTGACGGCCAAGATGAAGCGCGATCTTCTTCTCTTCGTGGAGACGCATGGAGCGTCAGATCTCCAGCGGACGCGGACGCTTCTCGGGCGATGGATCGCCATCGACGGGTCTCTATTGAAGCTGCGTGGAACTCTCTAGCGCGTCAGATTTTCATCAGGTCGCGATCTCCATCGGACGGCTGGGAAAACGCGTGGAAGAAGTCCACGATCGTGGCGCGATCGAGCCGCAATTGTGACTTCTTCATGGCGGAATCACCTCCACGATCTTCAGAAGGCATTCATTGGAGGATCGAGATCACGATCAACCTACGATTGTGGCCCGATCGTGGCCCGATCGCGGCGCGATTGTGGCCCGATCGTGGCTCTTTTGGAAGCAAAATTGTGACTCATTACATGCCAATCCGGAAGCCACGACGTCGCCCAAAGGAACCGCTCCCACGACCCCTGCAAATCGCTTCCACGACCGCCTCAATTGCCCACGATTTTGGGCTAATTTTCCCTTTAAAAAGCCATGTATTCTCCCTTTGTTCTTCAACTTTTGATCGATTCGTGAAGAAATTAAGCGAATTTCGAGGAAGATCTCTAGTTCATCGTGATCCCCCCCGCGTTTAGACTCGATTGCAAAGCAATTGGAGCGGGATTGATCACGAATTTCTCCTTGATTTCATCGAATTTTCCACTTGAATTCCGAACGTCCACGAGGAAGAATCCAAGAAAATTCGCTTCAATCCACGAGAATTGAAGCCCCATTCCTTTGGCAATCGGGTTGTTAGTGAGATTTGATCGATTATCAAGAGGTAATTTGAGTTTTTATTAGATTTAGAAGTTTAATTTTGCAAATTAGTTCTTAGTGTTCTTCATTTTCCACAAATTCGAGTCTGAAAAACTGCTGATTTTGAAAATAGGATATCTCTCTGATTATTATTCTAAATCACTTGATTTTGGTTTCATTGTATTCCTCTTTTCATGAGCTTTCCGTGGATAGAAATTCATCGAATTCTAAGTTCATTTGACCCTCCAATTTGACATTTGACCGAGGACTCTTCATCTTTCATCAGAAGTCAAATGTTGACTTTCGGGATCAATTACTTTTAATTTACATATCAGAATTTGATAGTTTTTGTCTTTTTAGATTACTCTGGTTCTTAGATTTCCATTGACATATAAATTGAAAGATTTGGATTTCATTTGACTGGTCAATTTGAAGATTTCCTCCGAGGTGTTCATTTCGGGGATTTTCTGATATTTGATTTTTAATAATTCATAGTAAATCCATTTCTTATCCAAAAATCATGAATTTTATATCAATAAATTCCATTTTTTCTATTGTTTTTAAATATATAATTTTCGTAATCTTCTGACTCTGTTTGATTCTCTGATTTTACAGAACACCTACTGTGGGTCAAAGTCAATGCTTTGACTTTGACTTTTGACTTTTCTCTGTCAAACCCGATAATTAAATTCTTAAAACTTCTTATTTAGTTTATTTATATCATTTCCACTCATTATTTCTTATTTTCACTTATTTAAAACCCCTTTTAAACCTAAGTTTGACTAAGTCAACTCTACAATTAAAGTCAACCCTGCTCTCTGTGGATCGACCCGATACTTACACATTACTTGATTTTATATCTTATCTTTGTGAGTTCGGTTTTATAAATTTTGTTTGACCAACGTTTTTGTGATTTAACGACACACGAAAACGATCCGTCAGTCATCCTCTAATTCGTACCTCTCCTCTGTCTTCTCCAATGTCTTACCATCCTCATCTCTCCAACCGATAACCCATCCTATCCCACTCTCTTCTTCATATTCGCTCTATTATTCACTATCGTCACCATTATCTCCTCTATTCTTATTTCCTCTATTCTATATCATCTCTATTTTATAATATCTCTTCCCTAGTCACTATTTATATTATCTACTAAATCTTCCTTTCTTCTTTTCTTCATATTCACCTTAACCTCTTCACTCATATTTCCAATTTATCCTATAATTCATCTCTAATCATTTATCTTTCATCCCAAAGTGATATCATTCATAGGTTCTTCATTCATTTGAAGGATTATTTCTTAAACATATCATCACCATCATACATAGCATCATATTCTAAAATATCCTACATCATAAAAATCGGAAGAGAGTTATAGAGAGAAGAAGGTAGGGATTGAGATCACAGAGATGGATATTGCCATGAAAACAATAAAGATGTTTAACCACATTAAAGGAAAGAAGAGCATTTCCACTACATTCTCCACCGACGAGCAGATCGCTGGCGAACAACAGTTTGAAAAACAGCAAAAACCCTAGAAAAAGCGAGAGCGCTCCCCCAACGGATACGATCCTCCTTTTGAACCCCTCCAAAGAGAAATAAACTGATTCTTCTTTGACTGGGCTCCAATATGAACACCTTGGACAGCCCATTAGTCTTCTAAACAACTCTTTCAAATGATCTTGTTTCCCTTCTCTTGCTTGTAGGTTCCTAAAATCAAGAAGACAAAAAGATTCATGTACCAAAGTTCTTCTTGATGTACTCATAACATAAAATTATTAACTCATAAAGTAGTGAATATGATGATATGTTCATGAGTTACTTGAGCTAAATAAAGGAATCCTTAGGTGTTTATAAATAGTTTTTATGCTTTTATCATGGTACACAATTCATCGAATCTCTTATTTTCAAACTCATTGCCATGGTCGCTATGAATGATCTTGAATATCGACCCAAATTCATTTTTTATCTTCATGACAAAGCTTTCAAAGACTTCAAAGGTATCCATGAATTAATTATAGAGGTCTCTTAGTAAAGATCTTTGTCTCCTCGACTTGATGCAAGTCTCACAAGTATCGAGCTTCTCTTCGAGGTTTAAAGGCAGTAGTAGGACATGTTTTAATGATTATAGTTTCTTAAGACTATGATAGCTAATTACTAGTTGTCCTTATCTACGATGCCACAAGTCGACATCGTTTTCTTTGTAATTGGTTAATAGGCATACCCCATAATTCCTAATTTCCTCTAGGTAAGTATTTTTTTTCCTACGAGGAGCACTTTTATTGTTTCTTATGCATCCTATCCTTATGAATTCGACAATCACTTGATTGTCACATAATGAACTCTCGCTGATCAAGTTGTGATGAAAACCATCAACGAACAAAATAGTTTTCACTAAAACAGAAAAATAGAATAATGAATCCTTTAGATCCAAATGAAGTCAACCCTAATTTCTAATACTTAGGACAGTGTATGACTAGCGATTTAGTAAATTAGTTCCTTAAAAATGATCAAATTTCAGGTTAGATTATCGCATGAGATCTTGATATTTTCCCATCAGAACCGTACATTATTGATCACATAGAGTTGCAAACAGATTAGAGAAGGATCAATCGTGATTTAGGGTGGGAGTAGGAACGGCGATCAGTGATCAGATTGACACGATCTAATCTCTTGATCTGATTATCGGTTTGCCAAAGTGGGCAATGATCTTTAATCAGTGATCAATCCAGGCTCAGATATCGATTGCTAGATTGGTAAGCAATCTTTCATTTTAACTCTCGATATGACTCTTGATTAGATTGAGGTTCTTCTTTTCATTTTTTCAAAAAACTTTTATTATTTTTATCTATTTATTTTTAATTTTTGTGAGTTTTTTTAGTGAAGATCTTTTGATCGGATCGACGATTGCTTTATCAATTATGCTATTAATCACCTTCTCCATAGGATCAAGGGGTCTTGATCGTTAATCAGATTGTGGAAATGATCGACGATCGTTGATCTGAATGTCCATCCTATTCAATTGGCTTCTTGATCAGAGGAGACCACTGTTCCCTAGGCAGCAGTGAATGCAAATATCTGAATTAGTTTGATGAGTGGGTCCCTGAGCTAGATTTTGAGCGTTCTCTGAGACCGCCACGTGGCGTCACCTAACAGGCCACCACTCAAGCGCGCAAAAGCTGCCACGACGCTTCCCGGGTTCCCACTCGTTTCTCTCGTGTTCGTTTGAGCAAAGGGCTTTTCCAAAATTTTCCCTCAGAAATCTTCACCTCCCTCGCGAAATTTCTAAAGGTTCGTGCCCAGATTTACGTTCAATAATCCCTGGGACTTTCAAATCTTTATTAATGGGCTATTTCTAATAATCAAATTTTTGGAGGGTGTTTCTCTAAGAAGCATCGAAGTAAAAACCGGAAAAGCCGAGGAGTCCAGATTCCAGACTCTTGACGTTTCTCTCTTCTCCGGAAGTTAAGAGAGAAGACAACTGCTGCTGTGATTTTCCTTCCGGAATTTCGCAGGTGATCAAATTTTCCCTCCCTCTCTTCACTATTCACGCTTCGGAGTTCGATAGAAAAGAAATTCGAGCGATATCGGTGATTTAGACTCTACATTTCTCGAGTCTATGGTTAATTGAATACTATAACTTTTTAGACAATACACTGTTGGTGATTTCGCAGTCGTGATGTGTACGATAAATATGACAACTGTAGAAATCTCTTGTTAGAGTTTGAATTTTTAGTTCTTAGTGATTGCAAATGCGTTTAAGGTTAAGATGTTGATATTCTCTGATTTTGAAATCTCCGTTTCTCGATTTTTTTGTTAATCTCGGGTTAGAATTGCTTATATTATGCACTGGAGGTTATTTCGCAGTTGTCATATGAACAAGAAGTCTGATAATTATTTGTATCTCTGGTTAGTATTTTGAAATTAACCATGAATGCTTATAAATGCATTTAAGGTGGAGACGTTGATGTTGGCCTTAAGCGCCTACCACTGTGATAAACTCTGTAGCTGGTAGCATGGGCACCACTCTCAGGCCTAACACTTTCCCGGCCGGGTGGTGAACTTCAACCTTCCCTCCCCCCAACTCCTGCTGCTAGACACACAGTTAGGCCCCTACCATGTGCTAAAAGCTATAGCTGATAGTGAGGGCATTCCTAGGCCTAATATTTTTCCCCCAGGGTGTTGACCTTCAGCAATTGATTTTCTATTATTTTGAGAGCAAATTATCGGTGATTTTGATTTCTCCATTTCTTGAGATTTCCCTTAATCTGACTCTAGGTTTCACTATCGATGATTTCTCTGTCATATGAGAATTATACGTATCTGTGGTTAGAATTAGAATTTTTTTTAAATGCTCCTGTGCAGAGGTGGAGACTTTTGTTTCCTCCGATTTTAAGGGCAAAATATGACGTGTAAAAAATTTGCTCAGATATCTTTTGGTTTTTCGGTGGCAGGACTTTGAATGGCAGCAGTTCTCGCTTCACAAAGCAGTTACCGCCACAATATTGAGTTATCTGAACAGGCGAGGCAAACTGATGATCTCAGCTTCTCCCAATCTATCTCCAAGTTAAGACTCTCTAGGGAGAGCATCCATAGCTGCAGATCCTCAGGGATAAGGACTGTTCTACACTTGCGAGCACAAGAAAAGCAGATAGAACCAGAAAATTTTGTAACCAACGGGCGAGCTTCAAAGTTGATTTCAACTAAGGAGTTGACAAAAAACAAGGATTATTCTTCTCAAAATCGAGCACAAGTTAATGGAGCTAGTCTGGTGAAAAGGAAGAGCAATGGTTCTCTTCTCAAGGTTCAAAATACGGAATCCCTGAAGGAACTTCCTTTCACAGAAGAGCTGAGAGTTTTGCCTTCAGATGAAACTTTCAGCTGGGCCACAGAGAACTACAACTCATGGCAAAGGTCTATTGACGTATGGTCTTTTGTTCTATCTCTTCGTTTGCGTATCCTATTCGACAATGCCAAATGGGCATATCCTACCGGATTCACTGAAGAAAAACAGGTATGATGCCATTTGAGCCATCTTGTTATTGTCTTTCTGAAGTTTATAGATAAATTTTTTTAATAAACAGAAATTTCATTTACATATTTTTTTTAGTATACAGAAATTTCATTTACATACCTTCAAGAGGGGGGGGGGGTGTATCTGTTTCCTGTGCAATCTGGCCACTTTTCACTCTATATTTATTAAAAGATGGAAGATACAACTCTGTTAAACGTTGTCTGAATTTTTTTTTTGGTTTATATGATGTGAAGACAGTCAGGAGGCGAGGAACTGCCGCATGGCTAAGAGAACAAGTTTTACAGCTTGGTCCAACATTCATAAAGTTAGGTCAACTTTCATCAACAAGATCTGATCTGTTTCCGAGGGAATTTGTTGATGAGCTTGCCAAGTTGCAGGTATCTACCTTCTACTCTTGAAAATTATGGTACTATTAATTACAAAAAAAAATGAGACTTATGGTACTTATGGGTTTTATGTCAACTTGTTTCCATCTAGTTTTTCTGGTAGATTTTATTTATATGAAATTCATTGTTCAGTAATGATGTGATTCAGAGGGAACATTAATCCCTTTGTATAGAGTCGGAAATGCATGTTTCATTTACTGGAATTGAATATCCCATTTATGGCAATGCAGGATCGTGTCCCTGCATTTTCAGCAGAGAAGGCAATAAGCTTCATACAAGCGGAATTGGGCGCCCCAATAAATGTTCTCTTCAAACAATTTGAGGATCGGCCAATAGCTGCTGCTAGTCTTGGTCAGGTGTTTCCCTGCATTTAATCAGTTCCTAATATATCATCTTATTTCTTTGTAATTTTCACTTTTTGTTTGTGTTTAATAATCACGATGAGGCATTATCTGATAAATCCCAGTTCCCCTGTAATTCTGGCAGATACTAAGACCAAATTCAGGAGTTTGATAGAACTCTGTTGATAGAAGGGGAGAGACAAGGGAGATACGAGGCGAACAGCAGTGGGAGGGGAGATAAGATAGAGAGAGATGCATATTAGAGAAGGGCTGAAAGAGAGAGATATATCTTTTGCAGTTGGTCAGGATGAGTTGGCCACCTTAGAAGAGGACAAGAGATTAGATTAGGGCAGCGGGGGTAGGTGGAAGGTTCTTACTGAGATTCTTATTTGCCTCTGATGCCCCCATTCTGTTTCCATGTCAACAACTTGGCCCACTCAATCAAGGGATTGTCTCTTATTAGAACCAATACTGGATTTTCCCCAATGTTTCTCCATTAATCGCTGACCTTTTGCCTAAATTTCCTGCATAAATGGAACACAACATTCAATGGCTGATCAAGTTTCTATTATGCGTTCTTTAGGTGCACCGTGCAATCATGCATAATGGAGAGAAAGTAGTTGTGAAGGTGCAAAGGCCTGGTCTGAAGAAACTTTTTGACATTGATCTGCGTAAGTGACTTTTATAACGTCTCTTTTGTTAAGAAAACATTATTGATTAGCGTGCCACATAATTTTACATCTGATATCAAACTGAAAAAGTAAGGAGGCTGCCTTCCAAACATATCGAGTACTGTCCTCTATTCTGCTACATTTCATTCAGTTTCCCACATTAGAACACCAGTATACTTCCAGATAAGCCATGCAAACTAACTCGAACTGGAAAGGGCTCATTCTAAACTGTCATCAGAAATAACAGAAATTGGAAGGAGAGAAAGTAAGGAAAACGTCCAGTATATATTTATTGAGCATGCAGGGTCAGTGGCAGAAGTCCATGTTTTAACACACTCATTTAGATTGTGTGAAGCAATGGGCAAGGAATAATACTAAAATACTCATATCATGCAATTACTTTTCTACACTACATCTTGACCTCCAAAATATACAACATGGGAGTTTAACATTATTAATTTTTAAATGTAGCTTGATTTCTGCTCTTTTTATATCATGAGCAGATGTTATATTCTCTAAAAGACTATAGAATCAAAGTTGATGCTCTCTCATAGTTTCCTGCATGCTCTCTTCTTCACAGAGAACCTAAAACTTGTGGCGGAATATTTCCAGAAAAGCGAAACATTTGGAGGCCCTTCAAGGGATTGGATGGGTATATACGAAGAATGTTCCAAGTAAGCTGTATTCATTTGCTTTATCTTTATCCATCTATTCTAATGTGTATCTAAGTTGCACCAATTTTATAGTTAGACAGTCAAAGACATGATTCGTTCCCAAGAAATGTGATGCCATAGAGCCCAGATTTGAACTTTGATGTTTAAATCTGATGTTTTCAGTGATATCACCTAATTATTCCCTTCTCAAAAAGATAAAGGAAATAATATAGGTTCCAGGAAGTCTTGTCTCTTGGATGTAAAATTTAATCTTAGCCATGATCACTTTGGTCTTCAAGTTAATCTGATCATGAATTTTGTTGTCAAATTTCATTATGGGCATCTGTAAACATCCAACTTTTTCAGAATCTTGTACGAAGAAATCGATTATGTCAACGAGGGGAAAAATGCTGATAGATTTCGCCGAGATTTCCGAAACATTAAGTGGGTCCGCGTGCCAGTATGTTCCTCGCTAGAACCTCTTTTCTCTTTACACATTTTTCTGCTATTGCTCTTATATGATCACACTTTGTAACATTTTCATTTCCTTGAAGATGGTCTAATTTGGCTTCCTTTTGTTTTAGCTTGTTGTTTGGGACTACACATCTTCTAAAGTGTTGACTCTGGAGTATGTTCCAGGTTAGTCTTTTCCATGCTTAATCTTTATTACCATTTGATAAAACAACAATTTTGTGAAAGTTGAGGTATACTGTTGTGTAAACAGGAATTAAGATAAATAACCTGGAGTTGCTGGATTCAAGGGGATACCAACGCTCCTTGATTGCCTCGCGTGCAATAGAGTCATACTTGATACAAGTAAGTAGTTTTGGTTCTTTCTGTAGTCGCCATTAAATCTGTTGAGAAACTAGTCATTTGAGAGAAACTAGTATCTGGTTGTAGCTTCAAAGAGGAAATGAAAGTTGAAATTCATAATAGTTCAGGGTAGGTTGAAATTCCTTTGGTTGTAACCAAAGGAACAGAGAGAAGGGATTTGAGTGGCTGAGGAGTAAGAGAACCAAGGAGAAGAGTAGAGTGAGAGAGAGAGTTCATAGTAGGAGGGGAATTGACAAGGGACTGAAGTGGAGGAATCAGGCGACAAGGGATTATGGATGTGATACAATCTTGATTCAAAATGGAATCTCGCTTGAAAGGAACTCAACAGTTTCCGCAAATGGTAAATGTCCCTGGAAGATCATCTATTCTACTACCGGTTGAATAGAGAGGGAAGTAAACTGGTGGTTACTCACCTCTTGAATAAGTTCTTCCCAGTCCTCAGCCTAACGTAGCTTCTGCTCTGGTTGTCTCTTCACACTGCTTGACTAATTCCTCTTTCCCACAGAGGTTCCCTTATTTCTGTATAGGCCTCCCTTAATAGGTTCACTTCATCTCTAATTCATTACTGGCACATGCCTATGCACGTATGTGTTCTCCTTTATTAATGTTTTTTCTTTATTTAGACGGAGGATGCATCCCCTGTCTGTCGTATTTCTCACCTTCTTCTTTTGCATATTCTAAAGTGGGTATTGTAACATAATGCTCACAGCAGGAGCACTGCTGGAGAGGGAAGAGGATTGACCATTTATGGGTCAAAAACCTTAGAGGCAGAAAATTGATTAGGGTTAGAATGTCTAGAGGGGAGTGACTAGAAAGAGGTGAGAAACAAGAAGATGACCCCATATTTTTTCCCCTAGTTCTGATGAAAGCACATATCAATCAGTTTTATACCATCCTCCAGTCGAATGGGCCATTAATGGGTTGGTTCACTCGTTGAAGTGATTTCTGGAAAAGGGAGAAGGGAGAAGAAAGTGTACCCTTGGACTTATTAAATTTCTGGAAAAGGGAGAAGAAAGTAGTGCTGTTGTAAAACAAATTTCTCTATGATTTCAATTGGCAAAATCTTTGTAAAGTTTCTTCTTTCTTTTTTTATTGGGCCCAATCTATTTGCTCTTCTTGTTTCTTCTTTCTGATAAATCCACGCATAATCCTAATCGAGCAAAGCTGAATCTTTCTATCTCCCTCGCTCTCTTTTACTGTCACCACTTGTTCTTTCATCTTCTTTGCAGCTCATATAGATGATTAGGGTTTTATCAGAAGCAACTTATTTCACTTTACATGGAATCTGAGAGAAACTTACCATAATTCAGATTCTGAAAACCGGATTCTTTCATGCTGATCCACATCCCGGAAATCTTGCAATCGATCTTGATGGATCGCTCATCTTTTATGATTTCGGAATGATGGGAGACATTAAATCTTTCACCCGTGACAGGCTGTTACAACTGTTCTATGCTGTTTATGAGAAAGATGCAAGAAAGGTATATCATGTAACTTCTTTATAACATCTCCAATATTTTTTGTTGTCTCGTGGTTTTAGGAAAAACATCATACCCTTAATATACTTTCTTATGCTTTGAAAATTATTTTTAAAATCGATTTTTTCTTAAATTAACTGGTGTCAGATTATTAATATTGAAAAAGGTAAGGGGCAGAGTAGAGATTGCAAGACAGCCTAATTTTGGACTAGAAGCACTCAAGTCTACTTGAGGGATGTATGACTTATCTAGGCACTGATCACCTAATGATCAACATATTCTTTAACTAAAACAACTAGCATATGGATAGATCCTGTCATATATATATATATATATATATATATATTTGAAATGGGCTTAAATATTTTTGTTTTGCACATTTTCTTCAAACAATGGTTGTTTAATGTTTTACGAACTGTTTCAAATCAAGATGCCGCTGTTTTCAAATCCATGGCATGTCTACCATTGAGCACAAGAGAAGTTTCAAAGAAAATTCATTTTAAAATAAAAGTAATAATTTTAAAAAATTACAAATATTTCATTTCTATATCCTTATGTGATGTGAATTTTTAGTTGATAAATGGTGGCCAATCTTGGCTAATAACGGTAATGCAAATGCAGGTCATGCAAAGTCTTGTCGATCTTGGAGCTCTGCAACCAACCGGAGACATGTCCGCTGTCAGTAGTTCTCCTTCATATCCTTTTTACAGTAACAAAAACAAAAAGAGTAACAGTAATAATAGTATTAAGTTGATTTTATTTTGGTTCTTGTCTTCTGCTCCAGGTCAGAAGATCAGTTCAATTTTTCCTGGATAATCTACTGAACCAGACTCCAGACCAGGAGCAGACATTGTCTGCAATTGGAGAGGTAGGTCAAAAATATCTTGAAATAGAATTTTTTAAGTCTGTTCATAACTCTTAACTTTTAACAAAAATCTTGTTAAGGATTTGTTCGCGATTGCTACTGATCAGCCTTTCCGGTTCCCTTCCACCTTTACCTTTGTCTTGAGGGCGTTTTCTACTCTTGAAGGTGAAGTTCTTAAATTCGAAAGTAGGAAAGATTCATTGTCATGTAATTATTCTTTTTGAAATAAATTGCAAAATTAAATTTCAGTCACAAGACTATAGGCTTATAGTAATAATTTTGATGGGCCATAGTAATTTTGATGTCTAGGGTAATCAAATGATTTGGAGTTTATATAATTGCCTGATTCGCCAAACATATCTTATTGTTGATGTTGGAACTTGAGGAGTTATAATCCGTAGCTCTCTCACAAGAGTCACTGAGAAGAAATGAAAGAGAAAAATTAAATGAAAGTGGGTGGAATTTGGGGTAGCATATTATACATCTTACAGATGTTAGTCGTTCTAATGAGGGCCCACTAGTAACAACATCTAAGTACTCATAGGACATAAAATAATTTCGAAAAGATAGAGAAAAATTACTAATTACTCAACTCAACTCTGGCTTCAATATGGAGTCCTATAACCTTCATACAAAGGAAAGGTTCTAGAATATAAAGTTTTTGATAACTACAGAGGCGTCTAGAATATATGCATCTATTAATTGGAAAAGTGTAAATCTCTCATAAGCAACTTTTCATGTACGTGACTGTTAGAATATATGTTTCCTTTATAATACCACAGGCATTGGGTACACCCTGGATCCTGATTTCTCTTTTGCAAAAATTGCGGCACCTTATGCTCAGGTGAATTTTATATCTTATTTTCATCATATGAATCATGGTATTCTTGTCTAATATGCATGATCTATTCTTCAATGGCAGGAATTATTGGATATAAGACAGAGACAGCGCCCTGGAACAGAGATTGTGGACCAGCTGAGAAAACAAGCTGATGATGTACTTCCTAAAAACTATTCGGTTTAATTTTTTAGGTTAAATAATTTTTTTAAAAGCTGATGAATTAATTTTTTGCATAAAAGATTTAAAACGGAGGAATACTTTTTCTTTTTCCATAACAGGCAAGAAACTCTACCATCTCCATGCCCTACCGCGTTCAACGGATAGAGGAGTTTGTGAAGCAGCTTGAGGCTGGAGATCTGAAACTCAGAGTTAGAGTCCTTGAGGTACCCTCTAGACCTTAAAAAATACCATCTTTTAACAGTGTCAAGAAAATTAAGCATATCTTCCTAACATATGTTTTCCAGTCGGAGAGAGCTGCAAGAAAGGCCACCATACTACAGATGGCCACCATCTACACGGCTCTCAGTGGGACACTCCTGAATGTTGGGGTCTCTGTTGGAAACCAAGGGAACGACTTTGTTGCTAATGGGTCTTTCATTGGCGCTGGTATGTGGCTGCTCTTCTCTCTCTCTCTCTAACTTTCTCTCTCATGTAGAATCAGCGAGCATCTCAAATGTCCTATGAAGATTTAAAAAATGGATTAAAAAAAGTCTTTCCAAGTGGATCTCATTAATTCAAATCATGTGTTACTTGTTTTCTATGCAAAAGTCAACTCCCCTCAACCTACCATGCAAAAAGTCAACCTTACATTTTCTTTATTTTCAAATGCCTGGTAATTTGTGCAGGTGTTTTCATGATCTTGTTGCTGAGATCAATGCGAAGGGTCAAGAAGTTGGATGAGTTCGAGAAGAAGATTTAGAAAGACAAGAAAGTTGTGTAAATTACACCAAATCCATTGACTTTCACCAAATTATTCATCAGGTGAGTAATATATCTTTTGGGAGGATTCTCCCTTGTCTAAATGTATGTATCATTAATTTTATCATTAAAGGTTACTCCTTTTCATGCCACATGATGGGTAACGAAGATAATGAATGGAAAGAAGTCACTTCTTTATTTAATTACATGTTCTGTCAGAACGTTTACTGTATCAGTTGGTGTCCTCTCTGCCGGTCCCAGTGTTCTTTGTGTTGGGAACCAACGGTGGACTGCAGCACCAACACCTGCGTGTGACCCGAGTAATAAGTTCTGATTTATTTCATAAAATCTAGGATCAAGAATTTGTGGTCTGAAGGAGAAGTTCCTGTTCTGGATCAGTTTTAGTTTGACTTATTCTTCCCCTGGAAGTCAGCGTCAGATACTGACCTTGACTTTCAAAGACCCTTCAAGAATGATGTTTAGTGAAACAGTTTTCAAAAAAGGAAGAAGAAGGGTAATAGATTGGAGGCCAATATTCTCTCCAGATACCCTCCTTTCCATCCTGGCCTTTTCTTTATCGGCTTGGGTTTATTACATTTTCAAGTCCCTCGCTGTGTAGGAACTTGAGCTGAGATTCATGGTTGCTGTATATGTGCGAATGGGGGTCATAACAGTTGACCCCTTTAAGTCAAATGAGTTCTTACTGAGAGTTGACTAGGGGTCTACATTTAACCGATTTTGACTAATGCCGTCTAGCAGGTCAAACAGCTTTCGTTGACCGACAGATCTCCCTCTCTCTCTCTCTCTACACTAAATAGAAGCTCAGCGGAGAGATGAAGATGTCAAATGGTAGCCGTCGCTGTTGCTGCCACTGTCATCATGGCCGTCGCTGCCTGGGCTGCCACTAAATTCGGTCTGACTGAAATCAGTCATGTGATAAATGATCAGCGATTGTGATTGAGCCTGATTTCTCGAGTCTTGAACTCGTGATCGAGGATTCAATCTGACCCGATCAGAATCGCGTTGCGATCATAATCGGCATTAGCCTGCTCAGAAGAAGGTTTTTCATTTTTTTGAGAACAGGCTTTTGAAGATGACAAAAGAACTGGTTTTCAAAACAATAATCTGATAACAAAAAGGTAAGACAGGATTCGGAGAAATTCTGTCCCGTGGCAGGGTTCAGAGAAATTCTGTCCTCGTCCGTAAGTCCGTCCGTGTCCGCGGGACGGACCGGCTCACGGACGCAGGCAATTCGTAGCGAAGAAGCTTCTAAACAATGGCTCCGACGATCCTGCACGATTTGTTGCACAGTGCTGGAAGAGGGAGATGGGAGGTCTTTTCTGGAATATCGGCAATCTCCACCCTCCCACCCACCTCTCTTGCTACGAATACTACCATTGAAAACTTTACAAACTTAAATGCTCTTGATTTGATGTTTCCGGAAATTAAGAAAAACGTAAAAATTACTGCTGGGGAATTTATTATTGGCATCATAAAAATTAAAAAAATCATGATTTCTATCTAGGATACTGCTGAGGATTTTTCTGCTGCAATGGGTCCGTCTGTTCTTGAGATTCATACATATCACTGAATTTCCCATCGATCAGATGATGAAGTAGACATCGCAGAGCAGTTATAAATTACTCAACGACGAAAGCTCGAGCAAAAAAGTAGCAGGAAAATTCATGGTTCTCCAAATTGCCTTCATAATTCACGTATTTCATATCAGTATCATATCTTTCATAAGCAAAATTACAATAAAAATGAATTCATAAGCAAAATCATTTCTATCATTTTTTATTTTTCAATTTACCAATATTTCGAATTCGATTTTCATTTTTTATGCAGTAAACTGATCTTACAGATGACGAGTGACAGGTGCTTGGTGAGTAGGAGAGGTTTGCAGGGCAAAGCACTTCACGATGATATCAAGTGGTGCGTAGCACTGCAATATCTGCATGGAGAATACTCCGTCGAACTTTGTCAAGGTCAAACGTGACTCGATTGGACGCAATAGAGGTCTTTGGCGTCATCTCCCACTTCATGCTCAGCTTTGAGGCGTATCAAATCAACCATCAATGGCAGGCATCTTCCCTAAAGCCCCTCGACAGAAGCAAAATAATGACAGATCCATCATGGACGCAGAACTAGTCCACTTCATTATGCTCCCAGACCCTCCATGGAGTCTCACAGATTCTCCTGCATTTAAGAGACTTATGATCAAAATGGAGCACGCCGTAAGGGGATGCCAAGCAATAATGGCAGGTTGATCACGTCTTTTACGTCAACCAAGGACATTAACCCATGGCGCATATCCTCAGGATTGTTCTGCGAGCTGGGATAAAGCGTCCCGACGTTGAACCCCCGCCATCGGACCCAACCTTGACGACAGAAGTTGAACGTGACGTTCCTTCTCTTACGCACCAGGGAATCCCGTGAAACGAATTCGAGGAGCAATTCGCAAGCTTAGCAAAATATGAGGTCATCTGCGAGGAGTCGGCATGCCGAATGGCAACAAACTTGTGCTAGATTGCAAGACGAGATAGAATTCTACGCATGAAATGCTACTCTCTGCATGTGCCCGGAAAAATTTCCTTGACAGTACAAGGTGACGGTGAAAGCTAGTGCCGCATTTGCCATGGCGGCAGCCTTGGATTAACAGATCAACCGGAGCCATTCCAATGAGGAGGAGCATGATGACGCTTATGAGCAGCTTCTGCAACTAACCTCGGATTAACACGTCGAAGCAAGCTCAAGAGAAACACCAGCGGCTGATTGTTCTGATTTAGGCCTTGGATTTCGAAGTTTAAACAAAAGAATGCATCATGCTGCTCCTAACAAAGAGAGCGAGAACAGGTGTAGAGGACAAGCTGAAGAAGTACTTCGATGCACCTGCCGTAGCTACGCCAGCCAGCAGGGGACATGCCCCCAGTCGTCGGGAGAAGATGGAGGCCGGAGTCCCCCCCCTCCCCTCCCACCGGAGCGGAAAAGAGAGCTGGGGAGGGGGATTCCCCTTCCATCACCACCTCCCTCGCTGTCGGCCAGGGGAAGGGTGGAAATCACCATTACAGGTGAACAGGTTCCCCTCGCTGTCGGCCAGGGGAACCGTCCGCACCCTTACAGATGAACAGGAGTCCGGAACGGACACCCGGACTCCGACCCCTGGCCTACGGACACGTCTAAAAACATGTGTCAGAGTGCATGGCCGTTGCTGGCGGCGCAGCCATCCTCTTCCACCCATATCAACACCCCCTTCCGCCTCCACTCACATCCCGTTCTCAAACGTTCGTGTCAATTATGAGCCTCATAACGGCGGCGCTCTGCGCCCTCGTAACGGCGGCGTGGTGGGTCCCCGCGGCGGCTCAAGACAACTGGGCAGCGACGCCGCCTTACTGCGGTCCCTACTGCCGCGGATCCGGTATTCCCCCGCCTCCTACGGAGACTACCTCTTATGGGTATCCTCCTCCGCCGCCGCAGCCGCCGGCCGGCGGCGCAGAGTGCCCCCCGGCGACGGTTATTGTGTGTTGCCCGGTTGCCCCGCCGCCGCCGCCGCCATCGCCGCCGGAGGGTGTTTACGGAAATTTGCCTTACTATAATTACTCGGGGTCGTCAGTAACGAGGGCAGGGAGGGCAGGAGGGGCGGCGGTCTCCGCCGTACTATTTCTCGCTTTGGCGGCGCCGCTCATGTAAAGCGTATTAAATAATATTAATGCGAGAATCATGATCGAAAGTGTTTTTCTCGAGTATTGTATGAGTATAGATGGATGTAACTTGATAAATTGGATTGTTGCATGGATGAATGGATAGAGAGATTGATGTACAAAGATAATTGATAAAGAGTAGATTGCTAGATGGATTAAAGATTGCAAATGGACAGATCGATTGGATGGATGGATGGATAGCTAAATAGATAGATTGGATGTATGAATGGGTAGATAGATACGATAGATAGTAGATAGCTAGATGGATGAACTAGATGGAACAAGATATATGGATTGGACGGATGAAAGTCTAGCTAATTTGATAGACTGGATGGAGAAATGGATATTTAGATAAATCGAGTCATAGATATAGTGGATAGAAGATTGAATATTTATATAGATTGAGGTATAGACATTATATATAGATAGTAGATATCGAGATGGATTAAGTAGATAGAATGACAAAGATTGATTGGATGGATGGACTATAGATAGAGTAGATAGATCTATGAATAGATAGATAATAGATAGCTCGAAGGACTAAATAGATGGAATTTGTGGATGGATTTGATGGAGAAAAAGATCGCTATATTTTTCACATTGGATGGGCGAATGGATAGATAGATGGATTGATGTAAAAATTTAGTAAATGGAAGAAGTAATAAAAAGGGAAAGAAGTTATGAGAAAAGAGTATTCAATGTAAGTTCATAGATGTGACGACCACTCTCATGCCCTAAACTAATCCTTCGACCAATACATAGGTCTTGTAATATACAATCAAATAGACAGAAGATGGCAACAAAATTAGGGGAATGAATGAAAGCACTAATACATAGGAGGTCAGTAAGGAAGCTAGGGACATAAAAGACATCATGTAGGGTTGAAAAGGGTGTAAATGATGTTGATCTATGACCTTTGATGAGGGATGAACTATCAACTATGGGCATTAGATGATATATAGTGTAGGGTAAAGGGAGATAAGTATAGAGCACGTTCTAGTCATATGGGCAAATGCCCCCAAGTTGATAACCCAAGACACTTGAGAAGCAATAAAAGACATCATGTAGGGCTGATAAGGGTGTACGTGATGTTGATCTATGACCTTTGATGAGGCATGAACTATCAACTATGGACATTAGATGATATATAGTGTAGGCTAAAGGGAGATAAGTATAGAGCACGTTCTAGTCATATGGGCAAATGCCCCCAAGTCTGTAATCCAAGACACGTGAGAAGCAGTAAAAGCATGTGTACTTGAGGTAGAGACATAATTGGCCAAAGTAGTTGCATAAGATGATGGCGCTTGAGTTGGTCTCCAAAACTTTTACTTTGTAAAAGCGAAGGATATATGGATCGTTGGAGTAGTGGGCATCGGTTGAGGAATAGAAGGTGTGGTTGGGGGAGCTATAGATGAAGGACTAGATCCTACTTAGGCTTGGATCAGTGATCCTACGTAGGCTTGTAGAAGTTTGATCCTACTTACGTTTCCAAAATTCCCTTTAGCACTTTTTCAGATAAGTGTGTGGTCTTGCAATGTTATGTGCATGGAGGGAATATAGTTTCAAAGCCCTTACCCTTCCTACAAGGCTTGGATCTGAAACTGCCATGTGGTCTAGTTGCTGCAAGAGCGGAATCCTGGAAAGCTGCAACAAAGAGTGCAAGGCTATGTGGTCTAGTACAACAAAGAGTGCAAAAGAATCTGGAAAGCACCAATGCTAACCAACAGTGCATATGAGAAAATGGCATGATCGTAGGTACTTGATTGTTAGATAAAACCTAACCACGAGTTGAAGAAGCAATATATGGATGAAGTCTGCTAAGGTAGGCACTAGCAAAGAGCTCTTCATGATAGTGCTCAATGAGTGCTCAAATTAGTGGTGGAAGGCTAATCGAGAGACAATTCCCAAATCATGTTTTGGAGTTTGCTAAATAGCTCATGTAGAGTCTAGTCAGCTTGCTTGCATACAAAAAGTGATTATATAGTTCCACGATACAACTAAATTTTCGCTTGCTAGAAAATTATTTGATCATTTGTCAAGCTTTTTGTGTAGGTTTAATCTGACCAACAGTAGGAGAAACACTTTGACGCATCCTTGTTAGTATAGCCAAATCAAGCTACAACAACAGAAGATAAGTAGGAGACATTGCGTCTTAAGGGGAAGGGGTGGGGGCATGTTAAATGATCTAATGGATTGGGGGCTTGAAGAAAATCCTTAAATCTGGATGTCCCCATATAATAATTGAGGCCCATGAGGACATAAGGTGCTTGAGTCAAGTAAGTTGTGATGGAATGACGAGCTAGTGGTATTATACCAAGCAACAAGGGATGTGGACTAATTGGACGAGGAGACACTGGTGGTACTAGTGAGATCTAAAGTTGATAAAATACATTGAATCAGATATTCAAAAGACTGAGACACCAAGAATTGAAAATCTTATCATCTTAGTTTAGACTATAATCCATACTTATAGGGTTCTCGAAGTTGTTCAAGTGTCTGGCCTGTAGTAGTATCCACACAATCATTTGGATCTCCTCTTCAATGCTCTTCACTAAGAGAGGAAGAGGAGAAAGGAGAGAATTTTTATATGACTTGCATGGACATCTTGAATTATGATCTTTTTTTGCCTTATATATAGATACTAGGTATGTGAAATTTTAAAAAAAATCATCGTTATTATGTATATATATCTACTAACGTCTATAAACCTTGTGTATGACACTATAGACCCATGTATCTCATTAGTTTATAACTTTACAGACTTAATGACATCTTATTGGTCAACCTTATTAATTATCTATATCAACATATATATTAATTAATTAAGGATTCATTTAACTCAATCAATCGATCGAGTAGCCAACATGTTGGGTGCCAAGCTACACCACGTGCCCTAAACGATATGAAGTATATCATAACTCATTCATGAAACCTCATCCTCATTGTTTATGATGCACGTATAATACTTCATTTGTGCGAGGCTCATGAATGACATAGGGTATGGTTAATGGTTAAACCCTCATTGGTCATTCAATTTACCATTGATGTGTAAAGGAAATCATTTGGAACTATTTCTCTAATATTTCTTTTGCCTTGACCAAGGATTTTATCACATATCATTCCTTAAGTCAATTCCTTAAATATTAATAGCGGACAATCCCATCTTGACCACACAATCATCTTTGAGTACTTCATGTCCTATCTAATATAAGAAATCCCGTTTTAGAGATCTCATGGCTAAGGATTTGTAAGTCATAATTAAAACATAATTATCCATCCACAAAATTTCTTTAGAGTCTCAAGTCAAAAGATCATATACACAATCGTGATATTAATAAACCTGGTTGATAGTTAGGTATAATACCATTCAAGGATCCATATAGATCCATTCAACAAACTCCTTCTCTAAAGAGAACCTATTGTTTATCTTTGGTGTCTCCACATTGATGGCTACAGGATCACTCATACTCATTATATGAGTTGAATTAGATAATATTATTTTTCTAGATAATTCAATGTCCTACTTGAATATCCCATGAATACGAATATTTACATCATATGTTTAAGGACTAGTAATATCTTTATTATGAACTCATCATAGTTCACTTAGTCATTACATATGCTCATGAACTTCATTACAAATATTACATAGTAATGATAATAAGTAAATTTAATTTCAATATATATAAACGAGATACATGAAAATATGATTGGCTTATAGGCCACATAATATCCATCACAGAAGAGAAAAGGAGGAGAAAATAGGAGTTCTACTCATATAAGCCGAAGCCCTTGAGTCAATACCCTATAGTGATTGAGAAGTAAGAAGGGAATGTCTAACTAAAGTGAAAGCTAGGTTGGTGGTCGATGTGGATGCTTAAGATTGTTTTCATCCTTCACATTAATGGATATTATGTGGCCTATTAGCCAATCACACTTCTATGTATCTCTTTTATGTTCATTGACATGATATTTATTCATTGTCATTCATGTGTGATGTTTACAATGAAGTCCATGAGTGTATGCAATGACTAAGTGAATTATGATGAGATCATACTATAGTGATCACTAGTCTCTAAACATACATTCTAAACATTCTTATTCGTGAGATATTCGATAAGGACATCGAATTATTTAGAAAGAATTGTATTATATGATGACTATAGTTGATCTTGTAGCCATCAGTGTGGAGGCACTAAGGATAAATAGTGGGTGCCCTTTGGAGAAAGAGTTGACTGAATTGATTTGTATGAATCCATGAATGGTAATTATACCTAACTGTGAGTCAGGTTGATTTATGTCATAATTGTATATATAGTGCTTTGACTTGAGACACCAAAGACATTTATGGATGAATAATCGTGTTTTGATTATGACTTACGAATCCATGGCCACAAGATCTCTAAAACATCATATTAGATATGACATGAAGTCCTCGAAGATGATTGTATAGTCAAGATAGGATCATCTGCCCTTGGTATTTGTGGAGATTGACTCAATGAATGAGGTGCGATGAAATCCTTGACCAATGTAGTAGAAATATCAGAGGATTTCTTGATGATTTCTTACACGTATTTGTACTAACTTGAGTGGCCAATTAGGATTTAATAGTTGATCATACCTTAAGTCATTCATGAGTCTCGTGCGAATGAAAGATTATGCATGCATGGTAATCGATGATGGAAAGGTTCCATAAGGAAGGTTCTTATATACTCTATATCTCCTAGAGTACATGGTGTAGCTTAGAACCCAATGGGCAGGCAACTCAACCTGTCGATTGAGTTAAATCGATCCTTGATTAATTAATCTATATGTTGATGTGTATAATTAATTAAGGTTGACCAATAAGGTGTAATTTGGTCTATAGAGTTATTAACTAGTGAGATATGTGGACCTAGAGGGTCACACATATAAGGTCTATATAAGTTGGTGAATGTAGACATAATTATGAGGGTTTTTATAAAAGATCCATATATTAAATGTCTATAAATAAGGGGAGAACGACCACAACTCAAGGTGCCCATGCGAACCTTGTGAGAATTCTCTCCTTTATTCTCTTTCTCTCTTAGTGAAGAGCTTTGAAGAAGAGATCCAACTAGGGTTCAATGGTTCTGATCACGGTCCAATTTTTGGCACAATACTCGGTCCAAACCTTAATTTGGTCTCGATCTAGGTCAACCTCGTTCACGGTTCGCTTCGGTCTTAATTTCGGTCTCAAATCTTCAAATGTAATTTTTTTTCAAATATCAAAAACTAGTTTCAAATGTCAAAATTTTCCCAGCTAGAAGTTTAATTAACTGACGAAATGAACTCACGATGAATATAAGAATTGGTGGCTTGCTCCAAGAGTTCAAATGCCATATCCTGAAAGACAGATCCCTTACGAATTTGAGTCTTTAAGGATCTGCCCATGAAAAAAAGTGATTTTTTTAATAGTTTAGAAACTTAAATAGTTTACAATTATCGTAAACTTCTTGTATTATGTAATTAATAAATATAAGTGTGCCCATTGATAAAAATGCTAATTATAAATAGAGAAACAAACCTAGCAATAAGAAATCGAGCTAGCAATAAGAAAATTTACTTTTAGTTATTAATACAAGTCACTAAAGGAGTTTAAATCAAGCAAAATCAGTCATTTCATAAAAAATCATACCTCGAGAAGATCATAGGAGATCGATACCTTCATAGTTTTCTTTGAGGAAAAAGAAATATTAGTCATCATCTTCACCAAGTTCTTCCACATCGTTATCAATTTCATCCTTATAACTCCAAGATTTTAAGGTCATCAAAATTGATATAATTTTTGGAGATAATCTTCTTCTTTTGTATGTAACGATCCCTCGTCCTAATGAGAAAAGACGCTCACATGGAGAACTTGATGCACAAACTGATAGAAACCCATTTGTTAGTATCGCAAGACGTAGATATTTTTTAGACCCAATTTTACACCACCATTGTAGAGCATCAAGATGAGAACCCTCAACTTGAGAGGCATGCAGATAATCAAATATTTCATCAAATGTTGGACTTTCTAATAAGATGTTCATGTTCCTTTTCCTTTTACGCTTTATCAATTCAACCATCATTTTTGAAAAAAGCTATAGAATTACTAAGTAATGTCTCACTCTGTGTGCAAGTGCTTCATGTTGGTGGGGCAGGCATCAATTGAAGCAAATTCTTCAAGTGTTGCATGATATATTCTTGCTCATCCATGGGAATATATTCAAGTTTTAAATACGGATCAAGCATTGTAACGATAGGGAAGATTGGTTTTCTTTTTAGCTGTGACTCATACTTAAGTAACTTTGCCTTCATCACATTGTATGCTCCTTTCAGCGCCATTGATTGTTCTATGCTCATTGATCTTCCCACTACATCTTCAGAAGGGTTCTCCAACATAAGAATTAGTGTGTTTAACTGATTTAATAAAAGGTCAAAAATAGAAGTAACATTAGGTGATGTTATGGACTTTGACGTACAAAATATCTCGGTGGCCTCTTGAAAAGCTAAAAGTTCATTTGTAAACATCTTAAGAAGCTCCCACTCTTGAGATGTAACAAAAAAAATTTCTTTACCATCTTTCTGACTAGTGGTTGCCATCGCATTCAACACCTTCCTTTTCTCCCAGGCTGCTATAATCATGTCATATGTCGAATTCCACCTCGTGGGAACATCTGTGATAAGTAAGTTTTTGTTTGGCATTTTATGCTTCTCACACAATTCCTTGTATTGACGAATTCTTTGAGGTGTACTATTCGCCATAAGAACAAGTTTTCGAAGCCGACGAATAATTTTTCTAAATGCTTTTTTAGAGGAAACTTCTAATACATCTTCATCACACCCTTCATCATCCTCACCTTCTGAATATTCTGAAGTCAAGGATGGATTACCTAACTCCTTCAAGCCTCCTTGAACGACTAGGTTGAGAACATGGGCCATACACGACGCATGGTGCTGCTTGGTAAACATCGAACTATTCTCATTCATCGTTTTTTCCAAGCTTGCCACCATTGTCTTGTTATTACTTGCGTTATTAGTTGTGATTGCAAAAACCTGTTACAAAATTTTAAGAACATTATGCATCAAGGATTGATAATGAACAATTATTAAATAATAATTACTAACCTTTTGAGTGAGATCAAACTCTTCTAATGCACGATATAACACCTCTGCCAAAATTGCACCTTGATGTGGGTCACCCAATTCCTCAACACCGAGCACTTTTTCTTGAAGTCTCCACATATCATCAATCTAATGTATGGTAATCCCAAGTACTGCCACATTATTTCTTGTTGTTCATGTGTTTGCTATAAGCGAAACTCTTTCAATTGGTCAAAGCAACTCTCGTACTTTGTCTCATTCATCTTCAAACAGTTTCTCTAACCCTCGTCTTCCGAACATACTACTCGGAATACCTGCTTTGCATTGTGCCAAATAGTTGTAAAACCTTTTAAATTGAGGATGATCAAGTAGTGTAAAAGGTGCAGCTGTCTTGACAATTAAATCTATGCACTCTTTCTTTTTCTGCTCCGGGGTGACGAGACGGGACCGCGAGGTCGTAGATTTCACACGATCTCGTGTTAAAAATATTTCCAAACTTACCAATTTGATGATAATTATTCGAATTGAGGGGTATAATGGTAAATAAGGGTCGAATCCACAGGAAAATAAGGAAATTCTTGATGTTTTCTTCGAAATTGATCAAATCGGATAATAAATCAATGGTAGAAATTAGGCAAAATGGTATATTATGAAAGATAACTTCAAATCGATTCCACGGAATCAAGAATCATCGAATTTGGTCTTGATTTTGCGGAGAAATTGAAGATCAAAGTAGGAGAAAATTTCCGAACGAAGAAATCGCAAAATTGACTTAAATTAAACCAAATTAAACTTGAAATCCTAATCTAAACTGAAATTAAACATGATAGGAAGGTAGATTATGAAAAACCACTTCCACTAAGCCCAAATAGCGATCAAATTGGCGCAATTAAACCGCTTAATTGCCTAGAACACGAAGAACACGATGTGGAGATTCAAGCGTCGATTTTTCCTAATCTACTCAACCAAATCTCAAACTCAAATGCTCCGGAGGTGCAGAAATGAGTGTAGAACACAATGGGATCGAGAGACTCGAGAGGGGAGGTGTCTTAACAGATCAATTGCTTTGATTTCCAACTCGAATGCTTAGAACATCGAAGAACACCTCTATTTATACAACTTTCGGGCGTAACCGTCCGATCAAAACGATCAACGGTTACGATGAAACGGTCCATCGTGGACCGTTTCGAAAATATCACAGCCGTCCGATCTTTGATGGAGGGTCCGGATGATCCCGTTGATAAGCGTTATAAAAACGCATGAATTTGCGCCCCTTGGATCGCGATCGGGCGGTCGAGATGCGCTCCCCGCGCGTTTCATCAGAGGCGTTATAACTCCTTTAATTTAAGCACGTGGGCTGATGTGATCCGGTGGCCTTGAGTCCACGCGATCCACGCGCGAATTTTCAACGCGCCGTCGATCCAACGCCTCTCCCTTCGCCACGTGTCATGCACTTAAAAACCGTGTGGAACTTAGTCCCACACGGAGAAAATTAAAAGAAAGAGATAGGTTTATAATATGCGACGAATTAGTGGGTTTAATAATTCTCTTTTGATAATCGGAAGACTATATGTAATATAACCCTTATATATATATAAATATAAATAGCGTCACATCGCCGCGTGGGCCCGCGCGGCACTGCCACGTGGCCCTGAGTGCCACGTCACATCCACATGGGATCCGCGAGAAATAAAAACCCCTTTTTGCATTTATATAATTTATTTTCAATATTAAAATCGTAAAATTAATTCAAAAAAATCTAGAAAAATCCCTAAAAATTAGAAAATTCATAACTTTTAAAATATAACTCCAAATTAATCCAAATTTCTTTCATTTGATCCGAAATTTAATTATCTATCATTCTAAAAAGTCAATAATTAATAAATAATGAGAGTTTTAATTTTCATTTAAAAAATATATTTATTTTTTAAAGATTTTAACTTAAGAAAAGATAAATAAATGTTTATAAAAATTTTTCTCTCATTATTTTAACTTTAAAAACCTCTATAATGTCAAGTAAAGATGGGTTATTAATTATTTATCTTTTAAATCATCTTATTTAACCCTAATTTAAAGTATTTTTGATATTATAATTACTTTTTCATGGAATGGTAGAAAAATACACATAAGTATGATAACATGCATGGAAATGAAATCATTTATGCCTTAATATGCACCAATAATCATGTTTTATCATATTAATTTAGCATGTTATCACGGGGTCCTACTTAAAAATTCAGAAGTCTTTGAAAAATAATCCGTTAAAGTATTAGGTGCATCAAATGGCCTTAATTGCTTGTAAATTTGAATATGAAACTTTTCCAAGTGCTTCCATAACTTGATCGTACTATTGCTTTTATCCCTCTTCACTTTTACCTCTTTTGATGGGGCGACTACCTTAAAAATTTTGCAAAGATACTCATCGTCTGTGATCTTCATAAAATGCACCAAGGCTGGCGAGGCTTTTTTTCTTTGTGATGAGCTCATGTTAGTAGCATTTGTAGAAACAAATGTTGATGTCTCGGTTGATTCAATCTGAAAGAAAACAAGGCAATAATTTTTAGGCTACTATCATATATTTTTAGAGATAAATTCAAAATAAAATATACCTCGCCTCCAGTGGATTCCATCGAAGGTGATTGCTTAGACCAAGTAAAATATGATTTCTTTAATAAAAGAAAATCTAAAACATAGGTTAAAAGTTAGATACAAAAGATTAGAGTTTTAAATCAGATTATTTGCATTAAATTAAAAATTCAAATACAACAAGACATTTAATCAGTAAATTTTAAGCATGGATGAACAATCATTATCAACTACGATTTTGAACCAAAAAATTGTTGATATCGATACGAACTTTTGAACCTTGATGCTAATGTCAAGATCTTGACCTCAACATCCATATTATTATAGGGGTATGGGGTTCGAGACAAACAAAGATCAAGGCATCATATCAGTTTTTCCAATAACTCTTTGGTTGTTTCTATATGATAATATGCATCGTCTGTCTATTTCAGTGCTCCCTGCGGGTAATAGCAAGAGAGTGAAGAACGTACGATCTCGATGGAATCCGACTCAAGCAAGTGAGTGAAAGGTTTAGCATATGAAATAAATGCTAATTCTCTTTCTCTTGAAGAAAGATAGCAAAAACAATTGATCAAGAAATTGGTAAAATTTTGCAAGTTTGTGGAGAACCAATGACCATTGGATCTGCTTTGATCAGGTATTGAATAATCAAGACTCCCGAACAAACAATAAAGAGGGGAAATAATGTTTTAGAGAGCAGAAAAGAGAAGGAGGGAACGAGTTATGAATAGCGAAAGAGAAGGGAATAGAGGGGGAAATATTGAGAAAGGAGAGAGCGAGATCAAGGAATAGGAGAGAGAGATTGGGCTGGAGAGGGGGAATGAGAGGTTGACAAAGTGGGAGGAGAGATTTAGGTGCGAAAGATGGAAATTGAGAGAGGAGCTGGGTGAGATGGTGAGATGACGGCGAGCGCAACGGAAAGAGAATGATAGAGAGAGGAAGATAACGTCAGAAGGTGTGAGAGTAAGATGAGAGAAATTTTAGAGAGAGAAAAAGAGAGACCATGAGGAAGAGAAGGAGAGAGCAATAGCAGAGAAATTTAGAGTGGGAATGGGGAGATGTCATGAGAGAGAGACAAAAAAGAGAGAGAATGAAGGCGATGGAGAGAGAGAGGATGAAATGAAAGAGTGCGTGAACAACAGATCAAAAGAACGGGAAAGTGAGAGAGGAAATGAGATCGCAAGAGTGATGGAGAGAGAGAAAGAGAGTGGGTGTGAGAAAGAGACTTAGCAGAAGAGTGGGGCGGAAGCGAGAGGACGAGACATGAATGACGAGACGAGACCGCGAGGTCATCGATTTCACACGGTCTCGTGTCAAAAATAAAGCCTAACTTACCAATTTGGGGAATTAAGAGTGAATTGAAGGGTATAATGGTAAATAAGGATCAAATCCACAGGGAATTAAGGTATTTTCGAGATATCTTTTGGAATTTGGTCAAATTGGACGATGAATTGAGGTGAGAAATTAGGGAAAATAGTGTTTTTAGAAACTCAAAGATCTATCCGTGAAATCGAAAATCGCTCGATTTGGATTAGTAATCACGGAGAAATCAAAGATGGAAGTGGGATGAAATTTTCGGAATCACGAAGAACACAAATTGAAATTGAAATGAAATTAAACTTAAATTGAAATCCTAAACCTAAAATTGATGATACATGACGATAGATAAGAGGATAAACTTGTTTTCTAACCCGAGATAACGATCAAATCGATCCAATCGATTGCCGGATCGATAGCTATTCATTCCGCGAATTCAATCGAGAACATCGGTGTTCAAGAGACAAATTCTCCTCGCACGATCGTCGAAATCTCTCTTATAAACACTCCGTGGACACGATTTCGAGTCTAGAAGCGATTACAAGAGAGAGATTCAAGAGAGAATGGGTTTAGATAGGTCGATTAGATCAAATCCCTCAAGAATGAGTACAAACGACGAAGAATTTGTCATTTTATAGGGCGAAATAGGGAAAACCGTCCAATCGGTGCGTTAAGCTCGATCAACGGTCCAGATGAAACCGCCGGAGAGTGAATCGTTACGGATAAATCCCGGCCGTCCGATCGCGATCTGACGCGTGAGATGAGGCCACGTGTGGAGGCGTTATAAAACGCACGAAACGGCGTCCGTCGGATCTTCATCGAGCGTTTAGGATGCGTTTTGATGATTTGAGAAGTCCACTGATCGCGATCGATCCTGACCGTTATAACTCGGCAGATGAACACTCGAGATCAATCGTAGGGATTCACTTAAGTTGTTTTTATAACACGTGCGTTGATCGAAGATCGGGTGGACCTCGTGTCCACCGCATCGACGCGCGGTCTGCATCGCGATTTTGATCCAATGCTCCTCGTCGCGCCACGTTGCGTAAGATCTATCCATTATAACTCTTCTATCACGCACGTGCTTGATTGATCATCTGGTGGACCCTCGTCTACGCGATCGACGCTCGCCGATCGATCAGCCGTTCGATCCAACGCTCCTTATTGCGCCACGTTTCCTGCATAGTAAAATAGCTTACCATTTAGTCCCACACGGAAAACGATTTAGGAATCAGTCGGGTTTATAAGACCCGACGGTTTATAGGGTTAATAACCCTCCCCATATAGGGCAGGCTAAAGATCCCTTTTATATATAGTATAAATAAATAAATATATATGTATACAACGCCACGTAGGCGCTGCGCGGGTCTGCGTGGCTCTGCCACGTGGCCTTGCGTGCCACGTCGCACCCGCGTGGGACCCGCGCGCTTTTTGCATTTTATTTATTTATTTTAAACATTTTTTAAATAGAAATTAAATAAAAATAAATCCCTAAAATTGTAAAAATCATATCTTTTAAAATACAACTCCAAATTAATCCAAATTTCTTTCATTTGATCTGAAATTTAATTATCTATCATTCTAAAAAGTCAAATTATTTAAATAACAAGAGATTTAATTCTTATTTCAAAAATACATTCATTTCTTTAAGATTTTAACTTTAGAAAATTAAATGAATGTTTATAAAAATAATTTCTCTTATTATTTAACTTTAAAAACCATTTATAATCTCAAGTAAAGATGGGTTATAAAATCTTTAATCTTTAATTCATCATAATTAACCCTAAATTAACGCATTTTGAGATTATAACATAAAATTGCATAGAATGATAGAAATGCACTCAAAGTATGATAACATGCACATAAATGTAATGTTTTATGCCTTAATTTGCATTAATAATCATGTTTTATCATGTTAAGATTGCATGTTATCAATGAAGGAAAAGGAAATCATGGGAGAGAGAGAGAGAGAGAGAGAGAGAACGCACGAGCGTGAGGGGAAAGAGAACAAAAATTTGGGGGACACAAGGAAGGAGAAGGGTGAGCGCTTGCAAGAGAATGAAGAGTGGACTGATAGAGGGAAAGAGGGATAAATCGTGAGATAGAGATCGCGAAAAAAAAGGCAACTGAGAGTGAGATACAGAGAGATATAGAGGGAGAGAGAGAAGAAAAGAAAGTGGGAGATCGACGAGGAGTACAAAAGAAGTAGAAAAATGGAAGGTATAAGTGAGAGAGAGTGGAATTTAAAGAGAGAGAGAGAATGCCGAAAATGTGAAGATGTTTAAGGAGAGAATGCGAGAGTTTTATGAGCGAGATAGAGAGAGGTTGCAAGAGAAGGACTCAAGCAAGGATCACACTCCTCCATCATCAAGTTTTTTCTGTTAGTGCCGTCGTCACAAAACTTTGACTATTTATAAAGGCAGCAATACGAATATACGAATATGCCCTTCAAATTTCACTCGCCGCGTGGAAGAAATTCCACGCACAAGAGAAATTCCTCGTACAAGAAAGAGGTGCAGCAGCGAGAGAGGAAGTTGAGACGGAAGGGAGAGACGCGATGTGGGGGTAGAAGAAGAGGGAGAGAGAGCTTCTCTCACCGCGCAGAAGAAGTTCCCCAGGCGAGAGAACTTTCGAGAGAGAGAGAGAGGTTGGAAAGAGGAGGAAAACGTGGAGGAGAGGAGAATTGACTAGCTGTTCTTTCTCTTTGATTGTCCAAGCCCGCTCCTTCCTCCAAGCCTGCTCCTTCCTCCATGCCCGCTCCTTCCTCCATGCCCGCTCCTTCCTCCATGCTCGCTCCTTCCTCCATGCCCTCTCCTTCCTCCACGCAATGATCGAATGGAGAAGAAGAGAAGACCTAAATCAAGAAGAGAAGGGAAGACCAGAATGTTCAAGAAGAGAATACCGATTTTTTTTCATTCGGTCTAGGACCGAATATGTTAGTGGACCAGACCGAATTGGGACTGAGACCGTCAAAGGCCCATTTTTATGGACCAACGGTCTCGGTCCGGTTTGTTTAAACGGACTCGATCGGTCTTTGTGGAACCCTAGACCCAACTATCTGGAGATCATGTGGATACTGCTAGAGGCTAGACACTGGAATAGCTTTAACAACTCCTTCAAGGGAACCCTGCAAGTATGTTTTCTCGTACATACTATATGATAAGATTATTTGTTCTTGGTGCCTCAATATTTTGAATATCCGATTCAATGTATTTTATTACATTCGATGTTTTGATCAAAATTTCAGAAGAGTTATTGACCTCAGAACCCAAAACATATTATGTCACGGTGAAGCTCATCTAAATAGTTTGCCCGACTAGTATTGTAGATGTACTAGAGGGAGTCAAGCATATAATAGTAGAGGAAAATATGGCCTAAGCCCATTCAAACTTCCTAAACTCTTTCTAAAGCATAAGCGGTCTTCACCTAATAAGTATAGTGTGCAAAGGTCTACGTTCCCTTAGTACTTGAGTGCCTGTCACATGATATAGGAGGCTTGAAGCTCCCGATCTTTGCCAAGAGTACCATATGCTACTAGGGCATATAGATATAGTAAGTTAGATGGCATGAGAGATGAAGATAACCCAATGCTTGAAGGGACTTCAATGGTAACTCGAAGAGTTGAGGAGAATAAAGTACCTCATCACCATTTTGAGAAGCAAAAGAAGGTCAAAGGCCATTTAGATAAACTTAGGTGATAAGCTCCTTGTGATATCTTTCCATTATGCATAGATCAATCGTGGGTGTTTGATTGAGTGACCACTCTTGTATAAGGTCTTAGAGATGACCAAAGTGACCCTAAAGGGACAAATCACTTTGTTTACAAGCAAACATAGACTCAAAATTTTTAATTGCATAGCTAATGTTAGTCTTGTTAGCATACATAGTCTTTAGGGTACATTGTAGTGCACTTTCATGCTTGATATAAGAGTCAGGTTGAGCAATAGTTGGGAGGATACTTTGACACATCCAAGATTGAATGATGGAGTCAAGATGATTCTACGTATCATAATTTGGAAGGGTCACGATAGGCAAAGATTTTGTTAGATGTAGTAGGTAATAGGCTATGAGAAAATCCTTAAAGCCTATGATACAATGAATCATAATTGTGACCATCGAAGGTATATGATGTACTAGTAAGTTGGGCCTTGTGGACAATGTTGCTTCCAAAAGGAGGTATTGGAGACAAAACAATAGAGATCGATGGCGGAGGAGACAGTTTTGGTGAATCATTAAACTCAAAAGATGCACTTAGACTCGAGGCATCAAGTATGACAAAAACAACAATCAAAGAATGGCTAATAGATCATATAGAAGGTCTCAAGGAATCCCTAGGTCATCCTGGGGTTGATCACCTTGCCCTGGGTCGTCCAACTTATCCAACTGACTCGACTGGCCTGGACCATCTTAGGCTGGATTGATCAGCTCGACCGACTAAGGTGGCTTGGGCGGGCTTGGACTAGCTCGCATGTTCAGGTGGATCTGAACTAGGCTAATAGACCATATAAAGGTAGAAGTGATTATGGTTGAGAAATAGAAAGTTTGACCCATGTGAGAGATGGAAATAACATATATCAGGATTAAATAGATATATAGAGGGATAGCTCAAAGGAGAGATAAAGAGAGAGAGATAGAGGGGAAGAGAGATAGATATCTAGGGAGAGATAAGGAGATGGATAAAGAGGGGAAGAGAAAGAGAGGGAGGGAGAGAGAATAGGCCATGTGTTTGATATATCTATACCTTTGGTCATAAAAAGACAAAATTAAATAGAAATACATATTTTCATGCTCATAGAAGTCAACATCCAACAATAATTAGATTTTATAAATAGAAATCTATTTCTTACAACCTTTTCATATTCTCTCCAATCCTTTTCTATTGAATCTTGCACGCAGATCCTATCAATGATCACGTGAAGTTGGTTTTGATCGATTTGCGATAAAATCCAATTAATTGATCGAGAGAGTCATTGATTCCATGATCGGTCTGCTTTCACTCATTTACAGTAACGATCTGATCGTGGGATATTTTTTCGATCGAATCCATTGATAAACCAAGGAACGATCATGATCGGGTTACCGTTCCCTTGGTTTCACTACAGGATGCATCAAGGGTTTAAATGGAGATTTTGCCCAGGAGAAAAATAGCCTGATCATTGAAACGGCTCCTCTACAGACACCTTATTCACGCGGATTTTGTTCTCACCCACGATTTATGCTTCCTGGGTTCGAATTGAACGAGATTCTTGTAGCGGAACTTGATTATCTCGAACCTCTGGCTATCAAACTCCCGGAGATTCCTTATATCTTTATTTCCGCTGTCACTTGTCAGTTACCTGTTTGATGTAATGCCGCAAAAAACTCCATTTCATAATCTATCCGCTGATGATGCTGTTTGACGGAGATTTCCATCAATTTCGTGATATTCTTGGAAATGCTGCGGAAGTTGCAGATACAGGACGCAGTTCGTTTTATTAAGATCTTGCCGACTTTCCGCCCAAGGGTTTGCGCAGGTGACATGACAATCTTATCACTCTAATTAATTATGGCGTCTCTATTTTTTTATCTTACTAGGTCTTTTAAAATTTTTGGAGTTGGACCTAGATCAATTAAGGCAATTTTCTTCGCACAATCATGAAGTCAGTTCTTTTACTTTGTAACCAGAATCTTTACTGGTTCTTTACTTTGCGACCTACTGAATAACCTTGATTAGTTCTTTACTTTGTAACTTCAGAACCTATTCTTACTTCAGGGAATTGTAGGATCTTCTGCTCCACTTCTGCTAAAGACAACAGAAGTAAATTCAACTACGAGACGGCTCCCCCCACCTCCCTGGCTAAAGTCTTAGCATGTCTCCCCGAAGAAGAACCACAAAAGAAGCCGTTGACCCGGTCAGAACTCAAGAAATTCCTAGAAAACAAGATCAAGAAACGTGTCAAGGCTCAATTCAGAGAAGGAAAATTCCACAATTTGATGGATTTGGTGGTCACTAATGCTGCCACTCTCGCTGATGCTTATGACATCATTAGAGTGGACTCAAATGTTGATTTTTCCTCTCCTAAAGATGACATCTGCTTCATGTCCCTAGCCAATGAACTAACTGCCAACTTCAACATAGAATTTAACACTTTCTCAATACCATCAAAGCGCCATGGCTATAAACCTCTGATTCTCCCCAATTTGAAGCTGAAAATAGTTTTAGAGGCTGTGAGAGTCTCTCTTGAGATTGTTTACAGACCCCATTTCTCCAAGCTTTCTCATGGCTGCCGTAGAGAGAGAGGTCATCTCTCTGCTCTAAATTTCATTTCCCGAAGTCTTAGCAACAAGATAGACTGGTTTGTCACTCTTCCCATGGATTCTCCGGCTGACATTAACGTGGTCTCTAAGTTGATCTCAATCATGGAAGAGAAGATCGAAGACAGACACTTGTTCTCCTTCATCGTTGATCTGTTCCATGCAGGAGCTTTAAATCTGAGTTTTGGTTGTTTTCCTAAATTTCAAGGTCTTCCTCAAGAGGGTGTTCTTTCCTCTATATTGATCAACATATACCTCAATGAATTGGATCAGGAGCTCATAAGAATCTTCATGAAGTATGAATGCTTTCAGCAGGATGGACAATCTGAATTAAGGGGGGGTTCCAAACTGAGAGATTGGGTCAGAAGGAAGATCAGTGGGGCAAATGAGACGAGTTCAAAGTTCCATGCTTGCAGAGTTTTGGACGAAGTTCTCATTACCAGTCAAGGAACCCTAGAAACAGCTTGCAAGTTGGGAGACGAGGTGGTGGAGTTCTTGAGAACCTCTCTTTTCATTAATTCACACCATCAAGCCAAGGTTTTGCCGGTCAATTGCCCTAATGGCATCCAATTTCTGGGCCTAGCTCTAAAAATTCCAGAAGAGGAGAAACCCAGAGCTGTTCACAAGCTCAGAGATAAAGTTAGAGCTTTTTCATCGATGAAGAAGGAGGCCTGGGAAACACTAATGCTTCAACTGGGGAAGAAATGGCTTGCCCATGGCTTGAAGAAGCTCAAGGAATCTGAAATTCAACAATTGCAGCGGAGCACTCCGACTTTGGATTCAATCTCCCGTTATAGAAAGGAGGGGATGAAGACAGACCACTGGTTTAAAGTTTTGTTAAAGGTCTGGTTGCAGGATGCCGGCGATGCCACCAGTGAGGTGGCGGTGCTGAGCAAGCTGGTGGCTGAACCAGCAATGCCAGATGATCTCCAGCAAGCTTTCCATGATTTTATGAACCAAGCGGAAGATTACTTGCAAGTAGAGGAAAAATCAACAATTGAATTGTTGTCACAGGAAGGCAGCGAGAGGAAGAAGACAGTGGCGGTGGAGGTGCCAGCAAGGTTCATTAGGCGGCGACTTGACCGTTATGGATTAATTGATTTGAAGGGCAACCCAAGGTGTGTGAGGGATCTAGTGTTGCAAGATGATGGCCTAATTCTGCTCTGGTTTGCCGGACTGGTGCGGCGGTGGCGCCGCTGGTTCGCCAGCGGCACGTATCTCCCAGAAGTTGAGGTCAGGCGGTCCTGTGTCCGGACATTGGCAGTGAAGCACCGGATGGCAGAGGAGGAAATTGTGAGGAGGTTTGGGGAGGAATTGGATAAGATTTTTGTCGCCGGAGAGTTTGCCGGAGAGTTCGCCGGAGGTGTCGCCGGACCTAGAGAGGAAGAGTGTTATGCTGGCTTGTGCTTGCTGTCTTTGGAAGAGACCATGGCTGCAGAGGAATCGACAGTGAGATGCTCGGTCATGGGATGTACGGTGAGGTCTACAGAGATTTATGAACTTCGCCGGAAAGAGTCACAGAGCTTTCCTGGGTGGAAGACAGGTTTTTCTCCTGCCATTTTCTCTGGTCTTCATGGGAGGAGAATTGCCATGTGTAAAAAGCATGTTGGGGATCTCTACACAGGAGTCATATCCCTTAATTCCGTTGACTTTGGGTCAATGGTTTGACTTTGTATGACTGCCCAACTGATGCGGTTACTTTGACTTGCTGGATTGACTTCCAGAATCTCGCTGACCATGAGACCATGTGAAAACGTAGACCTTAGTTATATCCCTCTAATCCGTTGAGGGCAATCTCTTGATTTTTGTTTTTTTCCTTTGTATTCTTGAATTTATTTGGTTCTTGGTGTCTTAGCAAGTGCCAACAGTATGCAATTTGTATAGATGGGAGTGAGTTCCTGGAGAATTGGGGTGTTTTTTTCCCTTTTATTTCTTTTATCGATCATGTATGTGCCTAAGTTAGTTTCTACTAGTATATAAAGGTCGTACAATCAGCTCGTCATGTGCTTTTAAAAGCTCCAATGGGTTATTCTTGGCTTACTGGGTTGACTTACAGGTTTGGGATCTGAAGTAAATCCTCGAAATTCATCAGAGATAGCCATAAGCATTAATGTTCATCAGTGAAGTTCATCAGTGAAGCTTCGTCCCTATCTTCTGCACGGCTAGATTTGCTCTCTTCTTTCCCTGTTTTTTTATTTTTTTATTTCGACACTCAGCTGCAAATGGCCAAACTTCTTAGCTTGAGTGTAACGAATTGGTGGCCATTCACGGCGAGCTTGAAGGCCAACCCTCAGGCACTTACAGATCAGCATTAATGTTATTCTGCCCATTGAGCCCATAAGATCTTTTTTGGTTGGGATATTTCTTTTATGTTTAATTAAAAAAAAAGAATTACTTGGGGGAGAGAGGAGAGAGAAAGGGAGCATGATAGAACAGGGGGAGAGAGGAGAGAGAAAGAGCTTGGTGGTGTCAACATTCTAACAATGATGACTAGGCCTCTTGAGGCGTCGACTTTATCTCTCATTCTCTCCCTCTTCACTCATTTTCTAAATGAATGACGGTTTGTACTAGGTAAGAATGGTCATTCATGAGGAAAAATGCATTCTTGATATGTTCATTCTAGTCATTCAACTTTGTGAAACATGTAAACATCAGCTCAAAACTCTATCTCGTTCTTACAATGTAGCTGTATAGAATTTGGAATCAATTATGCGACTTCAAAATGTTTACCAAAGATATTTGAGTTTATTGGCTTCTAGAAATTTGAGAAGGAAAAAAATATTTACTTACATATTTATATATAAAAAATACATTCTTTAACTCATATTTCTATTTATATATATATAAACTCCCTCTAACCTTGAAGGTAGCTTAAAGTATTGACTCTAATTATGTCTCTTAAATGTTCATGCTTTGGTGAAAACTTTATTTTTTTTCTCTCTTAAATCTATTTTTCAGGTTTCAAATAATTAGGTTGGAAATATATGTTTACCTTGACTCTAACTAGGTCAACTTCTAGAAGCTACCTTTTCACCTTGACAACCATGACTTTAACAAGCTACATTTCTTAGACAACGATAGGAGTGTCAACAATGGGGTTTGAATAATGTCATCTGATACATCTACCGGTGTTGTCATCTAGCGATACTATCATCCCAATATTGATATCGAGCACTCCTACCGCCATGTAGTATTGGATGTCAGACATAAGATGGCTAATGAGAACGGATGCAGGAAAGGGTGGAATTAACAAAGTTACGATACTAGATGATGGTTGACAATAATGGATGATAGACAATGGTACTGGAGCATGGATGACAGACAATGGTACTAGATTATGAATGATGGATTACAATTTTGGATGATGGATGATGTTAATTTATGAACTTAAATTAACATGCTAAAAATATTTCTTCTAATATCACCCATATTTCTGAAAAACCTAAATGAAATTAAAATGTTTTATATATCATCTCAAATATATATATAATTATATCTCTCTTAATGTATTTGATCTCTTGTCAAACATCATTATACAATTATCTTATAGAAAATGATATGATCGACAATCAGATCGTCAAGCAACCCACATAGCGATCATAGAGCCTTGATCAATGATCAAATCAATGAGAAGTATGATGATCACTGATGGATCATCAATGTCAATCTGGGCAACCCAACCATTTATACTCACCATTCCCTAAATAGTTTAGTAGAACCATCGATGAAGAGTTCAAGATTTTAAGGGCAAAGTAGAGTTATCTCTCACTTAGTCTGTGTGACTGATCAACAATTGACAATATGGGATCATAGAATCTCTAATTATATTAAATTATGTCATAAAGAATGATATGATTGGCAATCAGATCATCAATCAAGCCCCATATTGATCATAGAACCTTGATCAATGATCAAATCAATAAAAAGTACAATGATTGTTGATGGATCACTTGCATGGATCATGACCACCTAAACATTGGTGCTCACCATTCCCAAAATACTTAAATAGAACTATTGATGAAGAGTTCAATATTTTCAGTGCACATAGATTTATCTCTCTTATTGTGTGTGATAGAATTTCTAAATTATGTACCATTATTTTTTTATACAAAAATGATATTATCATCAAAACAGATTATCAATCAAGCAAGAGATCAATCATAGAATCTTGATCAATGATTAAATCGATAAGAAGTACAATGATCACTAAAGAATCGCATGCCTCAATCAAGGTGATCCAATCAATGATTGTCATTTCCTAAATACTTAAATAGAAACATCAACAAAGATTCAAGATTTCAAGGGTAACATAGAGTTATTTCTCACTTAGTGTGTATGATTGATCAACAATTGGCAATGAATGATCATAGAATCTCTTAATATCATTTTGTAAAAAATTATATGATCGAAAAGCAAATTTTCATTCAAGATAGAGATTGATGATAAAATATTGATTAAAGAATGGAACAAAGACAAGGAAATTTCCAAGTTCTCAAAATTCAAAAAACCAATTAACATTCTCAAAACTCCTTTTATAGCCATATTAACATGCATTCTTCACCAAATTATCAATCCACCTTATTCCATTTAGACTACTCGACCTCCACGGAGTGAGAGAGAGAGCACATCACCACACATTTGCACTCTTTAACGCACCAATGATGATGACTATTCATGCAAGGGTAGCATGAATAAAAAATAAAGAAAGCAAATATAAATTTATAAATGCATAGTTAACAAAATCTCACAAAAAGAATCATTGTACATTGTGCATCTAGATGTAATGAAAGGGTCACATTAGCAGAATCTTTTTTAATATTCCAATCATAGCAAAAGATCAAGACCTTAACATCCTAAAGGCTAATAAATTTAATTTTCATATTACTCAATCCATGATATTGCTCATGTTGAAATCCTCATCATAAACATTGTTGTAATAGTTTTTGTTCTTTCCCTTAGCCTACACTTCACAGTCACCAACGTTTTGATGCTTTTGACATAAGACATGTATATCTTTATGTGATCACAGCTTGACCAACTAAAAATACACGCTCTAATGGTGCAATAATCACACAAACTACTAGAAATTCTCGTACAATGGGGGCAAGGGCAAGATATGCAAGGTTCCCCTTATGAGTCCACTAATGGAGCATGAGATCTCCCTCCATATAATCTTCCAAATTTTTTAGTGCATCAATGTCCATTGCATGGGTCCATCCTTCTTCTTGTGCACCCACTTCAACCAATCTTGCATTTTATTGCAGTTAACATGAGTAGGATGTGGCAATGTGCATGAAGAAGTTGGTGACAGAGAGGGTAGGCCTACGATATATACTATCGCTTCCCTCATCATCCTATTTGTTGAGCATTGAGTCCTACTAATAGGGGTCCAATAAAGCTACCGCTATGATAGCATGGTTTTCCCATATCTTCTTCTAAGCCATTTAGAAATTTTGCTTCATAACCATACTTGCAAGGTCCATCAATAGCTTCTCCTAGATTCCCAAAATCTTCACGACCACAAAAATTGTTGAAGCTTTGACGCAATCAACCATCAGATTGAGTCGAAGAGGAAATTTCGAAGTGTTTTTGTCATATATGCACAGTAAACAACATGTCTGTGATCATGGGGGCCGTCATCTAACAAACATGTCGAGTGGCAAAGGAAAATGGTTGTAGGATCTCAATAATTTTATGCAGCAATTCCCACTCATTCTTGGAGATCTTCATTAACATATATTATGTGGCCTCCAAGCCAATCACACTTTCATCTTTTATTTTTATTTATTGAAATGAACTTTTATTCATTTTCATTATTTTTTGATGCTTACAATGAAGGTCATGAGCATATGTACTGACTAAGTGAATTATATTAAGATCATAATAAATTGATCACAGATCTTTAGACATATTTTTTGAATATTCCTATTTATGAGATATTTGAGAAGGACATCAAATTATCAAAAAAGAATAGAACTATATGATTTGACTCATGTGATGAGTACGGTTGATCTTATAGCCATCAGTGTGGAGACAACAAGGGTAAATAGTAAGAGCTCTTTGGAGAATGAGTTTATTGAATTGATTTGCATGAATTTAACTATCAATCACGTTGATTCATGTCATGGTTGTGTATGTGGTCTTTTGACTTGAGAAACTAAAAACATCTTATGTATGGATGATCATGTTTTGAATATGACTTATAAATCCCTAGCCTTGGGATTCCAAAACGTCATAGATTAGATATGACATGAAGTCCTTGAAGGTGATTAAATGGTCAAGATGGGATCATCTATCCTCGATATAAGAGGAAATTGACTCAAGGAATAAGATGTAATAAAATCATTGACCAAGGCAATGGAGATATTAGAGAAAGTGTTCTCAATGATTTCTTACTCACATCATTACTAAATTGAGTGACCAATTAAGGTTTGACATTTAACCATACCTTAAGTCATTCATGTGTTTCCTGCAGATGAAGGATTATACATAAATGATAACCGATGAAGACAAGGTTTTTATGGAGGAGTTCTGATATACCCCATATCTCTAAGATCACATTGTGTAGCTTGACATCCATCAAGTTGGCAATTCAATGTGTCGATTGAGTTAAATATATCCTTAGTCAATTTATAGTTGATAGAGGCATCAATAACTATAAGTTGATATAGTTAATTGATAATGAAGATCAATAAGTATTATTGGGTCGATAGAGGCATTAATTGGAAACATATATAAACCTAAAGGATCACACACATAAGGTCAATGAGCATTGGTGGATATAAACATAAATATAAAGATTTTTTTGAAAATTTCACATTCCCAAAGTCTATTATTAGGGGGAGAGTGACCGTACTAAAGGTACCCAAGCAAGCATAGTGAAAAACTCACCCCTCTCTTCTCTTCCTCTCGTGGTGAAGAGTGTTCCACAAGAGATCCAATCATTTAGTGACTGTGTGGATGCTGCTAGAGGTTGGACATTTGAACGACTTTAAGAACTCCTTTAGATGATCCTCGTAAGTATGAATTTTATACAAAATTAGATGATATGATCATCTAGAATAGATGATGGGATTATCTTTTCTTGGTGCTTTAACTTTGTTGAATGTTCAATTTAACATCTTCTTTTGTATTTGATGTTTCATTCAAAACTTTGGAGAGATTCTCAAGCATCATATCCCAACATTCATCTCCTTCTCATTTGTCTTGAAATGTGACACCATTTGTCTCAAATGGCCCACTTCTCAATGGCAACCCAAAGTATGTCATAGGATCTATTTCATCTCATTAGATAGTCTAATCGGAGGACGTTGCTGTTTGGCATATTCAAGTTTCCAAACAACTTTGTTTATTTATTCTATTTTTACCTGCAATTGTGAGTGACACGAACCATTGTCCTTATCTTTTCTGGTGTCTTGCCTAACATGATATTTTGTCTCTGCATCACTGTGGATGTCAAAGTAAAGATATCAAAGTCCTCTTAGACATCCATATCATTAGCATACTTGTAGGCTCTCAATTTCCCATCACATTCCTCTTTTGCTGATGTTGCAATAGGTATGACAAAGCACTTAATGGTGAATTTGATAACACGGTTCAAAATATGTATGAAGCACAATGTGTCGCTTTAATGTTCTTGTTTAGTCATCACAAGAACAACTTGAAAAGAGAATATGACATTTAGATGTTAAACTAATCAAGTGGTATGCTGATATACAATATGAAATTAATAATTTGGTACTAACACTAGCCTTTGCTTGCAGCTTAAACCCCTGAATAAATTTGGGTAGTATGGCCCCCATACTTTCCCCATTGTGCTGCCATGTGAACTCTTGAATCACCAATAGATTCTCACAATACTCCCAACTAGCATTGACCTAGTGTATTGTTGTGCCCAACAAGCCGCAACCATTCCTTTATGTCCTTGAATCTACACATGACGCACTATAATGAGCATCTTCATAATGGTCTCTTTCAGCTGCTAGTGCATCTTAGTCATCCATGACTTGATCACCCTGGCACTTGGGGAGCTACTTTTCTCTACATTACGTATCACTATAAATCTTTGAAACCTCCATGATCAATGATAACATGCTATATTTACATCATAAAACATGATTTTTCATGCATATTAAAGCATAAATGATTTCATTTACATGCATGTTATCATATTTATATGTATTTTTCTATTATTCTCTTAAAAGTCATTATAATCTCAAAATACTTTAATTTAGGGTTAATTTTTATAAATTAGAGTTTCATAATTTGATAACCCATATTTTTTTGAGATTATAACTGTTTTTAAAGATAAAATAATAAGAGAAACAACTTTTATAAACATTCATTTTATTTTCTAAAGATTAAAATCTTAAATAAATGAATGTATTTTTGAAATAATAATTTTAACTCTTATTATTTAATGAATTTGACCTTTTAGAATAATAGATAATTAAATTCTGGATCAAATGAAAGAAATTTGGATTAATTTGGAGTTATATTTTAAAAGATATGATTTTTACAACTTTTAGGGATTTTTCTGAATTTTTCCTATTTTTAATGATTTTATTTTCTATTTAAACCGTTTTAAAATAAATAAAAATAAAAAAATATATATTTTGCGCGCGGGACCCACGTGGATGCGACGTGGCACGCAAGACCACGTGGCAGCGCCACGCGGACCCGCGCAGCGCCTACGTGGCGCGTATATATATAGTTTTATTTATATTATATTTAATATAGTATAGGGGGTCCCCCGTGTCTAAGGGGACAATATTTCAAATGCGATATTTCAGCGTACCTTATATAGTGGTAAGTTTCTAATTTTTCTTCCATGTGGGACTAACCCATATCATATGCAGGTGACGCGGTCGATCGTGGAGCGTCGGATCGCGATCGGAGCGCGGTGATCGCGTGGACCAGCGGACCATGATCAATCATATAAACACGTGCTACTTAAAGAAAGTTATAACGGCTGGATCTAACGCGACGTGGCTGACGGAGGAGCGTCGATCGTGTGGAGCGCGGACCACCCGATCTGATCAAGAGCACGTGCGTAAATCAAGGCGTTATAATGGCCAAGATTAAAAGCTGGCGGGGAGCATCGCGATCGTCGGATCAAGATCCAACGGACGCGATTTTAAGCATTTTTATAACGCTTATTGACGGATCAAATCGTGACCGTCGATCACGATCCGACAGTCACGACTTAATTGAAACGGTCCACGATGGACCGTTTCATCGTAACCGTCGATCGTTTTGATCGGACGGTTACGAAATTTCCTCCTATAAAACGATGTGTTCTTCACGTTCTTAGCATCCGAGTTGAAATCAATCCAAATTGATCTGTTTAGACACCAATCTTCTCGAATCTCTCGATTCCATCGTGTTCTACACCCATTTCCGCACCCACGGAGCCCTTGAAATCGAGATTTGGCGGCGTAAATCGGCGGAAATCGCAGCTTGAACATCCTCTTCGCGTTCTTCGTTTTCTTGGTGATTAATCGATTTAATCACCTCATTTCGGTCGCTAATTGGAGTTAGTGGAAGCGGTTTTTCCTAATTTACCCTCCTATCATGTTTAATTTTCGTTTAGATTAGGATTTAGAAGTTAATTTCATCAATTTCACCTAAAATCACGGTTTTTACGCTCGAAAATTTCTCTCCACTTCGAATCTTGATTTCTCCGCGAAATCAAGTCCAAATTGGACGATTTTTGATTCCGTGGAATCGATTTGAAGTCTACTTTCATAAAATACCATTTTTCCCAATTTCTACCATCAATTTGTCGTCCGATTTGATCAAATTTGAAGAATACGTCAAGAAATTCCTTAATTCCTTGTGGATTCCACCCATATTTACTATTATACCCCTCAATTCGAGTGAATTTCCTAAAATTGGTAAGTTTGGAATAATTTTTGACGCGATAACGCTTGAAATTGACGACCTCGCGGTTTCGTCTCGTCAATCAACGATGCTCTAATGAGAGTTAGTGAGACACATGAAATGGGCGATAATGCCCTTTATCTCGCAATGGTCAGTTCTTCGGGGGTTAGATTATCAATTTCCATGTTTCCCCTTTAGTCATCATGCATTGTTGGCTACCATTGTTGTTATTGATGTCTTTTAGTATATCATGTATACTTGAGTCCATTGCTTTACAGTGCTTCCAACAAACTTTGTTGTTCTCTTTTGTCAAACTCTAAATAACCCCTTGCCTGCCATAGGGGTATTTCTATTAGCAAATTTCTACAAGTATGTGCATTCATTCAGAAATTTAAAAATATTGTATATGAAAATGAAAGAAAGCGCTAAACATTAGAAAAACAATCTAAAATTTGATAACTGATATTAACTATGGGACACAAGTAAAAGGAGAAATATGAGAGAGAGAGAGAGAGAGAGAGAGAGAGAGAGAGAAGATAAAAGAGAATTGAGAAAGCGAGTTCGAGAGGGAGAGAGAACATGAGAAATCAAGAGACATAGAGAGGAAGATGGGGGGGGATTGAGAAAGAGATCGAAGCAGGGGTTGACCGGAGAAGAGAGAGAACACGAGAAATTAAGAGACAAAGAGAGGAAGATAGGGAGGGATTGAGACAGAGATCAAAGGAGGAGGTTGACCAGAGAAGAGAGCAAGAGATTGAGGAACAAAGAGAGATTGTGAGAGTGCAAGAGAGGGTGAGAGAGGGAAAGATCAACATATAGGAAGACGATGAAATCAGACAATTTCTAGAACGAAATTAGAGAAGAGAGGGGAAGAGAAGAGAGAAAAATGGAGAGAAACTAGATCAAAGAGACGATTAGAATGAGACTAAAAAATGAACCTATTTTTATTCCCCTCAGAAATTTCATTATTTAAATTTTATTTATGCAAACACAAAGAAAAAAAACAAAAACCCTAGGTTGGTAAGGAAAGCCATCAAAAGAAGAAAAGAGAGAGAAGTAGCGAGAAAAGAGAGAGCGATAATTGATCCCCTCCTTTCTCCTTCTAGGGTTATATTTCTCTAAGTCGTATTGATTAACTCCATTTGATTGGTCTGATGGGTCTTTGAAGTGCATAAAAAGTAATACTTTTATGCACTTACCACTTTGATTCATAAATCATTTTCTACATTTATTGTTTGGTGGATTTTCTTGAAAAAAAATGCAAAGTCATGAGATGATGGGTGTGATGGCATATTCCAGAGATTAGTTCAATTAAATAAGATCAATTTATAAGCACTTTCTAATTATTTTTTATGCACTAATTTAGGGATCATTTTCTGGGTGTCTTTGGATTAGTTGAATCACGTTTTTCATAATGTTGCATCATTTAGGATTAGATTTCAATATAGAATAATATTAATAGAATTTCATTAATTTTGAAAATTTTCTCTCTCTTAGAAAGTAAGTTTCTCTCTCCAACTTGTCTCTTGGATTTCTCTTTTGATTTATTTATGATTTGCATTGCTTTTTTATTCCTTAGAAGGATCTATAGTTTAACTTTTAAAAAACATTGTGTTTGAGCTATACTTAATTGATAATAAATTAAAGTGAGTTTGAACTTGTTTTGATTTGTGTTTATTTGCTTTCAATGACTGCACAAAATTAGTTGGTCAAGATCCAGAACTCTTTAGTTGGTCAAAATCAAGACCTCTTTATTCCTTGAGTGCAATGTCTTAAGTCATGCATGTGCCCGACCTCTAGTGGTTCTCTATTGATTGATCTCTTCCTCTTTCATGTGAGTTGAAGCTCTGATTTGTGCCAATATCCACACCATTACTTGTCACACGAGTTTTTTTTCCAAAGGAGAGATAAGAAGACAAGGGTGGCTCACATGAGTATTCTAGGAAGAGAGTTTCATGGTCCTTGAAACCCTAACTCTTAAGGTTCTTTTAGAAAGTTTGACATTTTCACAAAAACCCAAAATAATAATATGTTTACTATGTCAACCAAAAACCTTAAATGTACGACCCTCTGATAACATGCAATTTTAACATGTAATTATATGATTATTAATACAAATTAAGGCATAAACATTCCATTTTTATGCATGTTATCATACTTTGAGTGCATATCTATCATTTCATGTAATTTTAAGTTATAATCTCAAAATGCACTATTTTAGGGATAACTATGCATTTTTAAGATTATATTTTAGAGTAGATTATTCTCATCTACATTTGATATTATAATTGGATTTTAGTGTTAAATAATAAGAGAAAATACTTTTTTCTATACTCCTTTATTTATTTTAAGTTTTATATTCTAAGAGCAATGAGTATATTTTTGAAATAATTTTCTCTCTCTTGTTATTTATATAATTTGACCTTTTAGAATGATTCATAATTTAATTTATGATCCAAAAACTAAATTTGGATTAATTTGGAGTTATATTTTGAAATTTATGAATTTTCTAATTTTTAAGGATTTTTCTAGAATTTTTCTAAATTTTTTATAAATTTAATTTGATTTATTTTAAATTAAAAAAATGAATAAAAAATAATTTTATCATCACGTGTTGATGTGGCAGCTAACGAGGCACGGAGAAAATGACGGCGCCATGTGGTGACATATGAGAACACCACGTGTCATACACGTGTATATGTGCGAGTGTGTGAGCGTGTGTGTATATGAATAATGAGATAGCTCCCTTTTCAAGATTTTTTCTATCTCATTATGAACAGATACCTTATATCCGCATGCATTCCTCTGATTTTTCATCATGTGGGACTATCTTTATGCTTTTATGGTGCGCAGTAACGTGGCATCATGTGGAGCATCCAATCACGCTATTTAATCGCGACCGTCAATCATCATTTAAGTGAAGGGATACGTGGCGCACTCTGGTTTGTTGGAAATTTTTTTTAAAATGATTTAGTATTAGCCATTCATCTAAGGAGTTATAACGGCTAAGATTAAAACCGATGAAACGCATCTGGAGTGTTAGATCAAGATCAAACAACGAGGATTTCACGTGTTTCTTGTTCACACGCGATGTGGTGAAATCTCGGTGGTCCATCTCTAATACAGTAGATGCAATGTAAGCTTAACGATTCGCATATATGCGTTTCATCAGAGCCATTGTTCGATGATTAAAACGTCGATCTGACTGTTACGCCCAATTCGCCTATAAACTGAGATGTTCCTCGATGAAGTATATCATTCTTGGATGTTTTCGAGTAATTGAACTATCTAGACACCACCATCCTTGAATCTCTCACGTTCTACTTCTTCTAAACTCATTTTTGCATTTACAGAGTGGTTGAAAGTGAGATTTTGTTGAAAGAATATGGAGAATTCGCCTCTTGAATGACGACGATTGTCTTCAAAATCACGAAATGAAAAGCCTTTTAATCGGCGATCTATTGGATCATTTTGATCGCTATCTCAGTGTTAGATTATGTGTTTTCCTCCTAATCTTTTTTCATGTATCATTAGATTATAATTTTTAATCGTAGATTAGGTTAATTTTAGATTTTCATTTCATATTTCTCTTTCTTCGCGATCAATTTTCTATCTAATTTTTGCTCTTTGATTTCTCCGCGAATCTTGATCCAAATATAGTGATTTTTTATTATGTAGATTCATCTTTGAGTTTTCTTCCCAAATGTATCAAAATCCCTAATTTCTCACCTAAATTCATTGTCTGATTTGATTGAATTTTAAAGAATACATCAAAAATAGCTTAAGTCTCCGTGGATTAGACCCTTATTCATCTCTATACTATCTAATTCATGATTAATCTTTAAAATTGGTGAGTTTGGTAAATTTTTTGACACGTATCCGCATATTTTCAACGTCCTCACGGATTTGCTTTGTCACCCTTTATGTTCAAGTACACATCCATTTAATGACCCTATAGTAAAAATAACTATTTATTAACACGTAAAATTAATTAATTTAATATCCAATACCAAATAATTAATCATTGATTGATTTAACGAAGTCGATTGGTTTATTTGCCAACATGTGAAGTGCCTAGCTACACCACATGCCTTAAAAATTCATGAGATTATGTTCCCCACACGAAGAACATGTCTACCAATAGTTACTGTATATGTAGAATCCCTCATCCACACGACACTCCTCAAATTACTTAGGACATGGTCAACTATCAAAATCTAATAGATCATTCTCATAAGAACTAGAGCAATTAGAAATCATCAAAAAACTCATTTTGAAGTATTTCATTTTCTAACTTGGCCACATACTGTTATAAACTATTTCCTAGAGTTTATCTCCTCTTATTATTGAGGGTTGATGACCCCACCTTGAACTCATAATGACTTTTATGGACATCTTTTTGTATTTGAGTTTTGATGGTTTGGAGTCCTATCGCTAGAGACTCATAGGTCAAAGAAAAACATAATTGCTTGTCTACAAGATGTCTTTGGTATCTCACCTATACTACTATCTTATGATTTAACCTACTTGACAATTAGGAATAGTAGTCATTTAGTGACTCATATGAATAAATTCAGTGAATCTTTTTATAAAGAGCACCAAATGGCTCACATTAGTGTCTCCACTCAACCAGTTAGGGGATCAATCATCCTCATCATATGAGTAGGAATAGATATTGCTCTTGTGTTTGAATACCCAATATCCTTCTCAGATATCCTATGAATAGAAACTATAATAATATGTATTTATAGATAAATCACCATAGTATGATCTTCTCATAATTTATTTATCAATGCATGTCCTTGAACTTCATTATAAATATCACTCATCTTTTGATGAATATAATAATTGTAATAAAATGAACAATACATGCATTGTATGATTGGTTTGTGGGTCACTTATTACTAGTAACAATGCATCATCCCTCCTGAAAAATAAGAGTGCATTGAACTAGTGTTCTATAACTCCCTGGTAGGTGATGTTGCATCTTCACAAGAAACAATTAGTTTTGATGTCATAAAAGATCAAAAAAATTTAACACTGATGATAACCTAATCTTGAAGAAGTATTTTTAATCAAATTTGTGCAAATAATTCCACACAAATTGAGAAATGATAAATAGAGCCAACAAAAACTTTCATTGACACAAATTTGTAGGGACAAAATTTAAGACCTAGGAGAATTGTATAGCTTTGATATCATATAGAAAATCACGAGAATAGAATTCAAGGACATAAATGAGTATCTCTACCTCTTGCATGGTGAGTTAAAGACTTTGTGAAAGAGGGAGAATAGTTAGAATAATATTATTGGGCCTAATTAGGCCCACTTACCATAGAGTCCCTTGAAGCATAGGGAGCAGTTACAAGAACTTACATCACCAAGATTTTACTATACCTTACTGGTAAAGTTGCACCATATCATTCCATCATAAAACACACTTGCATCAAAATATGCATGTGAGTGCTTGTTTCTACATTAATATTAGACGTATGAAGAGATTCTAAGAGTTGGATTTAGGTTTTAGGTAAGTAATTCAAAATCATAGAATCTAAGGTTGAGTCTTTTGGAAAGTGGACGAGAAATTCAAGTCAAATTTGGATAGGAAGGCCAAGGGGAAAAATAATATAGTAGAAGGAAGAAAAGTCAAATTCAAATTAGAAAGTAAGAAGAACAAAAATTAAAGGAAATGAAGAAAATAAAGGCATGAATAACAATAAAAAGTAATACTAAAAAATCAAAGTCAAGAAAAAATTAATATCAGGTCAAGGTAAACTCAAAGCCAAGGGAGAATTTCTTTTTTTTAAAGTTCATTCTAGTTTATCTTTATTATTTTAATTGCTTAATTTATTTTATTTTACTTAAAAATCTCCTTGATCATCTATAAACTTACTTAATATAGGGATACTAAGCACAACCCAAAAATACTTCACACTCGTGGTCAATTGCACTTACTTGTGAGGGTAAGTAAGGACTCTTTGTGAGTTGGTTTGTTGACTTAAGACGATTCAAGGGAATAGGCTAAGAGATTCAACTTATGCGTTCTTGCTCTTTACCTTTCAAGTTCTCATACATCCAAGAAGAAAGGTAATTGACTAGTGACATCGCTCCTAGGCTTTAGAGAGGCAAGCCAACTTGAAGGAATTATAAGTTGATCAATGTATGTCAGGAGGAATGGTGGCATATGGCCAAAGAGATGCCAATAAAAAGTGTCTGTAAGGGTAAGATTTTATGCTGATTAAATTTCAATTTTATTTCATCCTAAACCAGCTAGTAGTTACATGGGCAGTTATTAGGTGAGTGAGTGACTCTTAGAGGATTGTTTTATCCTAGGAGTCACACAAGAAATTGTATACTCTAGCTAGTATAAAAAATAAAGTGTAAGAGTAATGCGAGGACATTGAGCAAATAATCAAGGAAGAATTAAAAGAGGTAGAAAAAATTAACCAAAAAACAATAATTTACTTTCCGTAGTTGTCTTAGAACCTTGTTGGGGTCTTTCAATGCAACCCATGCTCAATTATCTCTTCAGTCCACTTGTCACTTTGTTCTAAATTTCCTTGGGGCCATCATCATTTATCTCCTCTGTGTGATCTCCACTCAGTAGGTTTCCACTCAATGATCTCCACTCAGTAATTCCTTTTTTTCATCTTTACTATATCTTTAAAGATAAAATGAGTTCATGTATAAGTCTTATCAAGGTCACTCCTAATAAATGAGATGTCATCAAGGCATATTTTAGTAATGCCTTGCATAGAACTATTTCTTCAAGATGGGTTTGTTCTTTAGGGGGAGTGTGAATGGGCTTATTTGGGCCAAATGGCATTCTTATAATTTTTCTGCCCATGCAAGGCCTCTACCTCTCAACATTAGGGGTAAAGGTCTTCTCTTGTTTCTTAAACTTAGCATATCCATGCAAGTCTAAATTTATCTCTCCAAAGGAAAACTATAAGACATAAATCACTTAATGGCACTTTTGATGGTTGAGTACTCTCAACTTTAGATCAGAGGAGCATTTGATGGATCCAAAATTTGGTCTAACACCTATGCTGTAGAAACTTCAAAAATAGGTGATATGAAAAGCTTGATGGATGAGATGGGAGAAAGGGTGGTGCATCAAGATTTTAAGACTTGTAACGAGCAGCTTCGCAAAAGGTAAGACCACATGAAATAACATATTTTTTAGTCTTAAGAAATACATTCAATATCCCTTTTAAGTAAGATGATGATGTTGATAACATGCTAATTAGACATCACAATACATGATTATTGATGCATATTAAGGCATAAAATGATTTCATTCCTATGCATGCTATCATATTTATGAGTATTATATATCATTCTATGAAAAAGTCATTATAATACAGACACACTTAAATTTAGGGTTAATTATGATGAATTAAAGATAAATAATTTTATAACCCATATTTACTTGAGATTATAAGTGGTTTTTAATGTTAAATAATGAGAGAAATTAATTTTTATAAACATTCATTTTTATTTTCTAAGTTTTAAATCTTAAAGAAATGAATGTATTTTTGAAATAGAAATCAAATCTCTTTTTATTTACTAAATTTGACTTTTTAGAATGATAGATAATTAAATTTTTTATCAAAAGAAATAAATTTGGATTAATTTGGAGTTATATTTTGAAATTTATGAATTTTCTAATTTTTAGGCATTTTTCTTAAATTTTTCTGAATTTTTAATGAATTTCTAAGGATTTTCTGGAATTAAAAATTGATTTTTCTTATTTAAAATCGAATTTTCAGATTATTTAAAGTGCGCAGGTGACGTGGCGCAATCTAGAGCTTCCGATCGAAATCACTATCGATGATCAAGAGCGTGATGCGACGTGGCGCATCGTGGAGCGTCCGATCGCGCGTGAAATATCAACCGTTGATCTTCACTTCATTGATGGGGATACGTGATGAAATCGGGTACACCCGATCGCATTTAATCTCAGCCGTCGATCGTGAAGAGTTATAACGGTCGAGATTAAATCGCGAAAAACGCATCTAATGCGTCCGATCACGATCCAACGACACGATTTTCGATGCGTTTTATAACCCACAACGACGTGGCTTCACCTCGAGCGCCCGATCGTGATCCAACGGCCATGACTTAACGGTGATGATTTGCATCCGTGCGTTTCATCAAAGCCGTTGATGCGTTTCATCGGAGGTTACGCCCAAATCGCCTATTGAGGAGATGGGACCGCGAGGTCTTTGATTTCACACGGTCTCGTGTCAAAAATAATACCAAACTTAGCAATTTTGGAAAATTAACTTGAATCGAGTGGCATAATGGTAAATAAGGGTCAAATCCACAGGGAATAAGGAATTTCTTGACGTATTCTTCAAAATTGATCAAATCGAACGATGAATTAATGATAGAAATTGGGGAAGATGGTAAATTATGAAAGAGAACTTCAAATCGATTCCACGAAATCAAGAATCATCAAATTTGGACTTGATTTCATGGAGAAATTGAAGATCGAAAGTGGAGAGAAATTTTCGGACGAAGAAATCATGATTTTGATGAAAATAAACCAAAATTAAACCTTTAATCCTAATCAAAATAGAAATCAAACTTAAATAAACTAAATCTTAGCAAAAACTCGCTTCCACTAACCATGATTAGCAATCAGATTAGCTCGATTAAATAGATTAATCGAAGAAAAAGCCGAAGAACGCCTTTCGCGAGTTCAAGTTGCGATTTCTACTGATCTACATGATGAAATCTTGATTTCAAGAGCTCCGAAGGTGCGGAATTGAAGGTAGAACACATTGAGATCAAGAGAAACGAGAGGGGAGGTGTATAGACAGCTGAATTATATTGAATTCCAACTCCAATGGTTTGAACATCGGAATAACATGTCATTTTATAGTACATTTGGGTGTAACCGTCCGATCGTTTCGATCGACGGTTACGATGGAACGGTCCATCGTGGACCGTTTCGCTTAAGTCGTGGCCGTCCGATCTTGATGAACGGTCCGGATGCGCCGCGTAGATAAGCGTTATAAAAACGCATGAATTTGCGCCCCTTGGATCGCAATCGTGCGGTCGAGATGCGCCGCGGCAGTTTCAATCACGACCGTTATAATCCATTTTAAATCGCACGTGTCTTTGATCGAGATCGGTGGTCCGCGTGTACACCAGATCGACACGCGATGATCCACTCTCCATCCAATCTGACGCCTCTCCTTTCACCACGTCACCTGCACGTTTAAAAACTGTGTGGGACTTTAGTCCCACACGGAGAAAATTAAAAGAAACAATCGGGTTTAAAAGAAACGCCGATTCAGAGGGTTGAATACCCTTCCGATATACGGAAGGCTGAACATTATGCACTATATAGTATGTAAAATATATATGTAAATAATAGCACACGTCACCTTGCCGCGCAGGCGCCGTGTGGGCTCGCGTGGCGCTGCCACGTGGCCCGGAGTGCCACGTCGCATCCACGTGGACCCGCGCGAAATAATAAACCCTTTTTTTGCATTTTTTATTTAATTTTAACATTTAAAAATCGTAAATTTAATTCAGAAAAATCCGGAAAAATCCCTAAAAATTAGAAAATTCATAACTTTTAAAATATAACTCCAAATTTCTTTCATTTGATCCAAAATTTAATTATCTATCATTCTAAAAAGTCAAAATTAATAAATAATGAGAGTTTTAAATATTATTTAAAAAATACATTTATTTATTTAAAGATTTTAACTTAAAAAAGTAATTAAATGTTTATAAAAACCTTTTCTCTCATTATTTTAACTTTAAAAACCTTTATAATCTCAAGTAAAGATGGGTTATCTATTATTTATCTTTTAAATCATCATATTTAACCCTTATTTAAAGTATTTTTTAGATTATAGTGACTTTTTCATAGAATGATAGAAAAATACACATAAGTATGATAATATGCATGTAAATGAAATCATTTATACCTTAATATGCATCAAAAATCATGTTTTATTATGTTAATATAGCATGTTATTATCACCTATAAATTTAGATGTTCTTCGTATTTGTAAAGCATTTCGAGAGAAATTCAATCAAATTGAACTGTTTAGACACCAAATCTCTTGAATCTCTTGATCCTAATATCTTCTAGACTCATTTCCGCATCCACGGAGTGCTTAAGATCAAGATTTTGATGATCGACGAGGCAGAAATTGACGCTGGAACTCCACGATCGTGATTTTCGGATTTTTGATGAAAAATCCTTGATTCTGGCGATTAATTGGATCAATTCAATCGCAATCGTGGGTTAGGGATCGTGTTTGATCCTAATCTATCATCGTTTACCATTTAATTTCCATTTAGATTAGTAATTTAGCTTAATTTCATCTTTCTTTTAAGTATGTTCGTTCTTCTGATTTTTGGAAAATACACCCCACTTCAATCTTCAATTTCTCCACAAAATCAAAGTCAAATTCAATGATTTTTGATTCTGTGGAATCGTCTTCAAATCCTCTTTCATAAAATACCATTTTCCCCAATTTCTATCACCGATTCATGGTCTGATTTGATCAAATTCAAAGAGATCATCAGAAATTTTCCTAATTCCCTGGGGATTCTGCCCATATTTACCATTATACCCCTCAATTTGAGTTATTTTCATTAAATTGGTAAGTGTGGACTTTATTTTGACAAGAATCGATGTGTAGATTAACGACCACATCGATTCGACCCGTCAGATGTTTATTTGATTTCCAATAAAAAGGGAAGCTAAACAACATTCAGAAATAAAATTGGATAAATAAAATGCCACTAAAGATGTTAATATATAAAATGAAAAATTAAACTTTGAGAAGAAGACTGATTGGCCTGAAATATTAGATGTAATATTTCGTTGTTCTTTTATTCAGACTTATGCAATAAAATGTAATACAAAAGAATTTTCCCTTCAATCTAGTATATATCCAAACAAGTGACTTAGCAAAGGGGTCGAATCCAAGGGAGGCTATGCAAGTATTTTCTTTTCCTCAAATTCAAAGTCAGAACTTTTCCTAAATCAAATTTTATTAAACAGACAAAAGAATGATATCAAAAGAATTGCAATATCCAGATGTAAAGTGAATTTGGTAAAAGAATTACAAGTATAATTTTTTGAGACTGATTTTAGTTAGATTTCATTTAATACCTATTATCTGACACTATTATATTTTTGTGTTTTATCAAAAATTTGTCAAGTGAGTTTAATTCCCTAATTAATGCTTCTCAGAGAATATCATATTATATGTTATATTTTGTTTCTCTTATATTTCTAAATCTGTATCATTATCTTCATCCAATTCAGGAATCCATTTCTTTCTTGATATAGGTATTGAGTATAAAATATTACTGATTCTTCATCCAATGGAAATCTATCAAATCTAGTTGATCTAGTTGACAAATTGATCGGAAACTAATAAAGAAAGAAGAAGAATTCAGACGAGATCATATTTGTTCTATTTCTTCCTTTTTTTACTGAGAAAGTTTTTTTGTTCACGAAATCAGAGAACACGCAGGATGAGATTTGAAATTGAACTTGAATTGAACTCACAGACTAAACTAATAAAGAATTTGAAAAACGATGAGTAAAAATTTCAAACAAGCAACAACAGGAAATGGTTCAATTTGGAAGAAAGGGAAAGAAAATAAAATAAACAAAAGAAAATGAGATGAAAGGTCTAATATCTAAATTGAGTCACACAAATCTATTTGCAGCCTCAAATAGAAGTAATCTACTCAGTCACGCTACTCACAGTCATTGGCGATCTTCGGGATGGATATTCTCTCCCCTGTGTCCTCCAGGCCAAGCTCTCTTGGGGCGGGAAATCAAGAACGAAAACAAAAACTAGGTTTCCCTTCTTGTTTATACTTTCTGAATTTGTGGTGAACTTTTTTGAAGATTCGGTTATTCACTTTGATATGCATCGGTCCGCACACACTTCCGCGCTCATAGTTGTAACTGGTGCTCCCATTTCACGTGAAGACACTGTCCACAATATTTCAAAGCCCATCAGTAACAATCAGCCCATTAAGGGCATTAGCCACATAAACCATGGCTACAGAAATGTCTAACTACAAGATTAAACTTTCACCATGAACAAAAGTTATGTTATTACTGTTTTTTCTCAAAATAAACAAAGATCATAATTCTTCTCATAATTCTTCTTATTAAGCCTTAAATATTCTTTTAACAGTTGTAATTATGTATAAATTTTTTTTTATTTCATTCTGAAAAGAATCTATATCGTGGGTGTAACATCTTGATAAACTGAAAAAGTAATAATTAGTTATGATATTTAACAAACAAATTGCAGAAAAAATGATTGGCTTAGATGCAACATCAGAAATGTTATCAAAGACATCATGAAGAAAATTCTAAACCCTCGTGGTAGAGTGAATATGATTTTTTAATGACTTGTATCATTGGATCAGCCCATAAGTAAATACGAACACTCATCCCAAAAAAAGAGTACACATGACATATAAAATGAAATGATACTTCAGTTTGGTTCTACTTACTTTGGTGTATGGGGAAACTGACTTGATGAACTATATTCTATAGTATCCATTAACATTGGTGTTCTTTCTATGAAATCTAGTCCATTATCAATGAAAAAAAACTATGGATTTAATATATTATGAGCTATGAAATCTAATCCATTATCAATGAGAAAAACTTTGGGTGTAATATATTATGAGGTAATACTTTCTCAAATATCTTTCAATAAGATGACCAAAATGGTCAAAAAATTCAACAAAAAAATGATAACTACAACCTGAAATGGCAATGGTAGTAGCAAGCCCATACATCACTAAGAAGTAAAAATGATTTTTAACTCTCAATAAGGCCTAGATGATGGGAGGTAGACAAATTATGATCACCCTAAATAAAAATAATTACAGTGAAAATGAGACAGGGATATCTAAGGAAGTTCTCATTGAAGTGGATATTTGACGTGTTGTTTTCGTGCGTCGTTAAAACACAAAGACGATGGTCAAACAAAATTTATAAAACCGAACTCACAAAGACAAGATATAATAATCAAGTATTGGGTAAGTATCGGGTCGATCCACAGAGAGCAGGGTTGACTTTAATCGCAGAGTTGACTTGGTCAAACTTAGGTTTAAAAGGAGTTTTAAATCAGAGAAAATAAGATTTAATGAATGGAAATGATATAAATAGACCTAATAAGAAGTTTTAAGAATTGAAATCTCAGATTTGACAGAGAAAAGTCAAAATTCAAAGTCAAAGAGTTGACTTTGACCAATAGTAAGTGTTCTGCTGAATCAGAGAATCAAACAGAGTCAGAAGATTACGAAAAGTATATATTTAGAAACTAGAGAGAAAATGGAATTTATTAATATATATTTCGTAATTTTTGGATAAGAAATGGATTTATTATGAATTATTGAAAATCAATGATCAGAAAATCCCCGAAATTGACACCTCAGAGGAAATCTTTAAATTGAATGCCCAAATGAAATCCAAATCTTGCAATTTCTATGTCAATGGAAAGCTAAGAACCAGAGGAATCCAAAAAGACCAAAATTATCAAATTCTGATTTTTCAATAAAAATTAATTGACCCCAAAAGTCAACGTTTGACTTCTGATGAAAGATGAACAGTCCTTGGTCAAATGTTAAATTGGAGGGTCAAATGAAGTCAGAATTTGATGAATTTTCTATCCACGGAAAGCTGATGAAAAGAGGAATCCAATGAAACCAAAATCAAGTGATTTGGAATTATAATCAAAGAGATATCCTATTTTCAAAATCAGCAACTTTTCGGACCTAAAATTGGGGAAAATGAAGAACACTATGAACTAATTTGCAAAATTAAAGATCTAAACCTAATAAAAATACAAATTACCTCTTGATAATCGATCGAACCTCACTACTAACCCGATTGCCGCAAGAATGAGGCCTCAATTCTCGTGGATTGAAGCGAATTTGCTCGGATTCTTCCTCGTGGACGTTCGGAATTCAAGGTGAAAATTCGATGAAATCAAGAGATGAAATCGTGATTATCATGATTCAATGGCTGCGTCTCTACACTCTTGGAAGCAGAGGATCACGAGAACTTACGACCTTCCTCAAAACTCGCTTAATTTCTTCACGAGTCGATCAAAAGTTAAAGAACAAAGAAGGAGTACATGGCTTTTTAAAGAGGGAAATTGGCCCGAATATGGTGGCCGATTGATGCGATCGTGGAGACGGATTGATGGCCACGATCAGTCGTGGGAGCGGTTTGATCTATTGACGACGATTGTGGCCTCAATTTCGTGGCAAATCAGCCCCGATCGCGGGCCGATCGGGCCACGATCGCGTCGCGATCGGGGGTCGATCGTACGGTTGATGTTCCCCCAATCACCGCCTGATGAAGCGTAACGATTTGGTCTCCTGATTTCGCGCCGAATGAGTGTAATCGCCGCTCGATCGCGATGCGATCGTGGTGCGATCGCGGTTCGATCGCACCGCGATCGCAGCGTTCTTCCAGGAAGCTTCTCTGCCGTCCGATGCGAATCACAGGAACCGTCCGATGTCGATCAGGTAAGTCTTCCGATCATATTAAAGCCTTCGATTTGATGACGATCGGCCGCTTCTCGGGATGCCACGTGGCGTGAGGTAAGTCGTTCGATCAACCTTTACTTAAGCTTTTTTTACGCACGTGTTTTGATGACGATCGCGTGGACTCTGGTCCACGCGATCGACGCCTTCGACTTGATCTCCGCCGCTCTGATCTGATCTGACGCCCGCCAAGCCGCCACGTCGCCTGCAAGGTAAGAACCGTGTGGAACATAGTCCCACACGGAAGAAACAAAAAGGCAGGACGCGGTTAAATAGGGGAGAAGATTCCCCTGTTAACTGTCCTAATATCTCCTCTCTACTCCGCGACACGTGGCGCCCCACACGGGCGCCCACGTGTACCTGCGTGGTCACGTGGCCTCCTGCCATGTGGCCGCGCCACTGCGCTCTTGCATCCCGTGCGGGCCACCCAGGCTCTGCCACGTGGCCTCAGTGCCGCGTCGCACCCCGAGGCGGTCCCGCTTGCCACGTCAGCCGCCGCCTGGGCCCGCTCGCCACGTCAGCCTGTAAGTAATAACCCCTTTTTTCCCGATTTTTAATATAAAATACCTCTAAAAATCAAATATAAAATCAAATTAAATTCAGAAAAAGGGCATAAAACTTCAGAAATTCCTAATTTAAAATATACAACTCCTTTTTAATCCAAATTTTCTCCATTGGATCACAAATTCTTTCCTTTTTAATATCATATCATTTAAAATATATTTAGGAAGAAGAAATCAAGATGACTTATAATTTACTTAAATCATTTCTCATTAAACATTTTAAATCATAACTTCATCATAAAATCATCCTTCCAAACATTTAATAAAGTCAAAACTCATTCAATAACAGAGATTAACTTCTATTAATTTTAAATAAAAGATTAATCATCTATTAAACACGAAATTATCCCTAATTTATGTATAAATATCAACTTTAGTGAAATGACATGCCAATGGAGAAAATTCTTAAAATGTATGATAACATGCATCATATTCACATAAAATAAGCATGAATATGAGTTAATTAAGATAAGAATTCAAGTTATAAATGCATGTTATCAATATTCCACGGTGACCAACATATTAATGTCGAAATAAGATGGTGGAAATGAAAGAAGTTGATGTTGAAACTTGAATATGCATCATGATTCATCAGAATAATCAGATTGATAAACCGAAATTAAACTCATACCTGGATTCACCGGATTGATCTTCATCGAAGTAGATTAATTAATCGGAGAATAGTCTTCTTGAATATCCTTGATGTAACCTTCTGATCTCTAGAGGAAATGGGATTCTCTCTTAAGGGTTATGAGCATCAGGTTATCCAAGTGGACTATGGCCTCCTATTTATAGAGATAGAGGGAAGCTTAAGCCTCTAATCAGTCATTAGTCAGCCCATTAATGACTAATGACTGATTTACTGCCTCTACACATAATTAACCTCCACACACATAAATGAATACCGTAATACCCAGATTAAACATAATTGAATCACTTAATGGGATTAAAATGATAGCTAATCCACAATAATACATAACTATGTCCACTTAATAGAGATTAGGTCTAACAGTTAAGTCTTAGAATAATTTTCATAAATTTTTTTTTCTCTTCATTGTCTTCTAGAATTGAGAAAAAACAATAAAAAAAGGTAAATGTAACAAAAACAAGGAATTGTTATAGTAACACTATTAAATAACATATTTGTGAGAAATTAAACTATAATAAATAATATGGTGAGGTTTGAAGTCATAAATACATGACCTTGATAAATACAACACAACTGTGACTACAATCAATTGATATATAGAAAAATTCTAGTACCTTTCACATAGGAGGATACACTAAAGTCAGTAATCCATAAACTTCCCAAAGATAGTGAAATCTAATAGATCATACCCACTAACTATCAAAGAGATCCGATCTAGACATATTGTGCAGATTTATGTTCTTGTTATGTTGATCAATTAGTTTTCCGAAGTCATTCATTTATTAATCGATGTCCATTCCCAAATTTGGCAAGTTTCCATTTATTTCTCATCTCTTGAATGCACTCTAGATTTTCTTGACATGTCGACTCCTGCAACTCCATCTTCTATTATGTCCATTACTTCTCAGAATGAGTGTGATGAATTTATTCAATCATGAAGAGATTCGTTTATCTTGTTTTTGATCTATCCACCCCACTAGACTTCTAGGAGGAGAGAGAAAAGACTATCAGGAGGAGGTAGGGATAGAGATGATAGGGGGGAGGAGAGTGTGTATGAGAGAGAGAGGGGATGGCTATTGGCAGAAGGGGGATAGTGAGATGGAAAGCCAATGCCCAATAGGAATAAATAAAAGGAGATATAATTTTCTCTCTCCTCACCTCTATTTAAATGTTTCATTTTTTAAAATTCATTATTGACCCATTGTAGGGTTGCCAACTCGTTGCAATTGGATTGTGATGAACCCTAGTGAATATCATGTCAGCGATCAATTATTGGTTAGCCGACGAGAGGATAATGTCCACAATAAATGATTAAATTGTGTAAAAAAGGGAAATCCCAAATTTCATTCCATGCTCTTCAACATAGATTGACCTTCTCTAATTTTATAACTCTATCATAATGTAAGATCATTAGGGAAAAGATAAGAAAATTAAAGGCAATATAATAAGAGAAAAACATTTTTATATAATAAGAGAATTTTTTAGATATAATAAGCATAAGAGATATTTTGAGACTTAAAGGCAATATAATAAGAGAAAAACATTTTCATCTATATTATAAAATGATTTGATTTTACTTTTTAAGTGAATTTAGTGTATTTTAGAGTTGTTATTTATTAAATTAAATTTTATAGAATGATATATTATTTAATTTTTTTATCAATTTTGTTTGCATTACGAAGGAATTATATTTTAAAAGCTATAAATTTTCTAATTTTTACGGATTTTTTGGTTTTTAAATTTTATTTCAATTTTTTATGAATTAATTTACTTATTTTTATTTATTTTATTTTAAATATTTATTTTACTTATTTATTTATATTTATTTAACTTATTTATTTTAAAATATCAAAAAAGTTTATTTTCTTTGTGCGAGTTAACACAATAGATGACGTGGTGTGCATGTTTTTGCGACACCACACAATTACACTAGTAGGCGTCACATGGCACACAAGTGGAGCCTTTTAAGGTGCATATTAATATGTAAATAATTTTTAATTGAATTAGACTAAATCGATTGATATTTATATCCCGTACAAGTTATGTATTTTTGTATTATGGGAGTATGTTTTTATGTTTCAGGTGACATGACATCATCAAGAGCGTTGGATTGGCGAGAATAGGTAGATTGAATTTAGGCCCTTGATTCAATTATGATTTGCTTATAAAAGTAACAATCATTCTTGGTCGTTCATCACATGAGTTATACCAACTAGAATTAAATGCGGCCAATGGACTAATGCCGACACATGACATCATCTTGAGCGTTGGGTGGAAATCAAACGAGAGCCATTACATGATGTTTAATCTTAATACGATGACATGGCTTCATCTAGGCCCTCCATTTCCTGTCTAACAGCCATGACTTAAAGATATTGATTCATCTCCCCACATTTAATCTCAACCGTTGATCACATCTAAGAAGACAATCCAATGGCCGTGACTAATTTGAAGTCTATTTATACTCCCTCTCTTTGACAATTAATATATTCTTAGATTTACGATTGATTGGACCTTTTGAACAATATAGTATTTGAATCCTTGAATCGTGTTCCAGACTCATTTCTTCATCCAAGGAGCCTTTGAAGTTAAGATTAAGTAGATCATTAATGACTAGTTTTTCATTTGAATTTAACCGGAAATTCTCTATTGATTTACAGACGAAGCTCGAGGAAAATGACAGTGTAGTGCACATGAGGATGCTCCAATGCGTGGATACCTGACACAACATCTCCTCGGACACAAACTTGTCGGTTGACTCCATGAATGGGTGAGTTAGGTGCATTGTCCAACTCACTCAGCTCACCATGGCATGTGTCAGTATGATTTGGACCTTTGAATATTGAATGATAATTTTTTATTAAATGGTCCTTTTATAGTTACATGTGGCTTTCAAATATTAAATGACCATACTTAGTTGTATATAAATATGATCATATTTTCCATGATCATATTTTTGTTGTACCTTGTTTAGTTGATTTTACCTTGGTAATGAAAATCATTTAAATGCACCATTTCATGAGAATTTAATGTGCCCATCAAGATACATGGCCCATCATTTTCAATAGCCAACACAAGGGAATGATGATCATGGAATAGATTTCCATGATCAACCTAGCGATCTGATCAACGATCACTAAGAAAAAATTCAATTGGTCAGCGATCAGTGTATTTATATCAATGGCCAACAAGATCGGAGGAGCTGTGGCCATCTGATTGGTGAGTCAAATTTACAATCTTATAGGTGATTTGATCACTGATTAGTGAGTCTTGACTCTTTGTTCACCTATTCCTTCATTATTCTAAGGAGCTGTCAGCATCACCCTTATCTGTCCATCTCCTCTCTCCCTCCCTCCTCTCCTGCTCTCTCTCTCTTCATCTCTCTCCCTCCCTCCCTCCTGCTCTCTCTCTCTCTCTCTCCATCTCTCTCCCTCCTTCATCTTGATCGTCAATCAGACCTTTGATTCTTCATTTTTCTCGTCCTTCCATAGTTTTTCCAAGGATCTGTAAACTAATGAACGAGGATTTTACCAAGACAATCATTTTTCTCATATCCTGTCGCCATCAGATCACCCATCAAGATCCGATCAGGATCACATCAGCCTGATCCGTCGACGGATTGTCCAAGTGATCCCCAGGTTCGTGATCCCATCAAGATCACAGCGGTCCGATCGATGGGCTCTATCGATCTCGGGAATTCGGATTGCCCAGTCAACATGTTCGACGATTTTTCATGATCCAATAATCGTGAAGCTACGTTTGATCAGCGAATAATCATGAACAGAGACGCCTCAGAACCTTAAATTTCGTTGAATTTAATTGTTTTATTTTCTTGCCTCATCATTTGAAATTAATTTTGGCATGTGGGTGGGACCCATTTGCTTGGACTAACCATAGTTGACTTTGACTTCCAGGCTTCACCTCAACTCATCCATCGCATGAGTCCAAAGGCTGCATCTGAGATTCAACCACGGTCAAAGACGTTGACCTGCCATTTTTTTAAAAAGTGACAGCTGTGATCGGTGGTGCGCGCATCACTAGCCTTTGTGGGGCCCACAGAACCAGAGATCAATGCCGCAGTAATCGTTAATATGGACGGCGGAGATGAAACCAGATCGCAGGACGGCTGCAGAACCGATGACGTGGAAAGCAGGGCACGCTTTAAAAGCCGTCACAGACGTTTGACTTTTAGAGAGGGAAAATGGAGAGAGAAAAAGAGAGACCGTTACGTCGGATCACGAAACGGAAAGCTCATGCAGGAGAAGCAGAAGCGTGAAGTGGATGTGCTCTCAATTTTCTGATGGAGTTTATAAAATTTATAATGCGCGAGAGGTCGTAATTTATAGAGCACGGCATAGTGAAGGCGGAAGAGAGAGAAAAGTCAACTTCAGGCTCGGAAAAAAGGGAAGAACAATCTTTGTAAGCTTCTTCTCTTGATTTCCGTACGAATTGACTACATGGCCCGGAATTTGGACGCATCTGCATATGAGTGCGATTTTGTCAGCGTTGTTTGATTATATAATTTTTAGTTTTTTTATTTCACCCTATTGTTTGCTTTTATTTGTCTACCGAATTTCGTTTCTCCGCCGATTCTGGTGTGATTTTATGATTTTGGTTTTTTAGAATTCAGAGTTTTGGGAATAAGCAACTGCAAAGGGGGAAATAATTATGTAGAAGCCGAATTCTACATGATTTGGCTAGAACCGCTTCTTCTTCTGCATCTGATTGTGATTTAATCAGCCTCACTCGACAGTAATTTTCCTCCCTAGTTGTAATTTTTTTGTCCAATAAATGTCTTTGTTCGCTAATTCCGGTGTCTCATCTTTGATTTCGGCAAACGAATTTCGGATTCGAGTTTTTCACGTGTAATTTGCGAGTTTTGTTAGCTTTGAGTACCAAACCTTGGGGAATAGCTCAAACAAAGGCGGGAATAATTAATCAGAATCCTAATTTTAGTTTCTCACTCAGGTTGAGTTCTGTCAATTAATCTCGATGTTCTCGCTTCCTCGAATTCGGCCGGGATATTACCGGAAATCACTCGACGAAAACAGCTCCAAGGATTTTGATGAAAATAACTGCTAATAAATTATCTTTGAAGTTACCAGCGACGTGTAATTCGAGAATTTTCGTTTCAACAATCTGTGCATAGTTTGAAAACATCAACAACTTGTTCTGTGAAAACCTTCTTTCAATGATCTATTATAAGCAAGGAGTTCTTCATCTTGCGGCCAGAATGTTCGAAAACAGAGGAATGATTTCTTGTTGTCTATCGATCTATCATCTCCCTGCACAAATCCCGCTCCACAACCCTAGAATTGCTATCTCGTAAGCCGGCGGCGGCAGAATCTTCACGCCACGGCGATTCGCTGTCAATCTGGGAGCTCCAACAGTCTAACCGTCTCCTGCTACCTTAATTTATTCACCCTGTCTTCACACTTAATGCATCGACCTGCCACCCCTTGAACAATTTAATGCTCTTTCTCTCTCTCTCTCTCTCTCTCTCTCTCTACCCTATTTGACTTCCTGTCTTCATTGCAACCAACCCCATTACAACCCACTTCTATTTCTATCAGATTCCATAGCTGCAATCTCTAACTCTGCTTTATCTTTCTTTTTTTAATGGCGGTTGGAATTCGAGATCTTGGTTCTTGAGTTTTACCGGGGGATTTTCGATTAGATAGCGGTTTGAGGAATTTATGGAGGCGGTTTTTGGAGTTGAACGCGTGTGATAACTTTTTTTCTTTCTCTCTTCCAGTAGAGTGTGTGGCGCCACCCTTCTCCAGGGGATTGAAGGTAAGGCTTTTCATATTCCTCCTTGCTCGAATACTTAATCTCTTTCTCTCTCCTCTTCTCTCTATCTGGGATGTGAAATTGGTGGATCTGACAGAGATCTTACTTCTCCGTGAGTGGGGAGAAGGGAGGTACAGAGAGATCATCTCTCGAATAAGTTTCTTCTTCTTCTTGTTTATTTTTCTGATGTCCATTTTCACTTGAAAATCATGCGATATTCTTCTTTTCCTCTTCAACTTTTCATCTCTTTGTTTTAGTTTCCATAGCCTTTTAGAACATAAGAGCGGAAACGACAAGATTTTACTTAGTACTCTTCTTCCTGATCCTCTTTGAGCAGGTCTCGTCGATAGAAGAGGTCGTGGCTACTCCGGAAAAAAGTGGCTATGGTTTGATTATGAATCTGGGTAACGTACTTTGATACTATAATCCTCTCTCTCTATCTATCTTTCTCTTCACTCTTGAGTATTCTTTTTAGGGTATTCTATGGAATAATCCCATATTTTGTCTCATAGTTCCTATCAAAAACTTAGTCCACCTGTACACTCTTGTCTCTGCAGCTGATGAAGTTGAAGCGTGGTCAACGTCTCATGGCCAATAAGATACAGTCTACTCTTTGACTTCATGAGCCGATGCCCCTTATCAGATTCTGAATGAGCAATGCAGGTAACGGGGGAAGAACGAGAAGTTTTGGGACAAGAAACGGCGTTTTTCCCTAGTAAATCGATCACCGATGCCGAGCAGCCGAAGATGATCTTATGCTACAAAGAGTCAACTGGTGATGTCGTCAAGGACATTTGCGTCGACTGTGAAGGATTGCAGACGAATGAGGTGGCAAAAGATGTAAAAAGCACAAAGGACTTGATAGCCAATGAAGGTCAAGAGATGTCTGAGAAAGTTGACCTTTCAAATACCCTTAAGTCAACAGAAGTGGCGCAGGACGTTTCGGTTGACGAGATTGTAGTAGAACAGCCAGTCAGTCATCAGAGTCCTCGAAGAAGTGCCACAAAATTTTCTTTGGCTGATTTATTTGCAGAGGAAAGAGAATTTGTCATGGATGAAAATCAAACTTCCTCTCCCACGGACGAGATAAATCTTGGTCAAACCCATAAGACCGTTGAGTCACAAGATCTAGAGCCTGCTCCATCATCTGCTTGTGATGACACCAGCATCAATCAAGACGTGAAGGTTTGATAATCTAATTGTTTTACTACTTTTGGAAACGGGTTTATCGATGATCTGATTGGAATATTATTTATTTTTAAAAGTGATGAAACATACGCGCTGACGTGGCAGGTCAACCAGAAGGAGATCACGGAAGAGAAAGCGGCGAGCCATCTCCCGGAAAGTTGTTGACTCGGAGTCACACTCGTCCGAGAAACTCATAGAGGGTGGGTCAAACATTGACTTATCTGTATCCGAGCAATTAAATCTTGGGAAAATTGGGTCAAATGCTGGTGCAGTTTATCCTTTGATTCCTGAAAAGGAAAGGCAACGGAGTTCTGAGATCGAGCAATATCCACATGTTGTAGCCGGGTCTTCAAACAATCGTGCTAACGAGGATCTGGGCTTATTGGGCCCATCCTACTTATCGGGCGGAATAATGTACTCGGGGCATCTACATTATTCGGGAAGCGTCTCTCTTCGTTCTGAAAGCAGCATGACCAGCAACCGTTCTTTTGCGTTTCCGGTGTAAGTGAAAAGTCAAACATTTCCTTTAGTAGTTTCTTCAATCTTCACTGCTTCAGTCCTCTTTCTCTCTGTTCTTCGTCATCGTGGATTTCTCGGGATTCGATGATTCGGTGGGGGAGTTGTCCTGCTCTCTCTTTCTATAATTGCGGACATCTTCTGGCCCGATGAATCCCTTCGCTATCGTTTTTTTTTGTCTCCATTGTCATGGATTTCCCGGGATTTTCTATCTCTCATTTCCATTCATTCAAATGGATTGATTGGAATTCTGGGAGTACATTTGTTCTTTTCCTCTCCCTGCGCCCTCTTTCTTTCACTTCTCCGTCCATTATCATGGATTTCTTGGGATCTAAGGAAACCCTCCTTTCTTATCCCTCTTTGGGTTCTCTTTCGCTGTATTCCAGCGCGAAGATATTCGTGTTCAACGAATAATTGGGTTCGTTTCCTCTCTCTCTGTCTCTCGCTGCCCTCAATTCCTCATCATTGATTTCTTATAACATTCCCTTTTTGTAGTTTCTTTAATAATCATTGAGCTCTTTTTATCATCTTGGAATTCTAGAGATTCAGTGAACTTATCTCTCTTCTCAAGCATCGCAGATATGCTGTGACGCAGTAAATCCTTTCAATATTTTCTCTCTCTGGCTCTTCATTTTGTCTTTTCGTTACTATCATGGATTTCCTGGGGTTCAGTGAGGCCCTGGACTCTTTCTCATCTTGCCGGGTAATCTCTCTTTTTCTCCATTCACTTTTACACTCTTTGGGTCTTCTCTCTCTCCCCCCCAATTCATCATCTTGGGTTTTTTTTTTTCTCAATACATTAAAATTGATGGGATTCAATGGATCTATGGGTCATTTTACACTCTCTGGGTCTTCTCTCTCTCTCTCTCTCTTTCTAGTCTTTCCTTCATAGATCATCATGGATTTCCTGGAATTTGGTGAATCTCTAGGTTTTTGTTCCCTCTTGCCCGGTCCTCTCTTGCTTTCTCCATCATAGAAAAGCTCAAGAATACTCTATTTCTTGCGCGCACCAATAGAAGGTTTTTGATGAATTTTGGCTTCTTATCCGTCATCATTGATGTCTTCGGACCAGTGAACTGCATTCCAGCCCCCCCAATCGAGTCATCTTGCTCTCTCATCTCCCTCATTATGGATTTCTTGGGGATCCAATGAATTGCACCATTCCTGACCTCTTATCCAGGGATCAAATGTATCACATTTGTCCCTGTCGTCATCATCATCTTGAATTTTTTTGGGTTCCATCAATCCCATTTTCATGCTCTCTGATAGAGTTTTCTTTCTGTCTCTCTTCATCATGGTTTTTTTTCATTCAGGGAATACTCTGCTCCTGCGCTCTAACAGTGGATTCCTTTCTCTCTTCTCCTTATTGAATTTCTTCTGATTCAATTTATCACATCCTTTCTGTCCTTGTCCTCTCTTCTCAATCATCCTGGATTTCATGGGATTTAATTAATCACTAATTTATGCCACTATAGTTTCAGTCATTCAATTCCTTGGTTATCTTCTGACAACATTCATCCTCTGAAATTCTTGAGACTCATTCGATCATCTTAGAACTCATAGCTGACCTCACTTTTTCTCTTCCTTTCTTTCTCTTCCCCTCTAATGGGCACTCTATTCTTTAAGAATATCAGCGATAGCCCTTTCCAATCATTTCATCACCGTCATCGTCGTGCCATCGTCATCATAATTGACCCTTTTCAATGATACCCATTCAAAATTTCTAGTCTTTCAAGTACAAGAGATTGAAATATAGTTGAGACGTGTGTATGTTCATATGTTTAATAGATTGCAATCGGAGTGGAATAGCAGCCCAGTTAGGATGGCAATGGTGGATAGGAGGCAACACCGGGGGAGCCGCCACTGGCATTCGAGCCTCTTCTGCTGTAGATTCTGAACCCATCTCTCCTCTCTCTCGTTACACGTATAAATACATATTCCTCTCTCTAAAGCTATATATATCTATCTATCAAATCCCTCTCTCTGTGTCTAACTATCGATCTCTCTTATTCTTCTAATCGGGTGTGATCTGGTCATCTTCTTGTTTGTTGGTGTGCGCTAGGCGGAGTTTGAGGGTTTGGATCTGTAGATTTCCAAAGCAACGTCTTCAGTGTTTTGAGGCATGTAAGTAGCTATTTCATTTGATATTCATGTTTGAAGAATGGTTCTTCCCCTGTCTCTAGTTGACGAATTGTCTATCATCTCTATTCCTTGGAATGATCCTGTGATGAATTGTGAGATATAGGTTAAATAGAATGGTATATTTTTTGAATTATTTTAGGTGATTTTTTTATAATTTCAATAATTTATGTGAAACTTAGTGCTACCAGGGACATTGATATGTGTAAACTATGTTAGTGGAAGATCTTAAATTATAAATTAAAGGATAGTTGAGACATAGAATAATGACCAGTCGAGGTATAATCCACGAGGAATTTGTGGTTTAGACTAGATAGTTTTGACAATTTGATAAATTTTGGTAATTGAAGGATGAAACGGCATGCATGAAGGATAAATCTTAGAGAGAAGTTTAGAGAGATAGAGTGATGTGTGAGAAGAGTCAAAGTGAGACCATGACCTGATTTTTAACCTTCTTGATGAGTTTGAGTCATAAGCGAGCAGAAGCTTGAATACATCCAGAAATCAATCCAATGTGTCAGCTTGAGGTGATTGTTTATTGCTCATGTTGACCATTCCTAATTTCCAATGAAGAACAAATAACTAAAATGTATATTTTGGCAAAGAAAAGTGCAAAAACCACTGAAGATCATCAAGAATAAACGGGGGATCATTTAATATGATGCTTTATGCATCTTTTAGCAATTTCTTTGGGGGAAAATGGAGATCAAACTCAAAGAATCAGGGGAACTTTTGTGATAATAACAACAATTTTTTATTGTCTAATGGGCTGGTTGAAGTGATGAGATAGATGGCTAAGATGATGCCAACACCACCTCAAAAGGAGAGGAGATGGTGAAGAGGGCATCTAGACTATCAAATCTCCCTTGGTACAGGTGGATCTGAGTGCATCAAGATTGAAAGCACGATGACAATATCACATGGTGCTTTGGATGGAGGAGATACAAAAGTAACAAGCTGAGAAGATATTTGGATTGTTTGATCTATTCTCCCCTAAGCTCGAGTGCAAATATTTTGCCATGTGTCAACTTGTGACTCGTCAAGGTTAAAGGTGAAGATGGTTTTTTTTCTGGCAAGATTGCGCCACATGGCCGATTTTGATTTTCGGAGGAAAAAAGTGAAAGAAGTATTGATGTTGACGAATCGTCGTGTGCCACTTGTTCACTCCGGGGTGATCACATGGTCCCCAATTTATTATATTTTATGGCTCTCATTGGCGCCCTAATGAGAGTGTCTCCATTGCACCACTTGTGCTTGCCAAAAAATAAAGGAGGTTTAGTCCCACAATGGTTTATTTTTGAGAAATTTAGGAGTGCATAATAGTGCGGGGACAAAATACAATGCATTGCATTAGGAGAGAAGACATGTAAACTTGGTTTAGATAAAGGAGAGAAGAAAGATTTAGATAAGAAGAGAGTTCTAGAAAGAGAGGCCCTTAATAGGCTGCCCATGATAGATTGAATAATATATTATTACACTCCCCCCCTCAAGTTAGAGAGTTACCACGGACAGCTTGTTAGAGAGAGTATGGGCACACACAAGCAATAGGAGAAGGTGGCAAGGTCGCCTAGAGGTGCTAGCAACGGTGCATGGAGACCAGGACAAGGGCACACAAAGGCGTTATCAAGGACACATGGAGGCACCATCAAAGGGTGTACAAAGGCACATAGAGGTGCAAACAAGGGCACATGGAGATGCAAGCAATTGTTCATAGCCGCCCGAGAAAAGAGGGGCATTGGTAGGCGTGTTGGGGGGCAATAGCAAGTATGCTTGGGGAGCCTTGGTAGGTGTGTCATATGGCGCTAGTTGGTGCTATTGAGGACATTGGTAGGTGCACTGGGGGCCGCTATGAAGTATGCTTGAGGACACTAGTAGTTGGTGCTATCGAGGGGTTCTAGCAAGTGCACTAATGTGGTGTTGACAAGTGCATTGGGGCACTAGCACGTGTGCCTGGGGGCACTAATAATTGTCCTAGGATGCGGTGGTAAATTCACAAGGTTGTGTTAGCATGTGCGCTTGGAGGTGCTAACAAGTGCACTTGGTGGAGCTGGTAGGTACACTAAGTGGCATTGGTAAGTGTGTCGGGTTGCCCTAGTAGGTGCACTGCGTGGTATTGGCAAGTGCCTCTAGAGGCACTAGTGGGTGAACTAGAGGGTGCATGCAGGTGTGCAAGGGTGGCATTGCCAAGTGTGCTAGAGGGCACTAACATGTGCACTTGAAGGCACTAGAAAGTGCACCAAGGGGTGTTGGCAAGTTGGAGGGAAATTATAGGCTCAAGCCTCTAGCAAGAGGGGGGCGATTCCCTCCCTCGTCAGTAGTAGTAGAAGGGGGATGATTTTCCCTCCTGTATTGTTGTCAACAAGAGCAAAGTAGGAGAGGGCAGGGGGATCCCCTCCCCCATTGGCGGCAACCGCGAGAAGGGGGTGTGATTCCCTCCCCCATTTCCGTTAGTAGGAGGGGGACAAGGATTCCCTCCCCTATGGGCTTCATTTGTAGAAGAGGGGGCTGATTCCCTCCCCTTTTTCAACGTGAGGTGGAGCAGAAATTTTTTTGTTAGACATGAAAGGCAACATCGCCACATTGCAAGATGGAAATCCCCTATTTTGATGAAGAAAAATTGCCGAGAAAGAGAGAGAAGGAGATGACTAGAGAAATTTAAGGTAGAGAAGATTATTTGTTATTTTCGATAACAAATAACTTGCTCTAATACCATGTGGAGAAGTAGAAAAACCGAAGTCATACTACGTTGTTTTATATTAAGAGAGAAGAAATGTTCATTGGTTTATTTAGGAGAGAGAAGAAGAATCTAGAATAAGAGAGTTCTAGAAGAGAGGTCCATAATGGGCTGCCCATGATGGGCAAGATAATATCCTCTTGAAAATATTGTTGAAATTGTGCAAGTTGAAGGCCTTAGTGCATTAAAATACACAATATTTTCATTCTATCTTGGTGAATTATGCAACTTACACCTAGGTTTGGGCCCTCTTACTGGCTTGTTGGATTCTGCCACAACAATTCCCTCACATCAGCGGAAAGACCTATCTTCTTTTTTTTTGCCAAATCCCTGTTTAAATAAAAGGAAATTAAATTCAAAGAAAAATAATAACATTCAAGAAAATCCCTAGACTTTAAAAACATTATTATCCCATTCCACTCATCATTTTGGTATGAATTTTTGCTATTTTGTTCCACATAAGTTCTCTTTTCTTTAATATCTTCTTTAATTCAATAATTAGAAAAATGATAATAACATCATGTAATTAATTACAAGTGTTTCAACTTAGAACGTTAAGTAAAGTTATTTATCTCATACTCATCTTTTCTCATTTTCTCTTTCATTCAACATCTAGAAACATGAAAACTCAAGAAAATAGGGTTAATTCCCAATGGTTTAACTTTGAAAAAGCTGAAGCACAATTTATGCACCAAATTAACATTAAATGAGTGTAAGGTGAGTAGGCATATGAATTGAATGACATGATAAATGCAAAAATTTTGTCAGGCTCTAAAACGACTATGAACTATATCAACACCATTCTAAAAAAAATCTCATTTTTCATTGGGTCTCGATGGAGATCAAAGATCTTGTGACCTTTTTAAGAAAAACCTTGAGAAACAAATGCTTGGGGGATCCTGCATTATACCCTAAAAACTCTAGTAAAAAAGGGGTTTGCTTTGCGTGTGAGTAGACTCCTTACTTGATTACTACATGGAGAATGATAATGTGTATCATATTAGCAAGAATCATACATTAAAATATGTTGATAATTTTGGAAATGAACGTAAAAATAACATGCTATAAGATTCTATCTTCACCCTTAGACAACAAAGTTCATCATTTCCACCCCAAGACTAAAATTTTCCCTTACCACCTTGAATTTTTAGGTGTGTGGCATTTGTCTATGACTAGATTTGTTCAAAAGTGTTCTTTTCTTCATGTGTTTTCTACCACACTAAGACAAATATGAAAAAGTAATTTTAACATAAATACATGGAATGAGTTGTTTGTTGTTCGTGAAGTATAAGGTTTGAATAAGTTGATGAGTCAACCCATTAAAAAATGAAAAATAAATGAAGCCCACAACAAATAATATAAATGAGACTAAATCTTGAGTGTCAATTGATGAGACTGACAACAACCAATGAGATGAAGATGGATGATATCAAGTGTTGTGACCCAAAAATTGACTCACTTGCATGTGTTTGTAATTCCCCCACCTTAATTACTTGTGCCATGGGGCCTAGTGAGCCTTCCCCATTATGAGTTGATGGGTATATTGTAATACTCCCTCCTCAAGGTGGAGCATATAATTCAAACATTCTCAACTTAAGTCGTGATGTATATGTTGGATATTATGTGGCCTATGATCCAATCACACTTCCATGGATCTTGTTTATGTTCATTTAAAATTTATTCATTGTCATTCATGTGTGATGTTTGTAATGAAAGTCCATGAACATATGCAAGGACTATGTGAATTAGAATGAGATTAAAATATAGTGATCACTAGTGTTTAAACATATGTTCTAAACATTCACTTTCATGGGATATTCAAGAAGGACATCGAATTATCCAGAAAAAATAACACTATCTAATCCAACTCATATGATGAGTATGACTAATCTTGTAGCCATCGGTGTGGAGACACTAAGGATAGATAGTAGGTGCTCTTTGGAGAAAGAGTTTACTGAATTGATTGGTATGAATCCCTGAATGATATTATACCTAACAGTTAATCATATTGATTCATGTGATGGTTGTGTATGTGGTCCTTTGACTTGAGATACCAAAGACATCTAGTGAATAGATGATCGTGTTTTGATTATGACTTACGAATCCTTAGTCACGGGATGTCTAAAACGTCAGATATTGGATACGACATGAAGTTTACGAAGATGATTGTGTGATCAAGATGGGATCATCCACCCTCGGTATTTGAGGAGATTAAATCAAGGAATGAGATGCGATGAAATCCTTGGCCTAAGTAGTGGAATTATCAAAGAAGGAGTTCCCAATGATTTCCTAATCGTATCAATACTCACTTGAGTGGCCGATTGGGGTTTGACAGTTGACCGTACCCTAATTCATTCATGAATCTCATGTGGATAAATGATTATATATACATAAGATTCGATGATAGAAAGGTTTCATAAGTGAGTTCTTGCATACTCTATAGTTCCTAGAGTACGTGGTGTAGCTTGGCACCCAACGGGCTGGCAACTCAACCTATCAATTGGGTTAAATCGATATTTGATTAATTAATCTATATGTTTTTGTGAATAATTAATTAAGATTGACCAATAAGGTGTTATTTGGTCTATAGAGTTATTAACTAGTGAGATCTATGGACCTAAATGGTCACACATATAAGGTCTATGGATGTTGGTGGATACAGACCTAATTATGAGGTTTTTTAATGAAAAATCCACATACCAAATGCCTATAAATAGGGAGAGAACGACCACAACTCAAGGTGCCCATGAAAGCCTTGTGAGAATTCTCACATTTCTTCTTTTTCTCTCTTGGTGAAGAGCTTTGAAGAAGAGATTCAACCATTCGGAGACCGTGTAGATGCCACTAGAGGTTAGACAGTTGAATAGCTGTAAGAACTCCTTTAAGGAAACCCTATAAGTATGTTTTCTCATACATATTAGACGATAGGATCATTTATTCTTGGTGCCTTAATGTTTTGAATATTCGATTCAATGAATTCCGTTGCATTCGATGTTTTGATCAAAATTTCAGAAAGTTTATCGACCTTAGAACCCAACATTATCATGCAGACATTATTGAGGTTCTTAGTAAATATTGCTAAATATAGTTGTTTTCACTAAAAACATAACATTACACACTAAAGAAATATACTCAACATATTAAAATTAATAATTGAAATCTAGTATAGTGACTAGTTCAACATGAATTTCAATATTTAGGTTTGTAACATGATAAAATATTATTCATTTATTAATTTCCATCATTATTAACTTGTTCATGATATAATTCTAGCTAATATGATGCACATTATCATGTCTTGATGAATTTCTTGCATTCATCATGGCATTTCTCTCATATGTTCATTTTGCATTTATTTATGGACAATTTGGTGCATAAATTATGTTTTACATTTTTCAAGGTCAAATAGTTATGAATGAATAATATTTTATTTAGTTTTCATGTTTGTAGGCCTTGAGTAAAGAAGAAAATGAAGAACTTGGTTTGACTTTCTCAAATAAGTTAGGTGTTCAAAGTTTCTATTTTAAGTGTTTAAAGGTTTGATTTCATCTTTATTGATGAAAATATCTAATATTTGTAAAACTTGACTTGAATGTTAAGTTAAATCGAGTCAATTAGAATGCATTTTATTGTTATGTTTTCTTCATTTTTTTGAATTTTAGATAAATGAAGAGAAAGAAGGCATGATTTGGAGTAAAATGATTTCTAGATTTAAAGATATTAATGTTTGAATTTTATGAATTTTTTTATATTTATTTTTTTCGAGTGATTTATGATTCTTGAGGGCATTTTCAGCAAAACTTGGTCACATTCTGATGTGATAGTGCATCATTGCACACCAGCTGATGAGAACAATGGCTCAATGCACACATACAACACCCACACATCACACAAGTTGACCCATGCATGATGTGGGTTCTACCACATGACTGACATCAGCAAGCCCATGGTGCACCTGCTTGACACTCATTGTAGTTGCCACGTATGCAACATTATTAGAGATTGTGGTTGAGAATTATTTCACAATGGGGCTTTGCCAATGAGAAATCTTAATACTCTTTATTTATATCCCTTATTTTCATGAATTTACGCCAAGTGGGACTAATAGTTTCTTCTTTTTCACAAACACGTGATGGGTTATGAGAGCTCTAATCCATGGTGATTGATGGAAGTTACCAAATGTTGTGGACTTGGGTCCATAGGATCATAAAAAACAAGGATATATTTCACACAATTGTTTGGTGTCAACCCCCTATTGACTAGAGAATCGATGCAAGACACATGGTGTAGAGAAGAACAATGATGTTAATTCCTTTTTCATTAGAAAATTAGAGCTGGACCTGTGGTGCTTCATCAGGGAGCACCACCTCCACCTTTTTGGCATACTAGCGATATTGTACCACATGTCATGATCTAGCGCATACAATTTTTAAATAAATGTGTTAGGAGTAGTCCTTTTTGCAGGACATTATTTTCTTAAACTTTTGAGCTTCATCGGGACGATTATGCAAAAGTAGTCTTAATTCAATGCAAATTGGGTTGGTCTCTCACATAATCTAGGTTAGTAAAGGTTGAATGATAACATTCAATTTATACAAGTAATTATATGATTATTAATACAAATTAAGGCATAAAACATTCCACTCTTATGCATGTTATCATGCTTTGAGTGCATATCTATCATTTCACGCATTTTTAAGTTATAATATCAAAATGTACCATTTTAGGGATAATTATACATAATTAAATAATATATTTTAAATTAGATTATTCATATATATATTTGAGATTAGAATTAGGTTTTAATGTTAAATAATAAGAGAAATTACTTTTTATACGCTCGTTTAATTTTCTAGTTTTATTTTATAAGAGAAATGATTATATTTTTAAAAGAAAAATTTATTCTCTTTTTATTAATTAAATTTGAATCTTTAAAATGATAGATTATTTAATTTTTGATACACCAAAATAAATTTACATTAATTTGGAGTTGTATTTTGAAAGTTATGAATTTTTAATTTTTTTAGGGATTTAATCTCAACCCCTCATTTTCAATTAAGTAAGGGGTACGGGGCAACATATGAGTGTACAACAATTCATTTTATTACACGGATCAATCCTGGCCATTCATCTGAAGAGTTATAACGACGAGGATTTGAAGAGCCATATGAAAATCTGAAACGTGGATTCACGATCGGACAGACGAGGCGCTTCACGCGATCACGTGGCACGATCCTGACCCTCCAATGAAGATCCAGTGGTTGCGACTTAACCATAACAATTCGACTCTTCAGATTCTATCATGACCGTTGATCTCATCAAGGAGAAGATTCGACGGTCGCGCCCCATTTCAAAACATTATAAATTCTCTCTCCTCGACAAAATATACATTCAATCCTTGAATATATTGATTTCTTCATCTTCTAGACTCATTTCCATGTCCACCGAGTGCTTGAAATCAAGATTTCATCAAAAGAATACGTAGATTTCACCTTTTGAACTCTGCATACTTGTTTTCAAAAATATACAAAATGAAACGCCTTTGATATGACAATCAATTGGATCATTTCGAGAGCAATTTTGGGTTAGATTATGTGTTTTCCTCCTAATATTTTTTCATTCATCATTGAAATTTAAATTTCAATGCTTAGATTAGATTAATTTTTAAAAATTAATCAAATTCTCTTTGTTGGCGATCGAATTTTCTACCTAGATTTATCTCTTTGATTTCTCTGCAAATACTGATCTAAATCGAGTGATTTTTAATTCTATGGATTTGTCTTGGAGACTTCTTTCTAAATTGACTAAGATCCCTAATTTTCTCACCTCAATTCCTCATCTGATTTGATAAAATTTGAAGAATACCTAAAAAATTCCCTATTTCTTCATGGATTCGTCCCTAATTCACCATTATACTAAGTGATTCTTTATTATAACTTTAAATTGGTGATTTTGGTAATTATTTTGACATACATTCGTGTGTTTTTCAACGATCGCACGAAAATATCTTGTTATTGATGTTGGGATCTGAGGTCGAGAAACTTTCGAAAATTTCTATCAAAACATCGAATGCAGCGGAATTCATTGAATCGGATATTCAAAACATTGAGGCACCAAGATTAGATAATCCTATTATCTAATATGTATGAGAAAACATACTTACATGGTTTCCTTGAAGGAGTTCTTGAAGCTATTAAAGTGTTTAGCGTCTAGCGGTATCCACATGATCTCTGGATGGTTGGATCTCCTCTTCAAAGCTCTTCAGGAATAGAGAAAAAGAAAAAAAGACAATTCTCACAAGGCTTGCATGGGCACCTTGAGTTGTGGTCATTCTCCCCCTATTTATAGACATTTAGTATGTGGATTTTTCATTAAAAAAACCTCATAATTAGGTCTGTATCCACCAACATCCATAGACCTTATGTGTGTGACCATCTAGGTCCATATATCTCACTAGTTAATAACTCTATAGACCAAATAACATCTTATTGGTGATAAAATGCTATTTATGCATGTAATTACATAGTTATTAATGCAAATTAATGCATTAATCATTACAAATATATGCATGTTATCATCTTTTAAGCATATTTCTATCATTTTGTGTAAATTCATGTTATGATCTTAAAATACATCAATTTATGGATTATTATGCATAATTAAACATTATAACCTTTAATCCTAATTATATTTATGATCATAATCATGTTTTAAGGATAAAAATATAAGAGAAAAGACTTTTATTTACATTTATGTGTATTTATAAATTTATTTTATATAATACATAAATGTATAAAATTAATATAAATTTATTCTCTTATTATTTTAATAATTTAACCGTCTATAGTGATAGATTATTCAATTCTGAATCCAACAAAATAAAGTTGAATTAATTTGGAGTTATATTTTAAAAGTTATGAATTTTACAATTTTTTGGAATTTTTCTGAATTTATTTGATTTTTATTTTGATTTTTAAATATTTAATTTAATTTAAAAAAATGCAAAAAATGTAGCAGCGCCACGTGGACAGGCGCGAGCGCCTACGTGGCGTGAAGGGTGACGCGTGGCGCTGATGTGTCACGTAGACATTATTTATATCTACTATATATAGTATTTATATAATGTATATAGGTCTCGCGATTATCGGGAGACAAATTATTAATAGCCCTAAAGTCGCGTAGCTTATATACTAATCATATTTTGCAATTTATCTCGTGTGGGACTAATTTCCATTTCAGGTGAAACATGGAGCGTTGGATTTCATCGCGACAAATCACGCACGTCGATCGCGTGGACACGCGGTCCATGCGATCGACAATCAAGGACGTGGATTAATAGAAGCTTAAGTGAAATGATCTGGACCGTCCGATCGTGAAGTTATAACGGTTCAGATTCGTCGCATCGGTGGGTCTTTCAAGATATCACAACCGTTGGATTTAAATCCAACGGGCAATCACAAACAACAATTTGATTAAAAGGACATCAAATTGCGATCGTCCATCGCGATGATCGGCTTCAATCCGACGGCTGAGATTTATTTTCGCATTTATAAATTTCGTTCTTCGCGACGGAAGAACGGCTCGCGATTATCCATCAAATTCTCTTTGTTTAATCCACCATTTCGCGTGCCGTTTGTTCAAGAGTGTTCTTGACTCGTTTCCGCTTCAATTGAATGCTTGAAATCAAACTTTGATCGAAGGAGAAGGAAGAAATCTCATCTTGAACTCCACTTTCGTCTTCGAAAATTCGGAATGAAAAGCCTTGCATCCGGCGATTAATTGGATCATTTCGAAGGCTACTTTGGGTTAGGTTGCGTGATTTCATCTTAATCTTTTATCATTTAGTGTTAATTTTTATTTTAGCATCGTAGATTTAGTTTAATTTAGTTTAATTTTTGGTTTTTAATCATTTTTCGAAACGAAAATTTCATCTAACTTCAAACTTCGATTACTCTTCGAATTCTTATCCAAATCACCTGATTTTTTATTCCGTGGATTTGAAATTGAGTTATCTTTCTTAATATACTAAAACGCCCAATTTCTAACCTCAATTCGGCTTCCGATTTCATCGAATTTCAAAGATATCTCTCAAATTTCCCTAATTCTCCGTGGATTCGACCCTTAATTACCATTATACTAATTAATTACTTTGATTAATCATAAATTGGTAAGATTAGGACTTTGTTTTGACACTAAGTCGTGTGCATTCAACGACCATACGATTTAGTCTTATCAATTGGTTAATCTTAATTAATTATTCACAAAAATATATAGATTAATTAATCAAATATCGATTTAACCCAATCCATAGGTTGAGTTGCCAGCCCGTTGAGTGCCAAGCTACCCACGTACTCTAAGAAATATGGAGTATATAAGAACTCACTTATGGAACCTTTCCGTCATCGATTCTCATGTATATATAATCATTCATCCACATGAGACTCATGAATGACTTATGGTATGGTCAACTGTCAAATCCTAATTCATCACTCAAGTTAGTACTGATGCGTGTAGAAAATCATCGGGAACTCCTTCTATATTTCCACTACCTCGGCCAAGGATTTCATCGCATCTCATTCTTTGAGTAAATCTCCCCAAATACCGAAGGTGGATGATCCCATCTTGATCACACAATCATCTTCGTGAACTTTCATGTTGTATCAAATATATGACGTTTGTAGACATCCCATGGCTAGGGATTCGTAAGTCATAATCAAAACACAATTATCCATCTACTAGATGTCTTTGTTATCTCAAGTCAAAGGACCACGTACACAACCATGACATGAATAAACCTGATTGACAGTTAGGTATAATATCATTCAGGGATTCATACGGATCAATTCAGTGAACTCTTTCTCCAAATAGCACCCACTATCTATCCTTAGTGTCTCCACACTAGTGGCTACAGAATCAGCCATACTCGTCATATGAGTTGGATTAGATAGTGTTATTCATTACGGATAATCCGATGTCCTTCTCGAATATCCCACAAATATGAATGTTTAGAACATATGTTTAAAGACTAGTAATCACTATATTATGATCTTATCATAATTCACTTAGCCATTGCACATGCTCATGGACTTTATTGCAAACATCACACATGAATGACAATGAATAAATTTCATTTTAATCAACATAAAAAATATGCATGAAAGTGTGATTGGCTTATAGGCCGTATAATATCCATCAATTGAACCATTAAATTGGCTCTTATTTAGAGTTTATGTTTTTCATTAGTTTGATAATTAGGTCCTTAATCATTAGTTTTCTCTCCTCATGTATCATTTTTTCTCTCTAACATCAATCTAGAGAGAAATATGCATGATCTTTAAACAATATGCATGATATTTTCCAAATCTGTATTCATTTTATTGTATGAATTTTTTTGCATCCAAACACTAAAACTATTCCAAGTTTCAATGATGCTTATGTTTGAAACCTATTGCATTGTGGATTCAACATCAATTCGCCGCTCTGCTAGTTTTATTTCTACAATTTTCATTTTCAATGACCACATTCTTTTCACTTACTAAAAGACAATAATTTATTAAACTTAATTAAATACTTATTATTTGGATGACAAACATGATTATATGATAGACATGAAGGTAAATTCACAAAGAAGACAAAGCAAACTTTCCAACAATTCCAAGATTTCACAATTTGTCAAAATCAAAGAAAAATCATGAAGAGAAGTATAGGGAGGGAAATTGAAATGAACCCTAATTATCTACCAAAATAAGCTACAATAAAATCTAAAATAACAAACTCTCAAAGAATTTCTCATGTCTAACCTTGTAGACATTTGGCAAGTGACTTTATTCATGCTGAATCAAGGGTTTAGTCAAAGAAACATAATTAGCCCAAAGTCGTTGAGGATTTGTGTCAAAAAATTTAATATTTGTGAGAATAGAAATCTATCGAAAAATAGAGAAATTATCAATTATCAATGTTTTATGGTGTATAGTTTTGTTATGGCACAAAATTATCAATTATGTAAAGAAGTAGAAAAGACAAAGATCTCCCATGTAAATAATAAAAGTTAACTTGAAGACATGAATGTTTTTGAGTTGTGTGAATAGTAAATCAAATGATAATTTATGACTAAAGAAGATAATACAAGCCTTTGTTTATAGAGGAGAAAGAGAGAGAAATTAACATATGAAACATTTGGGACTTATGTCCTTTTAATATGAAATAATCCCCTCTAATGGGATATTGACGTAACATGATCGTGAGACCAATGAAAAACACACATAGATGCATCAAAATAAATTCTAAAATCACTTAAATTGAGATTTAATTACAAATTAATTAGCATAATGGTGAAAAAGGGTCAAATCTATAGAGAATTAGATAAATTTCTTGAGATATCTTCAAATATGATCAAATTAGACAATAAATTGAGGTAAGAAATGAGGGAAATTAATATTTTTGTAACGAAAACTCAAAGACTAATCTACATAATAAAAAATCACTCAGTTTGAACTTTATCTGTGGGAGAAATCAAAGTGCAAAGTGAGGAAATAAAAATCGTTCTCGAAAGAGGAGAAATTAATAAGATTACGTAAAATTAACCTAATCTATGAATTGAAATTAAAATTAAATGGTATAGAACGAAATATTAGGAGGAAAACGTGTAATCTTACTTGAAAGTATACTTGAAATGGTCCAATCAATTTCTAGATCAAGGCTCTTCATTTCGTGTTTCAAAAAACAGAAATTCAAAGTTCAAGCGGTGAATTATTCTTCATCTCTCAATGAAATCTTGATTTCAAGCACTCCTTGGATGCAAAATTGAGTCTTGAAGAGGATCGAAATAAGAGATTTAAAGATTGAGCTGTCCAAAAGGTTTGATCGATCGAAAATCTAATTATGCATACATCTTTAAAGAGAGAGAATATATATAAAGGGAGAATGGAGCATAGCCGTTCTATCATCTCTTCATCTTCGTACATGCCATCAAGTGGTGACACACAAGCGCGCATGCAATATCATCAGCCACGTCTACCCACACTTCTTAAACAACTTTTTTTAATCATTTTTAATTATAACTAATTCAAAATAAATTCAAAAAAATCCCTAAAAATTAAAAAAAAAATCAAAGTACAACTCTTTTTAATCCAAAATTTTTTGTTTGGTAAAAAATTTAATAATCTTTCAGTCTATACATTTTTATTTAAGATATAGTAAGACAATACATTTCTAACTCAAAAATTCACTTATCTTGATTGAAAAATAAAACTAGAAAAATATATGAGTGTGTATAAAAATAGTTTTCCCTTATTAATTGAATTTTAAACTTAAATAAAAACTCAAATGTAAATGGGGATAATCTATTTAAAAATTTAACTATTTAAATATATGATTAATCCTTAAAATAATGCATTTTGAGATTTATGAAGTAAATTGCATAGAATGATAAATATGAGTTCAAAGTATGATTATATGCTTAAGAATGAAATATTTAATGCCTTAAATTGTATTAATAATTGTGTAATTGCAAGTAGAAATTATATGTTATCAGCTATACCTAATACTCCCCCTTAAGCTCGAGTGTGCAAACCGACTTTGCCCATCTTGGATCCAAAGAAATCATATTTTACACCCATGAGTCTCCAAGTGAAATGTCAACAAATGGGTTTGAGGATGGTACACGAGGTGCTAAAATAACTCCCTTAAACACCTTGGCACAACAAAGTTACAATAAATCTCTATATGCTTAATCCTCTTGTGAAATGCAAGGTTTCCATGTATAAAGATAGCATCATGGTTATCACAACGCATAGGCATAAGAATCAGAGTCATGATACTCAAGTCTTATAGAAAACACTATAGTCATACCCTCTCACAAGGAGTAGCAGCCATATCTCAATACTCAACTTTCACACTATAAAAATAAATGACATTTTGTTTTTTTGAACATGAGGTGACCAAATACCTCCGACATAGGTAAAATACCCTAAAGTCAATTTCTAGTCTCCTATGTACCCAATATATCTAATGTCATAATACGTCTCAATACCATGAAGATTATGGAGCTAATAGATAAGTCATTTTCTAGGGGAACACTTGATGTATGTGTCACATGTCACAGTGTGTTTGAAGATAAGCTTTGGTAGTAGAAATAAAAGCCCCATCACTACTGATCTAGAGAATGTCATCTACATATATTAAAATTACCATGAATCTTGTAGATGTGGTCTTGTGCATCATTTTTCAATCAATATTGTCAAGGGTAAATCCATAAGATATGATAGGACCACCAAATTTTACAACCAAGAAGGAGGACAATGTTTGAGGCCATAGATAGCACGATAGAGAAGGCAAACCTAGGAAGTCTCTCCCAAGTTCACTCCATAACGACCTCTTGCACTAAGTCACCATTTAATAAGGCATTACGTACATCTCACATGGAGAGACTGGTCTTGATTTACTGCTAAAGATAAAAAGAACTCAAAAGAGAGTTTAAGCAGACAACAAAAAATGTCTCAGTGGAGTTAATGCCATGATCTTGAGTGATCTTCTGGCTATGAACCAAACCTCGTGACTGAGCCACAATGCCATCTTCATGATAAATTTAGATTGAAAACCCACATGTACCTCAAAATTTTGGCATTTTTAGGGTTTTATGATATGTAGTGGGCAATGATTTGAACGATATGACAAAGGAATGAGTGACAAGGGCTAGTGCTTTGGAGGATGATTCTATGCTTTGGGTAATGAAGTAGAAGCTAGGGTGTTAATTATAGGAGAAAAAGTTATCTATAGGGTGTTGGGTGCCAAAGTGTTTACACTACGAAAGGAAATCAAAAAATGAGGCCACCTAGAGGTGGAGAAGACAAAGGAGGATCAAATGAAGATGACATTATTGTAGTGGGCATGGAAGTATCTACAATTGGAGAAGAGGATATAGCCGAAGATGTGTAGGGCTTGGTGACAAATGGAGCCAATATTGATGGTGGCACTGATAACATGCAATTTACACATGCAATTATATGATTATTAATGCAAATTAAGGCAAAAACCATTCCACTCTTATGCATGTTATCATATTTTGAGTGTATATCTATCATTTCATGTAATTTATAAGTTATAATCTTTAAAATGAATTATTTTAGGGATAGTTTATTCATAATTAAATAAAAAATTTTAGATTAGATTATTCTCATCTATATTTAAGATTATAATTGGGTTTTAATGTCAAATAATAAGAGAAAATACTTTTTATACACTACTTTATTTTTCTAAGAGAAATGAATGTATTTTTTAGATGAAAATTTATTCTCTTATTATTTTTTAAATTTGAGTTTTTAAAAATGATAGATTATTTAATTTTTGATCCAACAACATAAGTTTGGATTAATTTGGACTTGTATTTTGAGAGTTATAAATTTTCTAATTTTTTTTAAAAAAATTAATTTTTATTTTAGATTTATTTTTGATTTTTTTAAAATAAATAAAAAAATCATCATTTTTATCACGCATTGACATGAAAGTTGATGCAGCGGGCAAATGACGTGTCGCCACATGGCACACGTGTGCATGTCTGTGCATGTGTGGGCACGTGTGTGTGCAGGTGTGTGCGCGTGTGAGATTAGTGGGCTAAGCATACTTTTCATGATATATGCTAAGCTCACTTAACACACATGATTTATATACTCCTTGGATGGCATTTATTTTTTTCATGTGCAACTATCTTTTAATTTCATTTTACGCATGTGATGTGGCGCAACAGGAAGTGCCCGATTCAAGCATTTAATCAAAGTTGTCGATCTTCAATTAAGTCAGGGGTACACGACGCACTCTAATTGGACGACTATTTATTTTGTTTAAAGATATTTTTAATCTCAGCCATTTATTTGAGGAGTTATAATGGATGAGATTAAATGTGCTCGATGGACTTCCGTGACCGCATAGTGACATCTCAGACATTCAATGAAGATCGAATGGTAGGCATTACACGACAATCCAAATTCACGCGATGACTCAACTTCATCTGGGGGCTCCATTTCGAATCAAATGGACACGACTTAATGATGATGATTTGCATCTCGGCGTTTCATCTCAGCCATTAATCGAAGATCAAATACCAAATCTAACGGCTACTCCCAAATTTACCTATTTATACGCATGTTCTTCGATGAAAAATGTATTCTTGGGTGTTTCGAGTGATCGAATTGTTTAGACATCTCAATCCTTGAATCTCTTGCTTTATTCCTCTTCTATATTGATTTCCACATCCAAGGAGTGTTTGAAAGTGAGATTTTTTTGAGAGAATAGGGAGAAATCGGCTCTTGAAATGTTGAAATTCATCTTCAAAATCGTGGAATGAAAAACCCTTGCTTTAGCGACCAATTAGATAATTTCAAGTGCGACTTTGGGTTAGAGTACGTGCTTTTCCTCCTAATCTCTCATCATGTATCATTATATTTCAATTTATAATCATAGATTAATCAAATTTTAGAAAATTTCTTGAAGTTCTCTCTCTGCATGATTGCTTTTTCTTCCTAATTTTTCCTCGTTGATTTCTCTGCAAATACTAATCCAAATCGAGTGATTTTTGATTTCATGGATTTGTCTTAGGGTACTCTTTCTAAAATTACTAAAAATCTCTAATTTTCTCACCTCAATTCCTTATCTGATTTGATCAAATTTGAAGAACATCTCAAAAGTACCTTAATTCTCCGTGGATTTGACCCTTGTTCACCCTTATATTCTTTAATTTATGATTATAATATTCAATTGGTGATTTTATAAATTTTTTTCACACATCTAAGTGTGTTTTCAACGATTGCATGAATACGTATCGTCAGGTACCAAAAGGTAGATCCTCAAGGAAGACAAGGGACGAAGGAGAAGGAATAGTAAAAGAAAGTTGAGGGAAACAAAGTTGTAGGGAGGAGGACACTTGGATAGGAGTGGTGGATTGAGAAAAAGAAATGGAGAGTCCTCATGACAAGTAATATCTATAAAAAATCATATTGACGTGTTTTAGGGATATAACCTTTATAACCATTTTGTTTTAGCAAATAGTGAACAAAGATGCCTTTGAGGGTGCGAGGAGAAAGTTTATATAACAATGATAGGTGGTCATGAACAAATCCATGCAATCAACACCAAGAGTGCATTGGAATGAAGTCATTGAAGAGGCATGGCTCCACTGAAAGGAGAGGATGGATGATAGTTATTGAACTAGAGATAGCAAGGAACATGCAATCTTGATGATAAGTGTGTGAGTAATTTTAAGTAGTGATGATGTTTCATTCTCAAGAACACCATTTTGCTACTAGGTGTCGGGGCATGAGGTTTGATCATCAATTCCCTGATCAACATAAGGTATGAAGAGCTGCGTGGTTGAGTTTAAGCGCATTATTAGTGTGAAGAATCTTTGATAATGCTATATTAAGTGATGAATTCAGTGACAAACAAGCAAATAATATTTCGAACATGATTGCAGTCTTTGGTGAGTATTGCGGGGAGGTGACGAGACTAATTCGTATGGTCGTTAAATACACACGATATAGTGTCAAAACAAAGTCCAAACTTACCAATTTAAAGATTAATTAACGAATTTAAGAGTATAATGGTAAATAAGGGTCGAATCCACGGAGAATTAGAGAAATTTGAGAGATATCTTTGAAATTCGATCAAATCGGACGACGAATTGAGATTAGAAATTGGGAAATTTATGATAATAAGAAAGATAACTCAATTGTGAATCCACGGAATCAAAAATTGAGTGATTTGGAAAATAACTCGCAGAGTAATCAAAGTTTGAAGATAGGAGAAACTTTGTATCGCAAAATTGATTTAAAACTGAAATTAAACTTAATCTACGATTCAAAATGTAAAATTAACACTAAATGATGAAAGATTAAGATGAAAACATGTAATCTAACCCAAATTAGCCTTGAAAATGATTCAATTAATCACCCGATGCATGGCTTTTCATTCCGCATTTTCGAAGACAAAATTGAAGTTCAAGATGTGATTTCTCCTCGATCCCCCGATAAAAATCTGATTTCAAGCACTCCTTGGACGCAGAAACGAGTCAAGAACATGAAGAAATCAAATGGCACTCGAATTGGTGATAACATGCAATCTTAACATGATAAAACATGATTATTCGTGCAATTTAAGACATAAAACATTACATTTATGTGCATGTTATCATACTTTGAGTGCATTTCTATCATTTCATGCAAATTTATGTTATAATCTCAAAATACACTAAATTAGGGTTAATTATGATAAATTAAGGATAAATGATTTTATAACCTATCTTTACTTGAGATTATAAGTGATTTTTAAAGTTAAATAATAAGAGAAATTATTTTTATAAACATTGATTTAAATTTCTAAACTTAAATTTCTTAAGGAAATGAGTGTATTTTTGAAATATAAATTAAAACTCTTGTTATTTAAATATTTTGAATTTTTAGAATGATAGATAATTAAATTTCAGATCAAATGAAAGAAATTTGGATTAATTTAGAGTTGTATTTTAAAAGATATGATTTCTACAATTTTTGGGATTTTTTCTGGATTTTTTCCTTATTTTTCTGATTTAATTTCTATTTAAAAAATGTTAAAAATAAATATAAAAAAAAAAGTAAAAAGCGCGCGGGGCCCGCGCGGGTGCGACGTGGCACGCAAGGCCACGTGGCAGAGCCATGCGGACCCGCGCAGCGCGCCTACGTGGCGCGATATATACTTTATATTTATTTATCATATATATATAAATGGTTCTTTGTCCTTCCCTATATGGGAAGGGTCATACCCGTATAGATCGTCGGGTCTTATAAACCCGACGATCTCTTATCTATTTCTCCGTGTGGGACTAATTCCCACACTTTACTTACCTTGCAGGTGACGTGGAAGCGCGCTGGACGTTGGATCGACGGCGCGCGTCGATCTCGCGTGTCGATCGCGTGAGCGCCGGACCATTGATCGCGATCAGACGCACGTGCTAAATAGAAGAATTATAACGGCTGGATCATCGGCGACGTGGCAGCATCGCACGCGTCGATCGCATGGAGGCCAGGACCACCGAAGATCATCAAAGACACGTGCGTTTAATTAAAACGTTATAACGGCTGAGATGCGTTTACGCGGATCGCATCTCAGCCGTCCGATCGCGATCCAAGGGGCGACAACTGAGGCGTTTTATAACGATCAATCGGGCGGATCATCCAAGCCGTTCATCGGGGATCGGACGGCCGGGATTTATCCGTAACGTTTCATTAAAGGAGCGTTTCATCACGACCGTTGATCGCGCCTTAACGCATCGATCGAACGGCTCTCCTTTTTCGCCCCTATAAATAGACGTGTTCTTCGTCGATGTATGCATTCGAGTTGGATTTCAATAAAATTGACTTGTCTAGACACCGATCCACTCGTTTCTCTTGATTCCATCCTCTTCCTCTTTCATTTCCGCATCCATGGAGGGGTTGAAATCAAGATTTGGTGGAGAATCGAAGGAGAAATCGACGCTTGAAGCCGGTCGTGACGCTCTTGACGTTTTCGGTGATTAATCGGCTTAATCACCTCGTTTTGATCGCTAAACAGGTTTAGTGGAAGCGGTTTTTCCTAGATTATCTTCCTATTATCTTTAATTTTCGTTTAGATTAGGATTTAGCTTTCAATTTCATAGAATTTCATCCAAAATCACGATTTCAACGTCCGAAAATTTCTCTCCACTTCAAATTTCGATTTCTCCGCGAAATCAAGTCCAAATTCGATGATTCTTGATTTCGTGGATTCGTTTTGAAGTCTTCTTTCTAAAAACACCATTTTCCCTAATTTCTAACCTCAATTCATCGTCCAATTTGACCAAATTCTAAAAGATATCTCGAAAATACCTAAATTCCCTGTAGATTCGACCCGTATTTACCATTATACCCCTCAATTCTCTCTTAATTCCCAAATTGGTAAGTTCGGACTTAATTTTTGACGCGATACCGCTTGCAATCGATGACCTCGCAGTTTCGTCTCGTCAATTGGGTGTCTAGACAGTTCGAATTTCTCGAAAATTCAAGGGCAAAACTTCCGTTCGCGAAGAACAGTCTATTTAAAGACAAAATTGGGCGTAACCGTTCGATGAATGGTTCATCACAATTGACGGTAGCGATGATGCTCCCGTTGATGAATCGGTGCCTCTAATCGATGGTCGTTCGATCGGCGATGGAGGGTTGATGTGAGTCCACATCAATCGTGTGAGGAGGCGCTTCGCTTTTGATCGCCCGTTGGATCTTCATCTAACGATCAAGGTGAGTCCACGCGTCTCTCATTTATTCTTCAAGAGGTTCACTTAAGTTGCGATTTAAGCACGTGCTTTGATTGAGATCAGGTGGACCTCGCGTCCACCTCATCTACGCGCGTCGTTTATCGCGCTATCGATCCCACGCGCGGAATGCTGCCACGTCGCCTGAAAACAAAATAAAGGAAAACTAATAGTCCCACAAGGAGGAATTTAAGAGAGACTATCGGGTATATATTGTGTGGTGGATTAAGGTGATCAGCGAGTTCCTCTATGGAACTCTTATAAGTACCATAACCTATGCTCTGCCACATGGCCCTGAGTGCCACGTCGCATCCACGTGTGCTCGCACGAAAAATGCACCCTTTTTGCCATTTTTTAATTTTTAAAATTAATTAAAAATAGAAAATAAACTTAATTAAATTCAGAAAAATTCTAGAAAATTCTCTAAAATTGTAAAAATCATAACTTTCAAAGTACAACTCCAAATTAGTTCAAATTTGTTTTGTTGGATCAGAAATTGAATAATCTATCATTATAAAAATTCAAATTATTAAAAGAATAAGAGAATGAATTTTAATTAGTTTAATACATTCATGTATTTCTTAATTTAACTTTATAAAAATACATAAATGTTAATAAACATCAATTTTGTTATCATTTAATCATGAAAACATCATTATGATCTTAAATATAAATAGGATTAAAAATTATAATGTTTACTTATGTATAATAATCCTTAAATTGATGTATTTTTAGATCATAACATGAAATTATACAAAATTATAGAAATATACTTAAAATATGATAACATGCATACATTTGGAATAATTAATGCCTTTATTTGCATTAATAATCATGTAAATTCGTGTATAAATAGCATGTTATCAGGAGGGTAAGTGATTCCAAATGGAGGTAAGATGCCTACGTGTGGTAGGACCCTAATGACCTAAGGGAAAAGCAAGCATGTAAAAACAAAAAAAAATGCTGCCCCAAGACCCTCCTATCTAGATGTTGAATGTGAGAAGGAAAAGGCCCCATCCTCATTCAAGGACGTAAGGACTACAAACTCGGTCATGAAGTGATAACATGCAATATTAACATGATAAAACATGATTATTAATGCAAAATAAGGCATAAAACATTCCATTTGTATGCATGTTATCATACTTTGAGTGCATTTCTATCATTTCATGCAATTTTAAGCTAAAATCTAAAAATACACTAAATTGGGGTTAATTATGATGATTTAAAGATAAATGATTTTATAACCTATCCTTACTTGAGATTATAAGTGGTTTTTAAAGTTAAATAGTGAGATAAATTATTTTTATAAGCATTCATTTAATTTTCTAAAGTTAAAATCTTAAAGAAATGAATGTATTGTTGAAATAAAAATTAAATCTCTTGTTATTTAAATATTTTGACTTTCTATAATGATAGATAATTGAATTTCAGATCCAATGAAAAAAATTTGGATTAATTTGGGGTTGTATTTTGAAAGTTATGAATTTTCTAATTTTTAGGGATTTTTCCAGAATTTTTATGAATTTATTTTCGATTTAAATCGATTAAAATAATTTAAAATAAGGCAAAAAGGGGGTATTTTCGCAGGGGTCCCATGTGGATGCGACGTGGCACGCAAGGCCACGTGGCAGCACCACGCGGGCCCACGCGGCGTCTACGCGGCGTGATGTGACGCATATTTATATTTATCATATATAGTGGTTATAATATATATAGGTCTTCTGATTATCGGAAGACAATTATTAACCCTCACGTCCATCACATGTTATAAACACGATAGATTTCTTAATTTACTCTGTGTGGGACTAATTCCCTTATTTTAGGTAAGATAGACCGTTGGATTAAAGCGCGTGACGCATCGCGCGTCGATATAGTGGACGCGAGGACCATCCGATCACCGATCAACGCACGTGCGTTAAAGTCCACTTAAGTGAAGCTCGTCAGATTAATCTCGACCATTCATTAATCAATTTATAATGGTCGAGATTAATCGCGATCGGTGGACTCATCAATTCATCAAAACGCATCTCAAACGCTCGATGAAGATCCGACGGACGGCGTTTCACGCATTTTATAACGCATCAACACGTGGCCTCCTTTCACGTGTCCGATCGCGATCGGACGGCCGCGACTTAATGGTAACGGTTCGTGATGAACCATTTCATCAGAGCCATTAATCAAGGCGATCGGACGGTTACGCCCAATTCGCCTATAAAACAATGTGTTCTTCGATTTTGTAAGACATTCTCGGATGTATTCATCAAATTGATCTATCTACACCCCTCCATCCTTGAATCTCTCGCTTCTAATCTCTTCTAGACTCGATTCCGCATCCACGGAGTGATTAAAAGTGAGATTTCGCCGATCGATCAAGGAGAATTCGTCTCTTGAACACCGATGCTTGCGTTTGAAATCTCGAAATGAATAGTCATCGATCAGGCGGTCAATTGGATCGTTTTGATCGCTATCTCGGGTTAGAAAACAAGTTTTCCCTCTAATCTATCGTCTTGTATCATCAATTTGTAATTTTGGATCATAATTTAGTTTAATTTTATCCTTAATTTTGGTTTATGTTCTTCCGATTTTCAGAAATATCATCCCACTTCGCTCTTTGATTTCTCTGCGATTACTAATCCAAATCGAGTGATTTTTTATTTCGTGGATACCTCTTTGAGTTATCTTTCTAAATATACCTTTTTCCCTAATTTCTCACCTCAATTCATCGTCCAATTTGATCAATTTCTAAAAGATCTCTCAAAAATACCTTATTTCTCTGTGGATTCGACCCTTATTTATCATTATACCCCTCAATTCGAATTATTTTCATCAAATTGGTAAGTTCAGAATTATTTTTGACACGAGACTGTGTGAAATCAACGACCTCGCGGTCACGTCTCGTCATGGGGGCAACCCTCAACTCCATGTTTCTCTACAATTGGTGAGATGTAGGAGTGTTTCCCTAACTCTAGTCCTATTGTCTAGTCTATGGAGGTGTAACAATTGTCGTAGGTACTTGATGAAATAACACAAATCACAAGGCAAAGAGCGGGCATTCAACATTGGGAGGGGGCAGACAACAAGGATAGATGTAGATGAATAGTGGCATAAAGTAATAGATGAGTGACACGACGAACAACAACAATCTCTACCTCTAGGGAATGGTATGTAGGCGCTACGAAGAATGTAGTAGATTCAATCGAGAATCACAATTGTGATATCAAAATAAGGCAATGGCAATGTGGGATCACGGTGTTGATGCATTCATGATGATGCATTGTGAGTACACTGGGCACATTGCAACATGCAACGGTATGGCTTGAATTGCACAGATCTATTACACACACAGAGTCATTGTGTGACAGTGTGAAATCATAGTGCGGTGACAAGTCAGATGATGCTTGTAGCAAATGAAAACTTGTACGAGAGGGTGCTTGTGGGTGAGGGTGGCAAAAATGTGAGGGGTGACTGACAAAGCGTTTGTGCAGTCGTTAAAACACACAAACGTCGGTCAAACAAAATTTATAAATCCGAACTCACAAAGATAAAGATAAAAAATCAAGTAAAGTGTAAGTATCGGGTCGATCCACAGAGAACAAGGTTGACTTTAATTCCACAGTTGACTTGGTCAAACTTAGGTTTAAGAGAGGTATTAAGGAAGTAAAAATAAGATGTTATGAATAGAAATGATATAAATATACTAAATAAGAAATTTTAAGATTTGAGGTCTCGGATTTGACAGAGAAAAGTCAAAAGTCAAAGTCAAAGCATTGACTTTGACCAATAGTCAAAGTTCTGTAAAATCAGAGAATCAAAAGATGTCAGAAGATTACGAAAATTATATATTTGAAAACTAGAGAGAAAATGGAATTTATTGATATAGAACTCGTGATTTTTCGATAAGAAATGGATTTACTATGAATTATTGAAAATCAAAGATCAAAAAATTCCTGAAATGAACACTTTAGAGAAAATCTTCAAATTGACTGGACAAATGATATCCAAATCTTGTAATTTATATATCAATAGAAATCTAAGAACCAGAAGATTCTAAAGAGACCAACATTATCGAATTCCAATTTATATTTTGAAAGTAATGACCCCGAAAATCAACGCTGAAATCCGGATTGAAAATGAATAGTGCTCGGTCAAACGTTAAATTGAGGGGTCAAATAAACTCGAAATTCGACGAATTTGCTATCCACGGAAAGCTGATGAAATAAGAAATTTAATAAACCAAAATCAGGTGATTCAGAATTATAATCAGAGAGATATCCTTTTTTCAATATTAGCAAAATTTCAGACTAAAATTGGGCAAAATTAAAGAACACTAAGAACTAAAATGCAAAATTAAAGATCTAAAACTAATTAAAACTCAAATTATCATCTGATAATTGATCGAATCTCACTACTAACCTGATTTCCGCAAGAATGGGGGTTCAATTCACTCAGATTGAAGCGGATTTGGCTTGATTTCTTCCTCGCCGACGTTCGGCGTTCAAGGGGAAAATCCAATGAAATCCGATGGAATTCGTGATCAATCCCGCTCCGATTTTGATCAAAATCGAGTCTAAACGCGGGGGATCACGAAAGAACTCAAGATCTTTCTTTCAAATTGCTTAATTCCTTCACGATTCAATCAAGAGTTAAGAAGAAACAAGGGAGTACATCAGTTGTTAAAGGAGAATTTCTGCCCGATTTTAGGGCCGTTTGATCCAGTCGGGAGAGAGATTTGATGGCCACGACCGCACGATGATCGTGGCCCATCAGTTGGAGGGATTGTGGCTCCTGATTTCGCGATGAATGAGCCATGATCGCGCGTTGATCGTGGTTCTTGGTCTTGCTCAGTCCACCGTCCGATGAAGATCTTGTGGTGGCTCACGATCGCGCGTCCGATGAAGATCTGACACTCCGGAAGCCTCCACGCGTCACCAGGTGAGCCATCGATCTGCCGTTTTGATTCGCCCGTCCGATGAAGATCGGGCGCTCCCATTGCAGCCACGTGGCGATCGGTGAGCCCTTTGATGGCGATCACTTAAACATTATTTCACGCACGTGCTCCATTGATGATCGCGTGGACTCGGGTCCACGCGATCTCCATCATCTTGATCGAATTCGACGCCTACCGTGCGTCTGACGAGACGAGACTGCGAGGTCGTCGATTTCACATGGTCTCGTGTCAAAAATCAAGCCTAACTTACCAATTTTGGGAATTAATCATGAATTGAATGGCATAATGGTAAATAAGGGTCGAATCCACAGGGAATTAACGTATTTTCGAGATATCTTTTGGAAATTGATCAAATTGGACAATGAATTGAGGTGAGAAATTAGGGAAAATGGTGGTTTTAGAAAGATAACTCAAAGATCTATCCGTGGAATCAAAAATCCCTCGATTTGGATTAGTAATCACGGAGAAATCAAAGATGGAAGTGGGAGGAAATTTTGAGAATTGCGAAGAACACAAATTAAAATTAAAAACGAAATTGAACTAAATTGAAATCCTAAACCTAAAATTGATGATACATGACGATTGATAAGAGGAATAACTTATTTTTTAACCCGAGATAATGATCAAATCGATCCAATTGATTGCCGGATCGACAGCTATTCATTCTGCGAATTCAATCGTGAACATCGGTGTTCAAGAGACAAATTCTCCTCGCACGATCGTCGAAATCTCACTTATAAACACTCTGTGGACGCGATTTCAAGTCTAGAAGCGATTACAAGTGGGAGATTCAAGAGAGGAAGGGTATAGATGAGTCAATTAGATGAAATCCTCCTCGAATGCTTACAAACGACGAAGAACACGTCGATTTATAGCCCAAATTGGGCGAAACCGTCCGATCGGTGCATTAAACTCCATCAACGGTCCAGATCAAAACGCCTCAAAGTGAATCGTTACGAATATATCGCGATCGCCAGATCTCATATGGACGCTCCAGATTTATCCTCGCGATGTGCATTATAAAACGCATGAAACGGCGCCCGTTGGATCGCGATCTAACGCTCCAAATGCGTTTGATCGCGTGAAATCGTGGCCGTTATAACACCGTTTTTAAGCCACGTGCGCGATCAGCTGATCGGTGGTCCGGCGTTCACGCGATCGATGCATCAGGTTCCGCGCCATTGATCCGACGTGTGTGATGCCGCCACGTCGGATGAAATCAGGGCCGTTATAACTTGTTTAAAAAGGCACGTGGTCTTGATCTTGATCCATGGACCACGCGTCCACTTGATCGGTGCGCTCCGATCGCGATCCGACGCCTCACATCGCTCCACGTGGCCTACGTTTAAAACACTGTGTGGGACTTTAGCCCCACACGGAAAAAATTAGTGGAATCCGTCGGGTTTATATGGCCCGACGGATTAAAGGGTCGAATACCCTTCCGGACTACGGAAGGCTGACTATACCCATTATATATATATATATACTATATAGCATAGATACATAAATGCATATGTCGCGTGGGCCCGCGTGGCGCTGCCACGTGGCCTTGCGTGCCACATCGCATCCACGTGGCCCCGCGCGGAAATTAAACCCTTTTTGTCATTTAAATAATTATTTTAAACGTTTTAAATCAAAAATTAAATTGGAAAAATTCAGAAAAAATCCCTAAAAATTATAAAAATCATATCTTTCAAAATACAACTCTAAATTAATCCAAATTTCTTTCATTTGATCTGAAATTTAATTATCTATTATTCTAAAAAGTCAAATTATTTAAATAACAAGAGATTTAATTCTTATTTTAAAAATACATTCATTTCTTTAAGATTTTAACTTTAGAAAATTAAATGAATGTTCATAAAAATGATTTCTCCTATTATTTAACTTTAAAAACCACTTATAATCTCAAGTAAAGATGGGTTATAAAATCTTTAATCTTTAATTCATCATAATTAACCCTAAATTAACGCATTTTGAGATTATAACATAAAATTGCATAGAACCATAGAAATGCACTCAAAGTATGATAACATGCATATAAATTGAATGTTTTATGCCTTATTTTGCATTAATAATCATGTTTTATCATGTTAAGATTGCTTGTTATCAGCGTCCACGTCACCTGCACATGTTTAACTCCGCGGGAACTTAGTCCCACACGGAGGAAAAAGAAGAAAAACACGGTGTTAAATAGGGGGGTGGTTTAACGCTATTGTGTTACCGCCCCAATTCTCTAACCAGGGCCCACGGGTTAGTGGGCCCTGCCATGTGGCGCCCCTCACGGGCGTCCGCGTGGACCCGCGTGGCCTCTTGCCACGTGTCTGCGCCCTGTGCGCCACCTGCGCCTCACGTGGGCTCGCACGGCCCTACCACGTGGCCTTGCGTGCCGCGTCGCATCCGCGCGGGTCCCACGTGCCACGTCAGCTCCGCACGCCACGTCAGCTTCACGGGGTCTGTGGAATAAAAACCCCCTTTTTCGCTTTTTTAATTACAAAATACACTTAAAAATCAAATAAAAAATCTGAAAAAAGGGTAGAAACTTCATAAATTTTTAACTTAAAAAATAAAACTCCTTTTTCAATTAAATTTTCTCCATTGGATTTCAATTTCTTTTCTTTTTAATATCATGCCATCAAAAATATACTTTTAGAAGAAGAAAATAAGATGCATTAAAAATAACATAAAGGCATTCCTTAAAATCTTTCCCTTTTAATCATCCAATAATTTCCTTCTTATATTTAACCTTTAAAATCATTTACTAAAGTCAAAATAAGTCACAGAAAGAACTTAATTCCTATTAATTTAACCTTTCAAAAAGATTGATCATCAAGAAAGCACATAATTATCCCTAATTTATGAATAAATATGAACTCTAGTGTGATGGCATACCAATGGAGAAAATTCATAAAAATTATGATAACATGCATCATATTCACATAAAATAAGCATGAATATGAGTTAATTAGGCAAGAATTTAAGTTATAAATGCATGTTATCACACCCCCCCAAATTAAATCATTGCTAGTCCCTTAGCATTAGAAAGATAAAGAATGTGTAATAGGACTAACAAACTTTATAAAATCATGGGTTAAGCATTGATAGAATCTGAAATGAATGTTCTACCTTAAATAAAGCCAGGAAGAAAGTAATGTACTAGAAGCTTTGGGTCACGACATTCCTCCAACAAACACTTTAATCCACCAAATGAACTAAGAATCCTCTTGCTCTACATACTAATAGAAATATACATAATTAAAAAAAAATTCATCATACCAAACCAATCGTCGCTTTCTCCTTGCACTATGGATATGAATGATAAGGGCACAAGAAGTAGAAACAAGCATCATCCTTTTCATACATAATGGCTATAAAATAGATTCGGCTAAAACACATGGGAGGTAGCTTACCATTCTAATTCTACTTTTTATTCTTTTTCTTTCTTTCATCCTAATTCTATTTTTTTATCTTTTTCTTTCTTTCAAATTCTACTTTATTCATCCTAATTCTACTTGCTGCAAGCTTTTTTGAAGAAAGATATTAGATAATTCAGAATTTGAAATTTATAAGGATTTTTATGCAACTTTATTGAAAATAACATTACTCACTTCATGGTGCTCATCCTACCCATGTGTCGGCCTTAGTAGACATGCAGCTTATTCCCCCGAAGAGGATTTGGTGTCTCTATGGATCAGGGAGCTTCACTATATCAATAATAGTAGTGCCAATAAAGGATGATACAAGGTACGACTTGCTATGGAAAGCAGAAGGATGTGCATGCAAGGAGTCATTAACTCAAGATTTATAAAGAATGTGGTGGCGTACGACCCCCGTCGCCACCAAGGCACGACACTACGGCACCGGTGGAGCCGACACCTACGCGCGTCCAGCCCCCTCGACAGGCGAAGACGAAGGATCCCGAGTTTCACTACACCAAGTGAGACCCTCTTCTCGCCACGAGCTCGCGCGTGTAGAGCTATCTTTCCCGTTTTCTCTTTATTATGTTTTTATTTAGCCCGCACGTGTTTAAGCGGGCCTTTGCATGTCTTTCTCTCTCTCTTTAGGCCGCCGGGTGGGCTTCCCTCTGTTTCGGGACCCTAGCCTAAGGCCCTTTCTCTTTTGTGAACCCTTATTTTATTTCTATGAGTATGGGTGTGGGTTGTGGGCCTCAAGTGGGCCCTTTCCTCTCTAGGCCCATCAAGGGCTCTATAAGAGGGGAAGGGACCCCCCCACAAACCCTAGCCGTCATTTGAGAAAAAAAGAAGGAAGATCCTCTTCTCGAGTGGCTGCTCATGGAAAGTTAGGGGAGGAGTCCAACCGCCGACGCCGCCGCACCGAACGTGCCGCCGCCGCCGCCGCATCCGCCGCCACTCCTTGCTCTATCTCCGGGTGTGTTGAACGCGCCGCCTTCGCCGCCGCCTCAGCCGCCATCGCCGCCGCCTCGAGCTCAGCCACCGCCGCCGCCGCGCCGCCGCCGCCATGCCGTCGCCCGACCGTAGACGCCGCCGCCATCGCCGCCCAAAGCCGCCGCTAACGCCGCGCTGCGCTGCCGCCGCCGCCGCCTCCAGCCACGTCGCCCGCCATCCCGACGCTGCCGTCGCACGCTCCGTACGCCCTCCTCCCGTTCGGGGGACGCCGCCGCACCGCCGACCACCGCCGCTGCGCTGCCCGCCCGATCGCCGCCAGACCTAAAAAGAAGAACGAGAATCGATCGGACGATTCCCGCCGAGCCGACTCGGCGGGAATCGCCCGCCCCTGAGTTCGCCTCACCGAGCCGCCCGGGTCCACCCACCGCGCTGGCTCGAGCCCTCCGCGCCGACCCAGCCCCTCACGGCCAGAGCCAGCTCGCTCCGCACCGAGCCGGCCCGAGTCCACCGAGCCGGCCCAGCACCTCGCGACCGGGTCAGCCGCCCGAGCACTCCGGCCGCCCGCCGGTCCGGGACCAGGCCCTCGACCGAGACCCGGTCCCGGCCTACCCGAGCCGAGCCGGCCGACTGGGCCAAGCCTGTCCGAGCGGTCCAGCACGGCCTCTGCTCGCCGAGACCGGCCTAGACCGGTCTAGACCGGTCCAGACCGGACCAGACCGGTCCAAACCGGTCCACAGCGGTCCAGACCGGCCCAGTGACGCCCGGGACGGTCCCGACCGCTCCGACCCACTCCGGTTCGACCCCCGGACGTCGTCTACTATCTCCGTGTGTTCGCTGCGCTCGTTCTACTCGCCTCGTCTCATCACCGCACGCATCACGCCGACCGCCACCCGTGTTCCGTCGCCGACTCGCCCGGTGTTCGACATCGCTGCCGCGCCCGACGACTTCCCACGCCCCGACCGACCGGGCTCGCGCCCCGCAGGTTAGGCACTCATCCCCCTTACTTTATTTTGAAGTCTATATTTCCTTCAGTACTTCCCGCATTTGTCTCCACCGCCTGCGGGCCTAGCTAGGTTGAGTGACGTCAGGGCTCGGGATTGGGAATCGTGGATCCGGCCGCCGGGTTGACGATCGAGCTGCTCCGACGACCCGAGGCTGCTCTCTCCCCTGCATCGACGGATCTGGGAGGACTCCCGCTCCATCCTACTCGGCGTACCCCAGGATCGCCGTGACGACGCCTTGGTCGGTCGACTGCTTGAGGAGACCTTAGATATCATTGCATCACTCAGAGCACGTAGATCATCCCCTCCTTAGTTTCCCCTTAGAGGACATTAGCGCCGGACCGATTCACCCCGTCGGTCCTGCATCAGAATGAGTAGATGAGAAGTATAGAAAGTTTTAAAAAATTATACTATGAGCTTGAGTAAATCTTTAGTTTGGATTTTATAGTTCCCCAAAGGAATACCTAGATCCATAATTCCATCGACTCTACCATCTCCCAACATAACACTTAAGGTTGCTCTCCCCACGACTTTCTAAACAAGTGGAGATGTTAATGTACTCTATGCTTTACTATTTAATGTGGTTTTGGAAAGATTATTTTTGTGTTCACATGTTTAAAAATTAGATCATGCATAGAATATCAAATGAATGAATGCAAAAATTTTAAAAATTTTAAGTTTTCTAGAAAACTCCCCCCCCCATGCTCATTCCTTTTATTGTCCTCAATAAAAATCAGCATGCTCATGGAAAAGTGATAACAATCATTATGCATGGCATGCAACACTAGTAAAAAGGAAAAGACACGTAAGGGATAAAAGAAAAACTTAGCGAGAATTTGCATCGGTTGCATTCTTCTCTTCATTTGTGGAGTTGTTTTGGAGCTGAATTTCTTCTTTTGATGTTCCCTTCTCCTTAGCACCTAATAAACTTATAGAGAAAAAATAGAAAACATCAAAGCAAACAGAAAATATAAAAGTAAAAATAAATACAAAAAAAAAGAACAAAAGTAGAAAGTAAATGCAAAACGAAAGATAAAGATGGGTTGCCTCCAAACAAGCGCTAAGTTTTCCATCTTTAGCTAGACGTAATGCCCTCTAACGACTAACTAGTGGCTGAGATCTCAAGGGATTACAGCTCTTCACTATGGGGAGGTGGGGGTCCTTCACCAATATATGGTTTCAACCTATGTCCATTTACCTTGAAGAAATTCTTGGTCTTGGGATCTAAAATCAAGACCGATCCTTTGTCAAACACTTCAAGGATTTCATATAGACCATCCCACCTTGAGCGCAATTTTCCTGGAAAGAGTTTAAGACGAGAATTATAAACTCATACCTTGTCATGAACATGAAAATTTTTCCTATTAATGTGCTTGTCATGAAAGGCTTTATTTTTGGCCTTATAAATCTCGGCATTTTGATATGACTCATTCTGTAATTCTTGGAGCTCTTGAAGTTGTAGAAGTCTTTCTTTTCCAGCTTGATCAAGAGATAGATTGAGATTTTTAATGCCCCAATATGCTCTATGCTCTAACTCGACGGGGAGGTAGAAAGGTTTGCCAGAAATGAGCCTAAAAGGAGACATCCCGATGGGTGTCTTGAATGCGGTACGGTAGGCCCATAGAGCATCGGGTAGCTTCGCTGCCCAATCTCTTCCATCCGTACAAATGATCTTCTTCAAGATGTTCTTGACTTTTCTCTTGCTGACTTCTACTTGGTCATTCGCTTGGGGGTGATATGGGGTCGTGACGCGATGGTGGACTCTATATTTCTTAAGTAAATTCCTGAAATGAGAGTTAGTAAAATGAGATCCACTATCACTAATAATAGCTCTAGGACAACCGAATCGGGAAAAGATATTGTTAATAATAAACTTATTAACCACTCGATGATCGTTTTTCCTCGTCGGTATCGCCTCGACCCATTTGGACACATAATCCACCGCTACAAGAATATACTCTTTTCCCTCCGACGGTGTAAATGGTCCCATAAAGTCAATCCCCCAAAGATCAAAAATTTCTACCTCAAGGATAGTTTGCAAGGGTATTTCATCTCGCTTTGAGATGTTTAATGCGGATTAGCACTTTAGACATTCCTTACAATACTTGATCGCATCCTTGAATAGAGTTGGCAAATAGAAGCTACTTTGTAGCACTTTTGCTCTAGTCTTTCTCGACGCAAAATGTCCTCCATATAAAGATAAGTGACACATCGATAAAATATGCTCTTGTTCCTCCTCCAGAATGCATCGCCGAATAATCTGATCAGCCCCTACATGGAACAATTGGGGTTCTTCCCAAAAATAATATCTAACATAATAGGAAAATTTCTTCTTTTGATGCGTGTTCCAATAATCGGGGACAGATTTTGTGACTAAGTAATTAACAATATGCACAAACCAAGGTACCTTAGTCGCAATGGCGAGGAGCTGGTCATCGGGGAATGTGTCACAAATCTCACCTAAGGATGTGGTATGAAGTCGAGAAATATGATCAGCCACTGAGTTCTCACTTCCCTTCTTATCTTTGATCTCCAAATCAAATTCTTGAAGGAGGAGAACCCATCTAATCAGTCGCGGTTTAGCCTCTTTCTTGGACAACAAGTACTTCAATGCGGCCTAAACTTCTCCAAAGCAAAGACAACCGCTAACAGCTCTTTCTCCGTAGTCGTGTAATTAAGTTGAGCGTCGGCTAGCGTCTTGCTGGAATAATATATGGTGGTCGGCTTTTTGTCGATTCGTTGCCCCAAAACCGCGCCCACTGCAAAATCAGAAGCGTCACACATAATCTCAAAAGGTAAGTCCCAATTAGGACTTTATAAAATAGGTGCTTCCACTAATGACTGCTTCAGCTGAATAAAGGCGTGCTTCCCTTCTTCCTCAATGTTAAAATCTTTTTCCTTGCATAGAAGAGAAGTCAGTGGTTTTGAAACTTTAGCAAAATCTTAAATAAAGTGACGATAAAAACCAACATGCCCTAGGAAACTTCTAAGTTCCCTTATCGACTTAGGGAGTGCAAGGTCTTGGATTACCTCAACCTTGGCCTTGTCCACTTCCAAACCTTTGCTTGAGACTAAATACCCAAGCACTATACCTTCTCTTACCATAAAGTGGGACTTCTCCCAACTAAGGACTAGGCGTTTCTTAACGCAAATGTCGAGGATTTGCGTTAAGTGCTCTAAGCACGCATCGAAACTTGGCCCGAAAACTGAAAAGTCGTCCATGAAGACCTCCATGCTCTCTCCTATAAAATCAGAGAAGATGGCCATCATGCACCTCTAGAAAGTGGCAGGAGTGTTACATAATCCAAATGGCATGCGCTGAAATGCATATGTGCCAAATGGACATGTAAACGTCGTCTTCTCCTGATCATCGGGATGTATCCCTAACTGATTATACCCGGAGTAGCCATCTAGGAATCAATAAAATCCTTAACCTGAAAGCTTGTCAAGAATTTGGTCCATAAATGGCCAAGGGAAGTGGTCCTTTTTCATCGCGGCGTTAAGCTTCCCATAGTCAATGCATACTCTCCACTTCGTCGGAAGACGCGTCTCAATTTCTTCGCCCTTGTCATTTGTCGTCACGGTGATTGATAACATGCAATCTTAACATGATAAAACATGATTATTAATGCAATTTAAGGCATAAAACATTACATTTATGTGCATGTTATCATACTTTGAGTGCATTTCTATCATTCTATGTAATTTTATGTTATAATCTCAAAATGCATTAATTTAGGGTTAATTATGATGAATTAAAGATTAGAGATTTTATAACCCATCTTTACTTGAGATTATAAGTGCTTTTAAAGTTAAATAATAAGAGAAATTATTTTTATAAACATTCATTTAAATTTCTAAACTTAAAATCTTAAGGAAATGAGTGTATTTTTGAAATATAAATTAAATCTCTTATTATTTAAATATTTTAAATTTTTAGAATGATAGATAATTAAATTTCAGATCAAATGAAAGAAATTTGGATTAATTTGGAGTTGTATTTTAAAAGATATTTTTACAATTTTTAGGGATTTTTTCTAAATTTTCCGATTTTATTTTCTATTTAAAAACGTTTAAAAATAAATATAAAAAATATAAAAAGCACGCGGGTCCCACGCGGGTGCGACGTGGCACGCAAGGCCACGTGGCAGAGCCACGCGGACCGGCGCAGCGCCTACGTGGCGCATTTTATATTTATAGTATTTATATTATTATTATATATATAAAATGGGTCTTCAGCCTTCCCTAGATGGGAAGGGTTATTAACCCTCTTAAATGTCGGGACTTATATACCCGCCATTTCTATTTATTTCTTTCCGTGTGGGACTAATCCACACATCTCTCTTACCCTGCAGGTGACGTGGCGCGACGATGGGCGTTGGATCTCGTGGACGGACGATCGAAAGGCGTCGATCGCGTGGAGCGCGGACCATAGAAGATCAATGAAACACGTGCTTCTTTAAGGCGAGTTATAACGGTCCGATTCGCCGCAACGTGGCAACATCACACGCGTCGATCGCGTGGAACACGGATCATCAAACCGCATCAACGCACGTGCTTAATCGGAAGCGTTATAACGGTCCAGATCAGACCTCGGAGGAAGCATCTGGAGCGTCGGATGAAGATCCAACGGACGCGATTCAAGGCGTTTTATAACGCATCTTGGGGGATCCAATCCGGACCGTTGATCAAGATCAGACGGTCATGACTTAATCGAAACGGTCCACGATGGACCATTTCATCGTAACCATCGATCGAAACGATTAGATGGTTACGAAAATTCACCCTATAAAATGACTCGGTCTTCACGTTTGTAAGCATTCGAGTTGGATTTCAATCAAATTGACTTGTCTAGACACCGATCCACTCGTTTCTCTTGATTCCATCCTCTCCCTCTCTCATTTTCGCATCCATGGAGGGGTTGAAATCAAGATTTGGTGGAGAGTCGAAGGAGAAATCGCAGCTTGAAGCTCGGCGTGACGTTCTTGGCATTTTCGGCGATTAATCGGCTTAATCACCTCGTTTCGATCGCTAAACGGGTATAGTGGAAGCGGTTTTTCCTAGATTATCTTCCTATTATCTTTAATTTTCGTTTAGATTAGGTTTTAGATTTCAATTTCGTAAATTTTGCTTCTAAATCACGATTTTAACGTCCGAAAATTTCTCTCCACTTCAAATTTTGATTTCTCCGCGAAATCAAGTCCAAATTCGATGATTCTTGATTCCGTGGATTCGTTTTGAAGTCTTCTTTCTAAAAACACCATTTTCCCTAATTTCTCACCTCAATTCATCATCTAATTTGACCAAATTCCAAAAGATATCTCGAAAATACCTAAATTCCCTGTGGATTCGACCCTTATTTACCATTTTACCCTTCAATTCTCTCTTAATTCCCCAAATTGATAAATTAGGATTAATTTTTGACATGAGACCGTGTGAAATCGACGACCTCGCGGTCTCGTCTCGTCAGTGATCCCCGCCTTCTTGGGGACAACATGCACCGGACTGACCCATGGACTGTCGGAGATGGGATATATGATACCTGCATTAAGCCATTTGAGGATTTCATCCTTAACGGCATCCCATACCTTAGGGTTTAGCCGTCTTTGTGCCTCTCTAGAGGGACGAGAGTCGTCCCTCTAGGAAAAATGTGATGCGTGCACAAAGAGGGATCACCTCCTAAGGTCCGACATGTTCCATCCAATCGCTTTCCTTTTTCGCCCTCGCAAGACCGCCAATAACTCTCCTCTTGGTCCTGATCTAGCTGCGAGGATATAATAACTGAGTTAGCACAATGATGATCAAGAAAATCATATTTGAGCGTAGAAGGTAGCGCTTTTAGCTCGGGCTGCCGTCTCGCCGGAGGGAAATGGATCATCCTGGGCCTCCTCGAAAGCTCCTCATCCTCACAGCCGCCATCATCTCCTCGATACAACCTCGAGATCTCTCGGATCCTCGTAAATACCGATGGCGCCACACTCATCGCACTCATGTGATGATGTTGCATCAACTTGTTGATGCTCACCTTCATCATGCTATCTCCAACCCTGAAATATAACTTCCCCCTTGCCCCAATCGGTGATCGCTTTCGTAGTAGCTAAGAATGGTCTCCCTAATATGATGGGAGAGTCGGTAAAGTCGTTCGTGGATTTCATATCCACGATAGTAAAGTCTACCAGAAAGTAGCAGTTTTTGACCTTAACTATCACATCTTCCACCACGTGGTGAGGTCGTCTCACGGATCCATCCGCTAAGCTCAACTCGATAAATAATGGCTGCAACTCGCCAAGTGGACAAATGTCATACACTCCCTTCGGGAGGATATTAACACTAGCCCCTGTGTCGAGGAGAGATCGAGTGAAAGTCCTACCCCCTATCTCACAACTAATCATGGGAGCTCCCGGATCACGTCGCTTATGAGGAAGCGTACTCAGCATGATAGAATGACGAGACGAAACCGCGAGGTCGTCAATTTCACGCGGTATCGTGTCAAAAATTAATCCGAACTTACCAATTTGGGAAATTAAGAGTGAATTGAAGGGTATAATGGTAAATAAGAGTCGAATCCACAAGGAATTTAGGTATTTTCGAGATATCTTTTAGAATTTGGTCAAATTGGACAATGAATTGAGGTGAGAAATTAGGGAAAATGGTGTTTTTAGAAAGAAGACTTCAAATCGATTCCACGGAATCAAGAATCATCGAATTTGGACTTGATTTGGCTGAGAAATCGAAATTTGAAGTGGAGAGAAATTTTCGGACGTTAAAATCGTGATTTAGAATGAAAATTTACGAAATTGAAATCTAAAACCTAATCTAAACGAAAATTACAAAGATAATAGGAAGATAATTCTAGGACCGCCTCCACTAAATCTGTTTAGCGATCGAAACGAGGGTGATTAAGCTCGATTAATCACCGCAGAAACGCCAAGAACGTCCAATTGAATCTGTCAAGAGCGGAGCAATTGTTGGAAGGAAGGAAGGAGAGAGAAGCGGCGAGAGGGAGAGAGCGTGAGAAAGCAAAACATGGGGAGGAGAGAGAGAAAGGGAGTCGGCATGAAGTTAGGAGTTGTACGTGATGGGATCCGAGGGATTGATAACTTTATAAGAAATTTTGATCAAAAGCATCAAATGCAGCAGAATTCATTGAGATCGATATTCAAAATACCAAGCCACTCAAGAATAAGGTGATCCTATCATCTAGTATGAATGAGAAAACATACTTACAAGGGTTTCCTTTGGAAAGACTTTCTTAGGAAGCCATTTCTAGTGTCTAACTCCTCTAGCAGTATCCACATGATCTCCCATATGGTTGGATCTCTTCCTCTTCAAAGCTCTTCACCAAGAGAGAAAGAGAAGGAAAGGAGAGAATTTCCCACAAGGCTAGCGTGGGCTCTAATCGGTGCATTTTTATACGTCGTAAAATCACAAAAATGCCGCCAAACAAAAATTTATAAAACTGAACTCACAAAAAGATAAGATACATAAAAATCAAGTAATGTGTAAAGTATCGGGTCGATCCACGGAAGCCGGGGTTGACTGATCGTAGAGTTGACTTGGTCAAACTTAGGTTTTAAAGGGGTTTTAAAATCAGTAAAAATAAGAAGTAATTAGTGGAAATGATATAAATAAGCTAAATAAGAATTTTTAAGAATTTAATTCTCGGATTTGACACAGAAAAAGTCAAAAAGTCAAAGTCAAAGCATTGACTTTGACCAACGATAGGTGTTACGTAAAATCGAGAGAATCAAATAGAGTCGAAGATTACGAAAATTATATATTTGGAAAACTAGAGAGAAAATAGAATTTATTGATATATAATTATTGATGGATAAGAAATGGATTTACTATGAATTGTGAAAATCAAATATCAGAAAATCCCCGAAATGAACACCTCAGAGGAAATCTTCAAATTCACCGGTCAAATGAAATCCAAATCTTGAAATTTATATGTAAATGGAAAGCTAAGAATCATACGAATCTAAAAAGAGCAAAATTATCGAATTATGCTTTGTGAATTAAAGGTAATTGGCCCCTAAAGTCAACGTTTGACTTCTGATAAAAGATGAATAGTCCTCGGTCAAACGTCAAATTGGAGGGTCAAATGAACTCGGAATTTGATGAATTTGCTATCTACGGAAAGCTGATGAAAAGAGTAATCGAGTGAAACAAAAATCAAATGATTTGGAATTATAATCAGAGAGATATACTATTTTCAAAATTAGTAATTTTTCAAACTCGAATTTGGGGAAAAAGCAAATTTGCTCGGATTCTTCCTTGTGGACGTTCGGACTTCAAGGGGAAAATTCGATGAAATCAGAGAGAGAATTCGTGATCAATCCCGCTCCAATTGATTCGAAATCGGAGTCTCGCCAGCGATCACGATGAACTAGAATCCTCCTCGAAATTTGCTTAATTTACTTCACAAATCGATATTTTCCTCAAAGGAGCTACGAGCCGGGCGACCCATCGCGACGCTGATCGGGCGACGATCGCGACGCTGACGGCGACGATCACGAGCATCGATCTAGGCGACGCATCACGGATCGCTGATCGGGCCACGATCACAAGCGCCGACATCGTGATCTTGATTTCTCCTCTATCAATCACCGTCGGATTCAGTGGAAAACTTGTGACGTTGATTCCGCTGATGTCGTGGCTCCTCGATCAGGTGTCAATGCGCCACGTATCACGCGCTGATCGGGCCACGCATCGGCGCAGCGACGCCACGATCGCGTGTCGATCGTGGTTCTCTCGCTAGACACGATCCACCATTCCGATGGCGCATCTCCCTAAGAGATCACGATCACGCATTCGATGAAGATCGGGCGCCCTGCAAAAGTCTCCCACATCGCGCCCGCATGAGAGGAAAATC
>CM044114.1:9693810-9883978 GCA_024174645.1 Lemna minuta | reverse complement strand
AATTGGGTGTCTAGACAGTTCGAATTTCTCAAAAATTCAAGGGCAAAACTTCTGTTCGCGAAGAACAGTCTATTTAAAGTCGAAATTGGGCGTAACCGTTCGATGAACAGTTTATCGCGATCGACGGTCGCGATGATGCTCCCGTTGATGAATCGGTGCCTCTAATCGATGGTCGTTCGATCAGCGATGGAGGGTTGATGTGAGTCCACGTCGATCGTGTGAGGAGGTGCTTCGCTTTCGATCGCCCATTGGATCTTCATCTAACGATCAAGGTGAGTCCACGCGTCTCTCATTTATTCATCGAGAGGTTCACTTAAGCTGCGATTTAAGCACGTGCTTTGATTGAGATCAGGTGGACCTCGCGTCCACCGCATCTACGCGCGTCTTTTTTCGCGCTATCGATCCGACGCGCGGAATGCTGCCACGTCGCCTGAAATCAAAATAAAGGAAAACTAATAGTCCCACACGGAGGAATTTAAGAGAGACTATCGGGTATATAATGTGTGGTGGATTAAGGTGATCAGCGAGTTCCTCTATGGAACGCTTATAAGTACTATAACTTATGTAATAAAAATATATATGTATAAATGTCACCTCAGTGCCACGCAAGTACTCGCGCGGGTCCGCGTGGCTCTGCCACGTGGCCCTAAGTGCCACGTCACATCCACGTGGGCTCGCGCAAAAAATGCACCCTTTTTACCATTTTTTAATGTTTTAAATTAATTCAAAATCAAAAATAAACTTAATTAAATTCAGAAAAATTCCAGAAAATTCTCTAAAATTGTAAAAATCATAACTTTCAAAATATAACTCCAAATTAGTTCAAATTTGTTTTGTTGGATCAGAAATTGAATAATCTATCATTATAAAAAGTCAAATTATTAAAATAATAAGAGAATGAATTTTAATTAGTTAAATACATTCATGTATTTCTTAATTTAACTTTATAAAAATACATGAATGTTAATAAACATCATTTTTCTTATCATTTAATCATGAAAACATCATTATGATCTTAAATATAAATAGGATTAAAAATTATAATGTTTAATTATGTATAATAATCCTTAAATTGATGTATTTTTAGATCATAACATGAAATTATACAAAATAATAGAAATATACTTAAAACATGATAACATGCATACATTTGGAATAATTAATGCCTTTATTTGCATTAATAATCATGTAAATTCGTGTATAAATAGCATGTTATCAGGAGGGTAAGTGATTCCAAATGGAGGTAAGATGCCTACGTGTGGTAGGACCCTAATGACCTAAGGGAAAAGCAAGCATGTAAAAACAAAAACAAATGCTGCCCCAAGACCCTCCTATCTGGATGCTGAATGTGAGAAGGAAAAGGCCCCATCGTCATGATGGATATTATGTGGCCTATAAGCCAATCACACTTTCATCAATCTTGTTTATGTTCGTTGAAATGAAATTTATTCATTGTCATTCTTGTGTGATGTTTGCAATGAAGTCCATGAGCATGTGCAATGACTAAGTGAATTATGATGAGATCATAATATAGTGATCGCTAGTCTTTAAACATATGTTCTAAACATTCCTATTCGTGGGATATTCGAGAAGGACATCGAATTATCTGGAAAGAATAGCACTATCTGATCCATCTCATATGATGAGTATGGCCGATCCTATAGCCATCGGTGTGAGACACTAAGGATAGATAGTGGGTGCTCTTTGGAGAAAGAGTTCACCGAATTGATCCGTATGAATCCCTCGAATGGTAATATACCCTAATTGTCAATCAGGTTGATTCATGTCATGATTGTGTATGTGGTCCTTTGACTTGAGACACCAAAGACATCTTGTGGATGGATGATCGTGTTTTGATTATGACTTACGAATCCCTAGTCACTGGGATATCTAAAACGTCATATATTGGATACGACATGAAGTCCACGAAGATGATTGTGTGGTCAAGATGGGATCATCCACCCTCGGTATATGAGGAGATCGACTCAAGGAATGAGATGCGGTTAAATCCTTGGCCAAGGTAGCGGAAATATTAGAGAAGTTGTTCTCAATGATTTCCTACTCGCATCAGTACTAAATTGAGTGACGGATTAGGGTTTGACAATTAACCATACCCTAAGTCATTCATGAGTCTCGTGTGGATGAAGGATTATACGTACACGGTAACCAATGACGGCAGGGTTCCATAAAAGAGTTCTAATATACTCCATATCTCCTAGAGCACGTGGTGTAGCTTGGCACCCACCGGGCTGGCGACTCAACCTGTCGATTGGGTTAAATCGATCCTTATTCAATTAATTATATGTTGATATAGTTAATTGATAAGAAGGACCAATAAGTGTTATTGGGTTGATAGAGTCATTAACTGGCGAGATATATGGACCTAGAGGGTCACACACATAAGGTCAATGGACGTCGGTGGATATAGACATAATAATAAGGGTTTTTGTGAAAAGTTCACATTCCCAAAGTCTATAAATAGGGGGAGAACGACCATAATAGAGGTGCACATGCAAGCCTAGTGGAACTTCTCCTCCCTCTTCTCTTCCTCTCGTAGTGACGAGTGTTCAAGAGGAGATCCGATCGTCTGGAGACTGTGTGGATACCGCTAGAGGCCGGACGCTTGAACGGTTGAAGAACTCTTTCAAATGATCCAAGTAAGTATGAATTTTATTGCATACTAGATGATAGGATCACCTAAAATGGATGATGAGATCATCCATTCTTGGTGCTTCCACGATGTTGAATGTTTTCATTTAACACCTTCCGCTGCAATCATTATTTTGGACAAAGATTTGGAGAGCTTTTCGAGCCTAAGATCCTAGCACCTCATTCAAGGATGTAAGGACTACAAACTCGGTCATGGGGGCAACCCTCAACTCCATGTTTCTCTACAATTGGTGAGGTGTAGGAGTGTTTCCCTAACTGTAGTCCTATTGTCTAGTCTATGGAGGTGTAACAATTTTTGTAGAAACTTGATGAAATAACACAAATCACAAGGCAAAGAGCGAGCATTCAACATTGGGAGGGGGCAGACAACAAGGATAGATGTAGATGAATAGTGGTATAAAGTAATAGATGAGTGACACGACGAACAACAACAATCTCTACCTCTAGGGAATGGTATGTAGGTGCTACGAAGAATGTAGTAGATTCAATCGAGAATCCCAATTGTGATATCAAAATAAGGCAATGTGGGATCACGGTGTTGATGCATTCATGATGATGCATTGTGAGTACACACATAGAGTCATTGTGTGACAGTGTGAATTCATAGTGTGGTGACATGTCAGATGATGCTTCTAGCAAATGAAAACTTGTACAAGAGGGTGCTTGTGGGTGAGGGTGGCAAAAATGTGATGGGTGACTAACGAAAGCGTTTTGTGCGGTCATTAAAACACACAAACATCAGTCAAACAAAATTTATAAATCTGAACTCACAAAGATAAAGATAAAAAATCAAGTAAAGTGTAAGTATCGGGTCGATCCACAGAGAACCAGGTTGACTTTAATTTCACAGTTGACTTGGTCAAACTTAGATTTAAAATACGTTTTAAGGAAGTAAAAATAAGATGTTATGAATAGAAATGATATAAATATACTAAATAAGAAATTTTAAGATTTAAGATCTCGGATTGGACAGAGAATAGTCAAAAGTCAAAGTCAAAGCATTGACTTTGACCAATAGTCAAAGTTCTGTAAAATCAAAGAATCAACAGATGTCAGAAGATTACGAAAATTATATATTTGGAAACTAGAGAGAAAATGAAATTTATTGATATAGAATTTGTGATTTTTCGATAAGAAATGGATTTACTATGAATTATTGAAAATCAAAGATCAGAAAATTCCCGAAATGAACACTTTAGAGAAAATCTTCAAATTGACTAGTCAAATGATATCCAAATCTTGTAATTTATATATAAATAGAAATTTAAGAACCAGAGGATTATAAAGATACCAAAATTATTAAATTCTAATTTATATTTTGAAAGTAATTGACCCCGAAAGTCAACGCTCAAATTCAGATTGAAAATGAACAGTGCTCGGTCAAACATTAAATTGAGGGGTCAAATAAACTCGGAATTCGACAAATTTTCTATCCACGGAAAGCTGATGAAATAAGAAATCCAATGAAACCAAAATCAGGTGATAGAATTATAATCAGAGACATATCATGTTTTAAATATCATCATAATTTCGGACTAAAATTGGGCAAAATTGAAGAACACTAAGAACTAAAATGCAAAATTAAAGATATAAAAATAATTAAAACTGAAATTACCACCTGATAATCGATCGAATCTCACTAATAACCCGATTTTCGCAAGAATGGGGCTTCAATTCACTCGGATTGAAGCGGATTTGGCTTGATTTCTTCCTCGTGGACGTTCGACGTTCAAGGGGAAAATTCGATGAAAGCCGATGAAATTTGTGATCAATCCCGCCCCGATTTTGATCAAAATCAAGTCTAAATGCGGGGGATCACGAAGAACTCAAGATCTTTCTTTCAAATCGCTTAATTCCTTCACGATTCAATCAAGAGTTCTGAATACAAGAGGGGATACTTTGGGCCGTTTGATCCGGTGGGGACATGGAATTGATGACCACGATCACACGATGATCGTGAGCTATCAAATTGAGGTGATCGTGGCACGATCGCACTAAGAATGAGCCACGATCGCACCAGGAATGGCCACGATCGCATGGCGATCAAGCCGCGATCGCGTGGAATTTCTCCGCGAAAAAATTCCAGCCGTCTGATCTGTTCAAGGTTGGTTGGACGGTCACAATTGCACGTGTAAGCTAAGCCACGATCCCACGATGCATCAATTTCGCGATCAATCTGGTCCGTCTGATCTTCCTCGTTGATTAGCCCATCCGATGAAGATCGAAGTCTCCTCATGAAGCCACGTGTCGCCCTGTGAAACGTCGATCGCTTCGCTTAAAACCTATTTCACACACGTGCTCCGATGGTGATCGTGTGGACTCGGGTCCGCGCGATTGACGCCCCTGCATGTATCGCGATTGCATCCAACGCTTCCAGAATTGCCACGAGTCCTACATGTGTTAACTCCGCAGGAACTTAGTCCCACACGAAGGAAAAATATGGTGATCGCGAGTATAAAAGATAGAGGGGCTGTTAGCATTTGCATTACCGCCCCAATATACTTACCAGGGCCCACTAACCCGTGGGCCCTTCACCTGCTGATCCCCCTACCACGTGTCTGCGCCACTTGCGCCTCGCGTGGGCCATGCGCGGCCCTGCCACGTGGCCTCAGTGCCACGTCGCATCCGTGCTGGTCCCGCGCGCCACGTCAGCGTCCGTGCCACGTCAGTTCCGTGGGGTTTGTGGAATAAAAACCCCCTTTTTCATGATTTTAGGTAAGAAAAATTAATAAAAATTCAATAAAAATCAATTAAAAATCTGAAAAAGGGCAGAAACCTCATAAATTTATAATTTTAAAGATATAACTCCTTTTTAATCCAAATTTTCTCCATTGGATCACAAATTTCTTCCTTTTTAACATCATGTCATCTAAAATATAATTTTAAATTAGAATCTAAGATGAATTAAAAATTAACTTAAATCATTTCTTAAGAAATCTTCTTAATATCATTATCACATTTTCATCTTGAAATATATCTTTCAAAAACATGCACTAAAGTCAAAGTAATTCAAGAAAAGAGATTAACTTCTATTAATTTTAAATTTGCAAAAGATTAATCATCAATCAAGCATAAAATTAACCCTAATTTATGCATAAATATCGACTTTAGTGAAATGACATACCAATAGAAAAATTCCTAAAAACTATGATAACATGTCATCATATTCACATAAAATAAGCATGAATATGAGTTAAATAGGGTAAGAATTTAAGTTATAAATGCATGTTATCAGTGGCTATCATGGTGGAGGTGGGAAAGTTCACTCATTCTAATGTTTGATGTAACATCTACATGATATGGAGAAAGATGGATCATCACCGGACAAATGCTACATTAGATAGATGCGTCCCTTTCCATAACTTCTATTGAGACCTATTTATAAGCCAAGTAGTCAATGGAAGCAAAATGAGGAAAATAAAAATTTCACAAAAATTTCATGAAAAATGGTTGTCATCTAACTAGGTGATCAATGTTGATGAGTAGTCAATTCGATGAGCTTTGATTGTATGTGTGATCAATTCTTGGAATGGATGCAAGTTCTGATGAGATCTGAAGTCAACAAGCTTTCCAAATTTTGATACAAACATCGTAGGCAGTGGAAACTTATCGAATCAAACATTTGACACATAGAAACACCAATGGGAGAAGATCTTATCATCTAGTATAGATTAAAATGATACTTCTATGATTCATTTGAAGGAGATTTCCAAACCGTTCAAGTGTCTAGCCTCTAGCGAGTATCCACACAATCTTCAGATGATCAGATCTCCTCTACAACACTCATCACCACGAGAGGAAGAGAAGAGAGGGAAAATTTTTACTATGCTCGCATGGGTACCTCAATTATGGTTGTTCTCCCCCTATTTATAGACTTTGAAAATGTGAAAATTTTCATAAAAGCCCTTATTATTATGTCTATATCCATTGACGTCTATTGAATTTATGTGTGTGACCCTCTAGGTTAATATATCTCACTAGTCAATAACTCTATAGACCCAATAACACTTATTGGTTCTCCTTATTAATTTATTATATCAACATATTTTTAATTCGTTAAGGATCGCTTTAACCTTATCGACAAGTTGAGTTGCCAGCCTGTTGGGTGTCACGCTACACCACGTACTCTAGGAGATATGGAGTATATGAGAACTTCCTCATGAAACATTGATGTCATTAGTTATTATATATGTATAGTCCTTCATCTGCATGAGACTCATGAAATGACTTAGGGTATGGTTAACTGTCAAACGCTAATCGGTCACTCACTTTAGTACTAATGCAAGTACGAAATCATCGATAACAACTTATGTATTATCTCTACTACCTTAGCCAAGGATTTAACCGCATCTGATTCCTTGAGTCAATCTCCTCTTATACCGAGGGCGGATCATCCAATCTCAACCACTCAATCACCTTCGAGGACTTTACGTCATATCCAATCTAAGACATTTTAGAGATCTCTTGGCTAGGGATTCGTAAGTCATAATCAAAACACGATCATCCATCCACAAGATGTCTCTGTGTCTCAAGTCAAAGGACCACATACACAACCGTGATATCAATCAACCTGATTGATAGTTAGGTATAATATCATTCAGGGATTCATACGGATCGATTCAGTGAACTCTTTCTCCAAAGAGCATTCACTATCTATCCTTAGTGTCTTCACATTGATGGATACATGATTAATCATACTCATCATATGAGTCTGATCAGATAGTGTTATTCTTTTTGGATAATTCAATGTCCCTCTCGAATATCCCATGAATAAGAATATTTAGAACATACGTTTAAAGACTAGCGATCATTGTATTATGATCTTATCATAATTCACTTAGTCATTGTATATGCTTATGTACTTCATTGCAAACATCACACAAGAATGAAAATGAATAAATTTCATTTCAATCAACATAAATAAGATACATGAAAGTCTGATTGGCTTGTAGGCAACATAATATCCATCAGGTTGTTCACCAATCTCATTGTAATATGTCATACCTTGACATGCTCAAGTATTAATTCATGTATTGCAGTAGACATCTCATCTGTTGATGTCGAGGGTTATCCATTTGGTGTTGTTGTTCTTGTGTTCTTTGTGGTATCATTATTTGTCTCCACCATAGGTGCTAAAGTTGATTGCACCAAAGGTGGAGCAAGTGTCCATGCTCCACCAGTAAGTATATTAATGATATTTTCCTAATTGACACAACTCATTCATAAAGGGGAAAAAGAGAAATCCAAGGTAAAGATTTATTGTAGCTTTTGAAAATCATGGATGCCCAAGGTGACAAATTCCATAGATGTGAAGCATATGATGACAAAGTAGGAAAAGGAGAATGTTTCTAGGCAATGGGGTACTTTGTATGAGCTCATACATCCCATCACAATTTTCACATCTCAAACAAAATCCTTTTATCAATATGCAAAATCCCATAAAACATTGTGGAAGGGGAAAAAACAACAACATAATAAAGAGTATGAGTGATGACACTAATGGACAAGAGGTTAGGGGAAAACCAAGGACATAGAGGACATCACAGAGGGGTAGGGCGGGTGTAGATTTTGTCAATTCATGAACCTTTATGAGACAAGAACAACCATTCACAATGGATATAGGAGAATTAAATGTAGGCTTAAGGGATATTAGGATAGAGGGTGTACCAATCTAATGGAAAGTGGGCCCCAAGATGATAATCCAAGATGATCTAGAAGCAAGTAAAGTATGCATGCCTGATGTGGAGGCCAGATTGGTCGATGTGGTTGCGTAAGATGATTTGACTTGCATTTGCTTCCATGCCTCATATTTTGAAGTAGTAAATGACACCTTGATCACCCCTATAGTTGATGTCCAAGAAGAAACTAGGGGGCATTCAGTGTCATGCGAGAAGAACAAGAAGAGACCAATGCTTAAGCCTAGCATAGTCTTTTAAAGTCCCTCTAACATTTTTTGGAGGAATGATTACTTTTTTCACAATAGGGGATGAAGGAAACCCATTTTTACCCTTATCCAAATCCTTGCTCTTTAATATTCTCCATGTGATCTAGATGTTTGATGGAATGAATTGATGCAGTCGTTAATTACACACAAATTCATGTCAAAACTAATACCAAACTCACCAATTTTATCAAATAATCACAAATTAAGGAGTATAGTGGTGAATAAGGGTCGATTCCACGGAGAAGTAGGATAATTTCAGATGATCTTTTGAAATTCGATCAAATTGAACGATGAATCATGGTGAGAAATTAGAGAAATTGATTATTTTGGAAAGAAGACTCAAAGGCAAATCCATGGAATCAAAAATCATAGAATTTGGATCAAGATTCTTGGAGAAATCTTCGAGTGAATGAGATAGAAATTTCCAAAGTTTAAAATCGCAAAAAGCTGAAATTGAAATTGACTTAAAATTACTATTCGAAATTGAAATCTAAAGTTATACAAAGGAAGATTAGGATGAAACACGATCTCTAACCCAAGATTACTATCGAATTGATCCAATTACTCCTCGGATCAAAGGCTTTTCATTCCCGAATTTCGAAAAATGATCGTTGATGTTTAAGAGCCAATTTCTTCCTATTCTCTCAACGAAATCTCACTTTCAAGAACTCCGTGGACACAGAAATGAGTCTAGAAAAGATTAGAAACAAGAGATTCAAGGGATTTGGTGTCTAAACAGTTTGATTACTCGAATTGCCCTAGAATGCTTTACAATGTGAAAGAACACCTCTATTTATAGGGTGAATTGGGCATAATCGTCCGATCGAGCCTTAAATCTTTGATCAACGGCTCTGATGAAATACACTATTGCGAATCGTTATTGTTGAGTCGTGGCCATTGGATCTCAGATGGACCGTTGAGATGAAGCCACGTTGCACATGTTATAAGGAATACATCAAACCATCGCCGTTTGATCTTGATCCGATGCTCCAGATGTGTTTTGTCGGTTTTAATCTCAGCCGTTATAACTCCTCAGATTGACGGGTGAGATTAAATCATTTTAAAACGATTCACCTGCGAATAGGATTGCACCATGTACCCCCTCTCCCCCCCCCTCCCTCGCCTTAAGAGGCGATCGACGGTCGCGATGAACCACATCACCTGTGTGGTTATAAAATCTATTTTAAATTAAATAAATCTATTTTAAATTCATAAAAATTCATAAAAATATACAAAAAAATCCCTAAAAATTAGAAAATTTATATATGTCAAAATATACCTCCAAATTAATCCAAATTTATTTTAATAGATCAGAAATTAAATCATCTATCATTCTAAAAATTCAAATTTAATAAATAACAAGAGAATAAATTTGTATTTCAAAAATGCACTCATTTCTTTTAGATTTTAAAACTTAGAAAAATATATGAGTGTATATAAAATAATTTTTAAATATAACTATACAATTAAAGATGGGTTATGAAAATATTATCCTTAATTCATCATAATTAATCCTAAATTAATGAATTTTGATATTATAATGACTTTTTCATAGAATTATAGATAAACACTAAAAAAATATGATAAACATGTATTAGAATGAAATATTTTATGCCTTAATTAGCATTAATAATCATATATTTTCATGTTTAGTTAGCATGTTATCAGTGCGCTCATATTCATGGAACCATAGAAATTATATCACATCAATGAGAATAGATCAACTAGGAGGCCATGCACTTCGAGGTAGATTTTTCCACTTACAAGGCACAATAAAATATACTATAAGTCATATGTTTGTTAAGTGGAATACTAATAGGAAAAAGATAATAAAATAATATTTTAGTGAAATTATTGGCCAATGAAAAAGCTAACTTCTGGAATAGAAGAGATTGAACTGGATTAGGTAATCATGATTTGATTAGATTCATGTGATTATGATTAAAATTTGGTTGATGAATGGAATTTATTGGCCAATAACTGTGGACCATGATTAGATTGCAGTGGGTAGGTTAACAAATGATCATAGAGAGATTACTACTAAAAAACTAATTTTTTTGGTGATCAAATAGAGAACCTTGATCATTGATCAAAGAACTAATATGATTGATCAGAGCTTCTATGATTGATCAATAAAGAACTAATATGCACAAAACTTTAGATCATTGATAAAATAAAATTATTTATCAAAGAAATTACTCAACTCTTTTAACGTTTGTTTTAAGGTTAGAACATCGGGGAGTAGAGATTCAATCCACATGGAGGAAGTGTAGAAGATATAAATCAAGATTTGATTATGTTTTTTTATGGAGAAAATGGATGAGATTGGGGGAAAGAAGCGAGAAGCATGAAAATGCTGCAATGACCCAATCCAAAATATCCTAACCTCCTTTCAAAGATTAGGATTTTCAAGATTAAAGGCAAAAAGTGATGATTAAGGATGGGTAATGAGGAATAAGGTTTTAAAATTAGAGACTTTCGATCCTAGATAGAAAATAAAACTTCCTAAACTAAGAGATCGTGACCAAAAACTCATGCTAGCAATGCTCCCACATCAATCATTCTTTTGAGAGCCCTACATATCACCTGGGCTTGGTGCCTTGCATCCAACACATGGAATGAATATAAAGGGAAGAAAATCACTAGAATTCATGTTTAGTACATGAAGGATGAATGATCAGTGCTCCCTTTCCTCCATCTAGCAAATGCTAGAAGAGATCGAAGAAATGTTAAGAACCCTAATTTTTATGTTCTTTATTTTTATCAGCGCATGTGCTTAGATAGAGTGTGAAATGACAAAATGAACTCCAAAACTTGAGCACCAAACCCCATGACTATCATGAGATATCATGATTTCAATTTGGAGCACTTCTAGCAGTTAGATGCATTGAAATGATGAGAGATTAAACTTGACCATCTAAATGATGCCACATGTTGGGAGGCTATTGGAAGCATCAAGATCATGCCACATGTTGTACTACTATTGATTTCAATAAAGAATGAAGCTAGAGCTCTATCAATCATTGGATCATACTTAATCAACATCGACATGGCTAGGATTCTGCCATGTGTCGTGCTACTATTTTTTATGACAACATATGAAAAGCAGGAGTAACATTGGTCATTGATTGTGTGGAATGCAATTAGGCATTCCATAATTGGCCGAACAACAAGGGACACAACCGCTTGTCAATTTAATCGTGTGGACTAGTCTATGGGATTAGATGGCTTTGATTGGCGCCGCCAATTGAAGCGTCGCAATTCTAACATGTTTTCTCCAAAAAAAGAATAAATTTTTAGTCCCATATGGAAAAAATTTCTTGAAAAAACTAGTATACAAAGAAAAGGTTATTATCATAGTTTGACAAGCGTTACATGTATGAGCTTGATTAAGCATTAACACTCCCCTATGAAAGATCTGAAAAAATTCAAAAAAATTCTTGAAATTCAAAAACTCATATCTTTTTATCCAAAACTCATTTTGACTTGAATTTTTTGTCATTTTGATCGTTGTTACATCCCCTTTCTTTATGTAATTCATAAATTAAAGAGACAAATGGTGGTAAAATGCATTTCACCCACTTAATCTTCTTCTCTTCTTCGTCCATTTCATTCTTCTTGAGGCCTATAAACATGAAAACTCAAGAAAATATAATTGATTCACAAAAATTTGACCTTATAAATGGTCAAACATTAGTTATGGATCAAATTAACCATAAATTAGTGCAAAATGAGATTATGAGTGAAATGACACGAAGAATGTAAAAATTTTCATTAAGTTTGACAATATGTTTTATAATGAAACAAATTGTACCTTAAAAATGCTGAAGAATCATAATTTTGCATGTTATCAAGAATCTTAAACATCATTTGGTCCTAAGATCAATCCCAACAATTGGATCAGTGATCACCACTCAGATTAGATTCAAATTGGCCAATCAGCACTAGATGTAAGTTTTAACTAGGAAATCATGATCCGATCTTCTTGAAAGATGAAGATCGGTTTCATGTTCCCTGATACCCTCAATCAGTCAATTGGGTATGATTAACGATCAGATCAATGGGTTTTGATCACCTCCTCAATCAAATCAATGATCGGATCGAAATCCCTCAATCTAATATTTAGCGTGACCTATGATCTAATCAAGGATCAATCATATGATTAAAGTTAAAAATTGAAAGAAAATCAATAAAAATATAAAATATGATTAAAGTTTTACAAGATTGAAAAAATTCCCTTGATTTAACTGATGATCAGATTGAAAGCTAAAACGAGAGATTGATGAGGGATTAATAGATTGCCTTGATCATTGCCTTGATTGTTGATCAGCCAAGGATCTCTTTGGCAGATCGGGATGAGAGATTTGATTGTGCCAATTCGATCCAATGGTCCTGAGACGATCACACATGGTTGATCGCTAGCGGTAACATTGTTCTTGAGGGAATGGGCTTATGGGCCTACACAAGAAATAGTGGGCCTACTCTCGAAGAGTCGGCCACCTCCTACTTTACGTACAATTCCGGCCGATCATACCACGATGCTGTTCGTTGACGGTGGGGCCCATCTGTAAGAGGCGGCACCACCTTCAACTATAAATACATAACTTCGATCTTCTCCGCAAATTCTGGTCTTTTTCTTTCTCTCTATGTCCTCTCTCATTGATCTCTTTCCGTTACAGGTCGTGGTTGGGGGTTAACGAGCTCCAGTAAACCCCGATTCTTGCAGAATTCTTCCTCCGAGAGACCGTCCACTCTGGGAGATTCCATGGCCGGGATCTCCCAGCTGCTGGAGACTCTCCGTGAGGAGAATGATAAGCCGTTACAGATCGCCGCGAGTCTTCGCGCGGATTCGTCTCTAAAGGCGTTGCGGAAATTCCTCTCCGTTCTCCGCAGCGGGATCCGAACCTCTGAAAACGGAAAATTAGGGTTTCAAAATTGGACTAGGAACCAGATTGATGCTACTGTATCGGTTTCGAGAGCGATCGTTGCAGCTAGCGTGCCTATTCTCGGTGAGGATGGATTGACAGTTTGTTGAGTTTTTATTTTGTTTTTTTCTTAGCGTCTTCTGTCTGTTTGGTAGTCGACGAAGTGGATTTGGTGGTGTTATCGATTGTAAGGGATTCTATTGAGCTTTGCACGTGCTTGCTGGAGAAATTTGCTATTGAAGGAGATGATGCCAGTTTGCAGGTTTGCACTTTGGTCGTGGAGTTTTATAATTGTCGAGTTATCTGCTAACTGCATGCTGAATTGTATTTGATTGTTTTACGATGCCGAAATTATTCTTAAATTCCTTTTTTTTACTTGCTTAATATGTCTTGAGCTGTTATGGGTCTTGACTTTTCAATACTTTTGACGAATCTCTTGGTTTTTTTACCCACGTCTAGTTCTAAAATGGATCTGATACCTGGAATAAATTGTAACGATGGGAAACTTTTAAAAAAATTGTAAAGATGGTTCCTTCCCTGTGAGAGAAATGGTCGATAACCATTTAACCTTTTTCCTGTGGTTTTCAATAGTATAGATAGACGAGCACAAAACCTCTTTTGTAGTTTCCGTCATGTTCATTTAGGAAACAGTGGATTCTAATTCGTTAGGTGAGAATACCTGTTTGACCTTGATCTCAGCAGTAAAAGTGGTTATCTGATTGTGGCCAATTAGATTTTTTTTGTTTAAACGCATTCTAGTGTATTTGGATTTTCTAATTTCAATTCATTTCCTAAAAATTTCAAGATTGTCAAGGAAGAATAAGGCATTGTGAATTTTTCCTCTTGTTTGCTTTATGTTTTGACTCTCTTTTCTTAGAATTCATTTTCTATGTTTGACATCTTTCACTTTCCGTTTAAAAAATGCGACAGAATTCCCTTATTGAGGTATTAGAGATAGCGTTAATTGATGGAAAGCGGAAGGGTTTTGAGGTGTGTAAGATGTCTGGGGTAACTGTTGAAGAAACATTGCCTTTTCCTGCCATCGACTTGGAACCTTTGGAACTTGATAATTTCCCAAGCAACGATTCTCCAGATATTGGTATGAAGTTGTATATCTATAGTCACATTTTTCTTCATATCTTTCCTTGAAAGTTTTCTAATTCATCTTCATTTCTTTCATTTGACCCAGGTGCTGGCTTAGAGAGCCATAATTCAGTAGACAGTGTCTTAATGCTTCTGTCAATAGATTGCTTGAAAGGTTCTAGTGCACAATCATTTACCAAATCATTGACCAGCATTCTTCATTTATCTCAGCGATGGGCGGTTATCAACATAAAATGTGTTTCTCGACTTCTCATGCTATTGCAAGTGAATTTCCTTCCTTCTAGCACTCGTAAACAGCTGGGAGAAGATACTAACTTTCATTTGAAACTGTCCTTGAGTTCAAAGCTTCTCAGGCTCCTGGGTAATCTAGTGAAAGATCGTCCTGTCCTTGACTTCGATGCAGACTTGCTTTCTACAGTCGCCTCTATTGCTGATAGCCTTCCTAAACTGTTTAAAATCGAAATGGATCTCGCTGATTGTGAACTGAGCCATGGGCAGAACAATTTTTGGGGTCTCTTGCTAAACCTTTTGGACGACTTTCATCACTTTGTTAAATTTGCTTTTTGTGGCAGTATAGTATACCACAATGTTCGGACAAGTATGGTTGCTGCCATATTGGGTGCCCTAGATTCCAATACATGGAGATATGACAGTTCAGGCTCGTGTTTCAGATCCCCAGTGGTGTACTTCCCTCAGATTGTGATGTATCTTCTGAGGCTCATTGGGGAGGTTAAGAATCAGAAGTGTCAGTTGCATAATCCTATTTTTAAATATGAATCTCACTCTTTCTCGTGCCTTGTTGATTCCAAGGAGGTATTTCTTCTTCAGAGTTACATGACTGAAGAACATCTGAGGATAATATTCCCATCCTCAAGACACTGGGTTGATGACCTTTTGCATCTGGCATATTTCCTTCACTCTGAAGGATTACGATGCAGAACAAAGACTGACAGAATCATTCTAACTTGTGTGAAATCTAATGTATCTGACCTGGAAAGCACTGCGAGCCTCGAGGAGGATGCTATCTTTGGGGATCTCTTTTCAGAAGCTTCTCGGCCAGATGGGAATGATCAGTTGCCCGTTGTTCCTGCTATAACTTCCAGTAGCCATCAAATGCCTTTTACTGCAGCAGCAATCGAACTACTGAACTTCTTGAAGTTGTGTGTATTTTCTCCAGATTGGGATTCCAAAATCTTTTCTGATGCTTGCAGAAAGTTTAGTGAACGTCATATTGACTACTTGCTCTCAATGCTTCTCTATCAAACTTCTACTGATGACAAGACTTCTCACAGTAGCACCGGGGTCTTCTCTCCTGGGTCGCTTTCTCATTCTAATGAGATATGCTTTGAGCTGTTGCGTAATCTTCTTGAACAACGAGTTCTATTTTCTTCTCTAGAAGAATACCTTGTGGACAAGATACTCACAGTGAGCAACGGCAAATATGTGTACAATGACCAGACCCTTGCTTTGCTTGCACACAGTCTTATGTGCAATACAAGATCAAGTGGAAGCCATCTAGCAAGGAGAGTATTTGAGGCATACTGTAACTTTATCGTCACGAAGACAAAAGATGTATTAAGTGGATACCCTGAACTCACAGATCTTGCTGGAAGTTTGCCTCATATTTTCCATATAGAAATTATACTGATGGCTTTCCACTTGTCTGATGAGGCTGAGAAGACTTCACTTGCAAAAAACGTGCTAGTTTCTCTACGTGAGATAAGCAGACCATCAGATGAATGTAGCCAAAAACAGCTCTCTTGTTGGGCGTTGTTGGTGTCCAGACTCGTTTTGGTTCTGCGTCACTTAGTTTTGCATCCTTCTACTTGTCCATTGTGGTTGCTTTTAAGCTTGAGGTCGAAATTGGGTGTCGTCCCCTCATCTGCCAGGCCATCTTTTCCCCATAATTCAATCGAAAGTTGTTTTTATCGGGTCTCAGTTGAAGCAGGAAATGTCTTGGGAGATCAAACCAATGAACTTCCAATTTTAAATATCTTGCTTCCTCATCTTATTGATGTAACTGTATTTCCACACCCTCCAACATATTGCAGAAACTACGGTGAGTTCCAGGTACTGGGTCTTGATTTTAATGAAATGGCCGCACCCTTCTTATCGTTCTTGGGATTCTGGAGTGGTAGAAGTGCTGAGACAATAGCAGACCTGTTGCTGGAGAGATATATTTTTATGCTCTGTTGGGACACATGCCTGTGTGTTGGGTCTTTTGGCTCTCATACTCAGTTCTCATTAATGACAGAATCTTTTCTCAAGGTTGGTAATTTATTGCTAAACTCTTGTTCATTTACTTCTGAGGGAAGTAACCCTGCGGTGGAGATAATCAAGGAGCTTCCGCAGCTGTTCGATTGTAATGTAGAACCAGGATGGAATTTTCTGAGAAATGGGTCATGGCTGTCAATTGTTCTCTCTCTCATTAATGCAGGTGCTTGGATGCACTCTGTAAGATATAATCTTCCTGGGTTTGATTCCTGGGCTATGAGCAGTCAGATGGACAGCAAGTTCTTGAATGCTGCTGAAGGCATGATTACATCTATAAATGAGTCAGGTAAAATTGGATGGCTGTTAAGTATCTTGTCATCTTGCTTGAAGCAACAGTTGCAGATCTTACAAGAAGCTTTTTCTGTCTGTCATCCATGGTGGACCATACCATGGTGATGGATTTTCCTATGTATTGCTATTCAAACACGTGTTGGCTGATGGACAAGGGCAAAATGATATACTTGAGAAATGTGGTGGTTTCACTAGTTCGCAGTTGACCTCAGTGATTAGTCCTTTATTAAGGCTTGATCATATTTCTTCCATGCAAAATATTGGAGTTCCTGCACGAGTACTTCATAGATGCCTGCTGCATGGATTTCCCTCACACTCAAGCATTTATAGCGGGCTACTTTTATCATGTGTTCTTACAGTGAGAGACATTATTTGTGCTGTCAATGGTTTACTCATTATAAAGTCAGCTGGTGGGGATAGTCACCTTGATACGGTGGTGATTCATGAAATGATGGAATCCTTGACATCCATAAAGTCGGACATGATTTTTCGACATATTCATGGAAAATGCGACTCTATTTTTTCTAGTTTGGCCCCGAGCTTCGGTGGGAACTTGGACTACGTTTCTCTCTATGAATTGAATTATCTTTTGGGCACTTTATCAGATTTAAATTGTCATGGTGCACCTGAAAATGCTCTTCATGAAGCGTTGATCGTGGCAATTCTCAACAAAGCTGAATGCCTCAGGAAAGATCAGTCAAGAGCTGATATTTTTGAATTTTTCCTGGGAACAGAGGAAACTGCTCATCAACATTTTGTAGGTCGATGTTTCACTTTTCAAGTTTTGGTTACTGCAATTGAGAAATGTTCTTCTGAGGTCATCAACCAAAAGGTTCTGAGTTTCTTGATCAATATTTTGACTGGCATACCCCTTTACCCGGCATTTAGAGAGGCACTACAAAAACGATTTCTTTCAATTGACTTGTTAACTCTTTCTCTGTGGCTAGAAAAGAGACTCCTTGGGCACCATGAGAAATCTCCTGGGGCTGTCACATTAAAGGAAAGTTGTTCAGCCCTAAGAGAGTTGACCACAACATTCCTCTCATGTCTTATTTCTCCACCAAATGATGTGACGTCCGAGGAACTTCGTGATCGATTTGTGGAAGCCATGCTTTTTTCCCTTAAGAATGCTTTTACATTGTATGACCTTAACACTGCCAAAGCATTTTTTACCTCTCTTGTGCAACTTTTAGGTGGGCAATCTGTTACAAAAAAATTCTTGGAGAAAATATTATTCCTGATTGAAGAATTAGCTGGCTGTCAAAAATCACTGCAGCACTTGAAGTTTCTGTTTAGTTTCCTCAGGGCTGTTCTTGGTGATCCAGGAATCAGTAAAGGTGCAACTCCTAAACTTTCCAAAAAACTTTCTTCAATTAGTAGTTTTGGGGTTGATCCTTTAACCACCAGGCTAATAAGTAGAAAGAATCCAGAGGCATTGGCTCCCCCATGCAATCAAGAAACAGACTCCACAAATATGGATTGTGATGCGACATCTGGAGAAGATGATGAGGAAGATGGAACATCAGACGGCGAGATGGCCAGCATTGACAAGGATGATGATGATGATAATAACAGCGAGAGATCGCTTGCTTCCAAGTTATGCACTTTCACATCTAGTGGGAACACTTTTATAGAGCAGCACTGGTATTTCTGTTACACTTGTGACTTAACTGTTTCTAAAGGATGTTGTTCAGTCTGTGCTAAAGTCTGCCATCGTGGCCACCGAGTTGTGTATTCTCGTTCAAGTAGATTCTTTTGTGATTGTGGTGCAGGAGGTGTGAGGGGCAGCGGCTGCTTGTGTCTAAAGCCCAGAAAATTTACAGGCAGCAGTAATTCTGTGCCTCGGTATAGCTCTGCTCTCAAATCTCTGTTGCCATTATCAGAAGATGGTGATCAGGCTCTAGATAGTGACTCAGATATGGATGGTGACACTCAGTCTGATGTTGATTGTCTAATCAAATTCTCCATTCCAAGGGATGTTTTTGATGTTCTCCCCATCCTCTTTGAAGCTGTTGATACTGAGAAAAATGTAATTGGAATTTGCAGAAAATTAAATTCAGCAGTGATAAGAGAGAGTGCACCCAACCTTTCCCCAGATAAGAAGGTGATATTGGGCCCCATGATGACACTGACGTATAGCACTGATGTTTTTCAGTTAAAGAAAACTTTTAAGAGTGGATCTCTGGATCTAAAGATCAAGGCAGATTATACCAATTCACGAGATCTTAAATCTCATTTAGCCAATGGTTCACTTGTAAAATCACTTCTCAGTGTCAGCATTAGAGGCCGGCTTGCAGTTGGAGAGGGAGACAAGATTGCCATTTTTGATGCCAGTCAGCTGATTGGGCAGTCTAGCGTAGTCCCTGTGACAGCTGACAAGAGTAGCGTGAAGCCTCTCTCTAGAAATACTGTTCGTTTTGAGATAGTTAATCTCGTCTTCAATCCCATTGTAGATAATTACTTAGCTATCGCTGGATATGAGGAATGCCAAGTTCTTACCTTGAATTCTCGTGGGGAAATCACAGACCGTCTTGCTATTGAGCTTGCTCTGAATCGTGCCTATATTCGTCGTGTGGATTGGGTTCCTGGATCACAAGTTCATCTCATGGTTGTCACTAACATGTTTGTGAAGATATACGACCTGTCGCAGGATAATATGAGTCCTGCCCACTATTTTACTCTTAAAGATGACACGATTATTGATGCATCACTCGTTTCATCCTCCTCGGGAAATTTTTGTGTTCTTGTTCTGTCAGAGCTTGGGTCTTTGTTCAGGCTTGATCTATCCGTTGAAAGAGATGTAGGGATGAAGTCTCTGACCGAGGTCCTACATGTCCAGGGCAGAGAGTCTCAATCAAAAGGTCGATCGTTATACTTCTCTCATGTTCACAGGTTGCTCTTTTTGTCCTACCAAGACGGAACCACATTGATAGGAAGGATAGATGCTGGTGGAACAGCATTGACCGAGATTTCGTCCATACATGAAGAGAAAGAGGAAGATGGTCAAACTATGCTGGCTGATCTGCATCATTGGAGAGAATTGGTCGCTGACCATGCGGTTTTTGTTTGCTTCTCTTGCATCAAGTCTAATGCTGCTCTGGCAGTGTCTTTTGAGCCGAGTGGTTTGGTGGCTCAGAGCATGAGATATGTGTCAGGCCCGATTCTTCCTTGGGTGGGAATCACTGCTTACAAGCCCTTATCTAAGGATAAAGCCTATTGCTTGGTTTTACAAGATGACGGCAGTCTCCAAATATACTCTCATGCATCTGTTAGCTCTGACATGACTGAAAATTTGAACATTGAGAAGGCCAAGAAGTTAGGGGCTGGTATACTAAGCAGTAAAGGGTATGCCAGCATGAACACAGATTTTCCTGTCGACTTCTTCGAGAAAACTATTTGTATTACTGGTGACATAAAACTGAGCGGGGAGGCAATAAAAAACAATGACTCTGAAGCTATCAAGCAAAAACTTCAATCCGAAGATGGGTTTTTAGAATGCCCTAACCCTTCAGGATTTAAGGTATTATTTGCCTTTTCTACCTCTACTATTCAGTTCTGTTTTCATTTGACATTCCTAGACGACTAACTGTTTCTTTAATTGGATTTCCAGATAACTGTATCAAATCTAAACCCAGACATAACAATGGTGGGCATTCGCGTGCAAGTGGGCAATAGCTCCATGAATCATATTCCTTCCGAGATTAAAGTTTTCCAGAGAGTGATTAAGTTGGATGAGGGCATGAGATCATGGTATGATATTCCATTCACCACTTCAGAGGCACTTGTTTCTGATGAAGAGTTCACTGTGTCTATTGGCCCAACTTTTGATGAATTATCATCACCTAGAATTGATTCCTTGGAGATCTATGGTCAGTCTAAAGAGGATTTTGGTTGGAAACAAAAAATGGAATCGGTCCTCAATTTGGAAAGTCATGCTCTCGGAGTCAATTATAGCATGCCAATTGTTCAAAAGAAATGTCAGACCATGCAATCTGCTTCTGTTCAAGAGCAGGTGTTGGCAGAGGCCCTTAATCTTCTTTCTAGGTTTTATATATCATGCAGACCGTGGAGCTCTCTAGAATATGAGACAGCAAATTTAGAGCTTGGAAAAGTCAAATGCAAGGATATTTTGGAGAATATATTTCAAAATGACTGTGAGCCGTTGTTGCAGGCGGCAGCTTCTCGTGTTCTTAAGGCGATAGTTCCTAGAAAGGAAGTTTACCATCATGTAATCATGCAGATCTTTGATAAACACTGAATTTTCAGCTTCAAAACTATAACATATTTTCTTAATTATTTTATCTTCTCCTTCCTCCAGGTTAAGGATACTATGCGCCTTCAGGGTGTTATAAATGCCTTACCAAAGTTAAAGTCTAGAATTGGAGTCGGTGGTGCTGCAACTGGTTTGGTTATTAAGGAATTCATGGCACGACTCCACGACGTATCGAGAATTGCTCTACATCGGCGATCTAACTTGGTGTCATTTCTTGCAACTCATGGTATGTTTTAACCCAAAGTTGTGTTTAGACATCCGAGCAAATCGTTCATTGTTTGCTATAGTAAACTGGTCATGAAGTTTCTATGAAATTGTTTGACATTGAGACTTCTGTCAAGGTTCTGACAACTTCTTTGATACTGAACTGTTTTCTTCTTCTCTATGATCCTCGTTGTGTGGCAACCTCAGGTTCTGAAGTGATGGACAAACTGATGGATGTTCTCTTGGGAATTTTGGATCTAGAGAGACCAGATACACATACTATAAACAACATAGTCATACCATCTGTGGATCTGATCTACTGTTATGCAGACTGCCTTACTGTGCATGAATCTGCTTCTTCTGGAGCCTTAGTAGCGCCAGCTGTAATATTACTCAAGAAGCTTCTACTCTCACCTTATGAAACAGTTCAAACTTCTAGCAGGTCATTTTGTCAATTGAATTCCCTATTTATCTTTCATGTTCCTTCTGGCGTTTTTTTTTGAGGATATGTTCCTTCTGGAGTCTAACTCATTTCTTTTGAATTTCAGTTTAGCTATATCATCAAGATTGCTTCAGGTTCCTTTCCCCAAGCAAATAATCTTACCCTCGACAGATGATGCCTCAGAGAATCCTTCTTCAGCAAATATGCCTTCAGATGCGTCCAATGCTACTGGCGGCAATGCCAATGTCTTAATTGAAGAAGATGGGAATCTGTCTTCAGTTCAGTATTGCTGCGATGGCTGTTCAACAGTTCCAATACTTCGGCGCAGGTGGCACTGTAATGTGTGCCCTGACTTTGACTTGTGCGAGACCTGCTATGAACTAATGGACAGTGAGCATCTTCCTCCACCACATTCTAAGGACCACCCCATGTCTGCAATCCCTATTGAGATCGACTCAGTAGGAGGAGAAGGACGTGGAGTTCTTTTTACCATGGATGAGCTTACTGGTGCTACTTTAATCAATGCCCAAAACTCATCTTCCTCCATTAACATATTAGATTCCAACGAATCGGGCGATTTTCCTCCTGTTGACCAACAGAGGTTTGTTTCTATTTCTGCATCAAAGAGGGCTGTGAACTCCTTTCTGCTTCAACAGTTGATTGCGGAGCTCAAAGGCTGGATGGAGGGGACTTCTGGGTTAAGAGCTATTCCTATTATGCAGCTCTTTTATCGCTTGTTTTCTTCTGTTAATGGACCCTTTATGGATAGCTCAAAGCCTGAAAGCTTGGATCTGGAAAAGGTTGTCAAATGGTTTCTTGATGAGATTAACCTGAATCAACCTTTTGTGACCCAGGGGCATTCAAGCTTTGGAGAAATTTGCATATTAATATTCATGTTCTTCACCCTTATGCTTAGAAACTGGCACCAGCCTGGGGGTGAGAGTTCTCAAGTGAAGCCTTCGGCAGCAGCTGGTGAGAAGCAGCAAGAAAAGGGTTTTTTTTCTTCTTCTTCTCAGGTTCCGAAGAGCAGCATTTTATTGTATCAATCAAGCGATGATCAGGACATAAAAATGAGTTTGTCTCTCAACTGACCAATGCCTGCTCTTCCTTGAGACAACAATCTTTTGTCAATTATTTGATGGACATATTACAGCAGCTTGTCTCAGAGTTTAAGTCCTCCCGTGATAGTAATGCTGATAACACTCATGGTTCATCCGGATCTTCTCTTGTAGGATGTGGATCACTGTTGACTATCAGAAAGGAGCTCCCAACTGGGAATTACTTGCCTTTCTTCTCTGATTCTTACGCAAAAGCCCATAAAACAGATTTATTTGCAGATTACCACAGGCTTCTTGTAGAGAACACCTTCCGCTTGGTGTATGGTCTTGTCCGGCCTGAGAAAAATGATAAAGGTATGGTCAAGGAAAAAACCCACCACAGAAATTCTAGCATCAAAGAATTGAAGCTTGATGGTTACCAGGATATTCTCTGTGCTTATATCTGCAACCCTTACACCACATTTGTGCGCAGATATGCTAGAAGGCTACTCCTTCACTTGTGTGGAAGCAAGACTCAGTACTACCAAGTGAGAGACTTGTGGCTGTTCTCAAATGAAGTGAGGAAGCTGTATAAACTTGGTAATAAGTTAGGCCACAAGTCAACAGCCTTCCAAAGCTCTCTTCCTTATGAGCAAAACATAAAACTGGTTAAGAGTTTGACAGCTTTGTCTGAGGTAGCTGGAGCAAGACCTCGGAATTGGCAGAAGTATTGCATTAAAAATGGGGAGATTCTATCTTTCTTGATGGACGGAGTATTCTATTTTGGTGAAGAATCTGTGATCCAGACTTTGAAGCTTTTGAACTTGGCCTTCTATAATGGAAGGGATGTTTCTTCTTCCTTTGCAGCAAAGACTGAAGTTGAAGCCACAAGTCAACAGCCTTCATCTGCTGACCCAAAGAAGAAGAGGAAGGGAGATGATGTAGGGAGCGAAAGCAATTCAGACAAGACCTATCTAGATATGGATCAGGCTGTTACTATCTTCTGCACCAAAGAAGGTGCTGTTCTTCAACGCTTTATAGATTCATTCCTTCTTGAATGGAACACTAGTAGTCTCCGTTCTGAGGCGAAAAACGTTCTTTATGGGGTCTGGCACCATGGCAAGAAGCCCTTTCAAGAAACTCTGCTCAGTGCTCTTCTAGACAAAATAAAGATCCTGCCTAGGTATGGTCGCAATGCCATAGAATACACCGAGCTGTTGATTACCATTTTGGGCAAGCCTCTTGAATCAGAGGCCACAATAAACCAGTGCCTGGCTCCTGATGTGATAAAATGCATATACGAAACACTTCATTCGCAGAATGATTTATTGGCTAATCATCCAAATTCACGCATTTACAGCACTCTGGGAGGGTTAGTTGAATTCGATGGTTACTATCTGGAAAGTGATCCTTGCCTTTCATGCAGCTGTCCTGAGGTTCCTTATACCAGGATGAAACTCGAGAGCCTCAAAGCAGAAACAAAGTTTACTGATAACCGCATTATAGTCAAATGCACTGGGAGCCACAGTATCCAGACAGTGAGCATGAATGTCCATGATGCCCGAAAGTCAAGGTCGGTCAAAGTTCTGAATCTTTACTACAACAACACCCCTGTAGCTGATCTGTCAGAGCTGAAGAATAACTGGTCAATGTGGAAGCGTGCAAAGAGCTGTCACTTGGCGTTCAACCAAACAGAGCTAAAGGTTGACTTCCCAATACCCATTACTGCCTGCAACTTCATGATTGAACTCAATTCCTTCTACGAGAGCCTCCAGGCATCTTCTCTGGAATCTCTGCAGTGTCCACGTTGCAGCAGATCTGTCACTGACAAGCATGGCATTTGCAGCCACTGCCACGAGAATGCATACCAATGCAGGCAATGCCGCAACATCAACTATGAGAACTTAAATTCTTTCCTCTGCAATGAGTGTGGGTACAGCAAGTATGGCCGCTTTGAGTTTAACTTCATGGCAAAACCCAGTTTCACATTTGATGACATAGAAAATGATGAGGAAATGAAGAAGGTTCTTACAACTATTGAATCGGAATCAGAGAATGCTCACAGGCGCTACCAGCAGCTTCTCGGTTTCAAGAAACCTATGCTGAAGCTCTTATCAAGCATTGGAGAGCATGAGATAGAATCTGCATCACAACAGAAAGGAAGCTGTGCAGCAATTGGTTGTTTCATTGCCAGGCCCCTCCTGCAAAATCAACAGGAAAATTGCCATCCTGGGAGTCCTATATGGTGAGAAATGCAAGGGTGCATTTGACTCTGTCAGCAAGAGCGTGCAGATGCTTCAGGGCCTTCGTCAGATCCTCATGAACTATCTAAACAAGAAAAGTTCTTGCCCTCATGAGACAGCAGTCACTAGACTTGCCAATAACTGCTATGGCTGTGCAGCTACTTTTGCAGCCCAGTGCATGGAGCTTCTCCATGTGTTGTCAAAGAAAGTCAACTGGAGGAAACAACTCGTGGGATTGGGCATTTTATCTGAGTTGTTTGAGAACAACATCCACCAGGGCCCAAAGTCATCCCGCTCACAAGCCAGAGCAGTCCTCTGTGCGTTCTCTGAAGGTGATTCTGACGCTGTTGCAGAGCTTAATGGTTTGATCCAAAGGAAAGTTATGTACTGCCTTGAGCATCACCGTTCCATGGATATCTCTCAGGCAACACGGGAGGAGCTGTTCTTGCTCTCAGAGGCCTGCTCCTTGGTTGATGAGTTTTGGGAGGCTAGACTGCGGGTTGCGTTCAAGCTTTTGTTCTCTTCTATCAAGTTTGGAGCCAAGCATCCGGCTATATCAGAGTATGTTATTCTCCCTTGCCTGAGAATTGTGTCCCAGGCTTGTACCCCTCCAAAGATTGAAGATAATGCGGAGAAAAAAGAGGAAGCTGGGAAATCTGCTACCAAGAAGGTCAACTCTTCTATTGATTCATCTGAATTAGGTCTCCCTCTTTTGAGCTACTCTGAGTGGGAGAAGGGTGCCACCTATCTCGACTTTGTCAGGCGGCAATACAGAATTTCCCAGGTAGCCAAGTTCTCTAAGAGATCTAGAGATTACCTTGCACTCAAGTATGCCATCAGATGGAAACGGGTTGCTTGCAGAAGGATGGGAAAGACTGATTTCTCTTCATTTGAGCTCGGATCCTGGATTTCAGAGCTAATTCTCAGTGCCTGTTCTCAATCTATTAGAGTAGAAGTCTGTTCTCTCTTCACCCTTCTTTGTCCAGAGAACTCGTGTCGCCAGTTCCAGCTACTTGGATTGCTCATCAATCTGCTGCCAGGGAGCGTGTCCATTGGTGACAGTGCTGCTGAGTATTTTGAGCTGTTCTTCAAGATGATAGAGTCTGAAGCTGCCCGCCTGTTCTTGACCTCCAGGGGATGCCTGTCTACCCTCTGCAAATTAGTAACCAAGGAAGTCAATCGCATTGACTCTCAGGAAAGGAGGTTGAACGTTGACATTTCTCAGGGGTTTGTCTTGCATAAACTGGTTGAGCTCCTGAGCAAGTTTCTCGAGGTACCAACCATACGGATCAGGTATTGTATTACTAATTTCCTCTATATCAGCTTAAATTACCTACACTTGAAGGAATTTCATGATATTTTATTTATTTTCTTCCTTTTCTTGTTTTTTCTCTTCCAAATCTTTATTATTGGGTGCCAGGTTCATGCGTGCGGAATTGATATCTCAAGTTCTAGAGGCCTTCCTGGTTCTTAGGGGCTTGATCCTGCAGAAGACAAAGCTGATAAGCGACTGCAACAGGCTCTTGAAGGAGCTTATCGATGGGCTTCTTCTCGAGAGCTCTGAAAACAAACGACTTTTCATTCGTGCTTGTATTTCTGGCCTTCAGGTTCACTCCAGGGAACAAAAAAGACGAACTTCTTTGGTATGCCTCAGTCACATCCAGTTCCTCTATCTCACTAATCAAAGCAAAGAAGGGTTTTCTTTGTTCATTAATTTTTATGCTGCAACAGTTCATATTGGAACAACTGTGCAACGTGATCTGCCCGTCAAAGCTGGAGCCTGTTTATCTTCTTAACCTGAACAAGGCCCACACGCAGGAAGAGTTTATCAGAGGTTCAATGACAAAGAATCCTTACTCAAGCAATGAGATAGGTCAACTAATGAGGGATGTGAAGAACAAGATATGCAACCAGCTGGATCTTTTAGGCCTTCTGGAGGACGACTATGGAATGGAATTACTTGTTGCGGGGAGCATAATTTCGCTCGATCTGAGCATCGCCCAAGTCTATGAACAAGTGTGGAAGAAGTCGTGTTCTCAGTCTCAAAATGCTGCAGTGTCTGGCTCTGCCTTGATCTCCTCTTCCGGGGTTGCATCCAGTGGAGACTTACCACCTATGACGGTCACTTACCGACTCCAGGTACATTACAGTCTTCTTCTTATTCAATTTGCAAAATTTGAAATTGTTCTTATTTATTCTTCTATCTGCATCTTCGTCTTTGATCTAAAATCTCCCCTTCTCTTTAATCATGTCTGCAATTTCTCCTATTTATTCTTACTCTGCAATTTCTTCTTCTTTCATTTGTAATTTCTTTTTTCTTCAGCCTGCAGTTTCTCCTAATTTTTTTGGAATATGATATTTCTTCGTTATCATCATCTATCTATGATTCTCCTCCTGTCCTAGGGTCTGGATGGCGAAGCCACCGAGCCCATGATCAAGGAACTCGATGAAGACAGGGAAGAATCTCAGGACCCTGAGGTCGAGTTTGCCATCGCTGGTGCTGTTCGCGAATGCAGTGGCCTTGAAGTCATGCTCTCCATTATCCAGGTTCTTTTCTCTACATATTTTTTAAAATAAAATATAAACACATATATATTCTTCAATCTCCATAACCTGTCCTCTCAAAGTTGAATAACAAAATCACCTGCAAAGTAGATCATTCCTCTAGATCTCTCTATAAACAAAGTTGACGATCTTGATCTCAATTAACAGAAACTGGGTGAAGAAGGCCTGAAATCCAATGAGGAAGAGCTAATGGCAGTGCTGAACCTTCTAATCTACTGCTGCAAGATAAGAGAAAACCGTCGAGCTCTCCTCCGCATTGGCGCTCTCTCTCTCCTTCTGGACACTGCCCGTCGTGCCTTCGCAGTGGACTCCATGGAGCCTGCTGAGAGCCTCCTCCTCATTGTTGAGTCCCTCTCCATCGAAGCCAATGATTCTAACCTCGGTATCACCTCCACAAATTCCACTCATTCCTCCCCTACTGATGGCCAAGAAGCCAAAAAGATCATTCTCATGTTCCTTGAACGCCTATCCCACAAGCCGCCTCGTAGTAAATCCCATAAGCAGCAGCGCAAAGACGAGATGGTGGCTCGGATCCTCCCTTACCTCACCTACAGTGAGCCGGCTGCCATGGAAGCTTTGATCAACCACTTCGATCCCTACCTCCGGGACTGGGCCTCCTTTGACATCTTACAACTCAAGAAAGAAGAAGACGAAAAAGCAGAGCAGCAGAGAAGTGCAGTGGAGAATTTTGTCCGGCTATCTGAATCTTTAAGAACGAGCTCCTGTGGGGAGCGGTTGAAGGATATGATCCTGGACAAGGGACTCACTTCTGCTGCGATCCAGCATCTGGCTGCCTGTTTTACAAATTCTGTTTTGGAGGAAGGACTGGGGAAGCCATCTGTGCCGGTCATTCTATCAATGTTGAGAGGAATCTGCAGGGGCCATCATCGAACACAGGAGTGTATTGAAGCAGCGGGGATTCTTCCTCTTCTTCATGCTCTGGAGCGAGTCCCGGGAGAGAATGAGATAGGAACACGTGCCGAAAACCTTCTAGATACTCTTTCTGACAAGGACGCTGCAGGGGATGGGTTCCTTGGGGATCAGATCTTCCGCCTCCGCCATGCTACTCGTGAGGAACTCCGCCGACGTGCTCTCCTCAAGCGGCAGCAACTCCTCCAGGTTCAACTTTAGAATCTTCTTATTGATATTCCATTTTGTTCGACCTATCTCTTTTCTCTCTGAGTGGAATCCCTACTCCTTTTGAGGGGAGTTCCCAAAGAAGTTATAGAAGAGGACCAACCTAATGCTTTTTTAAATCCACTGGACACGCTTAAATATCTTTGATCCCAATTTAAGATATGTTCATTCTTCAATGCATGATATGTTGTTTTGAACCCCCATCATTTCCACGATCACTCCTGAATATATATATATATATATATTTTTATTAAGATCACTCCTGAATATTACATGCCCACTAACTGCAATTCCCCCCTAAAATATGTTTTTCATTAATGCGAGTTTCTATTGTTTTGAAAACCCACCAGAACACTCATGTTCTAAGGCAACTATGGTACACTTAATGCCAACTTCCTTCAATGTTTGTCTTGAAGATATATTTATGCTTTCAACGTTTACACATGCATCTCATGTTGACTTTAAATCCACCGGGATCACTTCTTTATAGAGTTCACCCCTACTGCCATCTACTTATTTCTGTTTGGATATCTTTATCCCTTGTGCATGTATTTTTGTCTTTTGTGCGGGAACACTTCATATTACTACCCATGCTCCATGCTTGATGATTCAATCTGCCATGAATCATGCTCGGCAGTTGGATCTATGGGCCTATTTTGGAATTGTCCTCAACAATCAGATCAATAGGTCAATGATCTGTTGATCTGTTCCACAAAATGATAAGATAATTGGATCAATCTGTTGATCCGTTCCGCAAAATATTCAATCTAAGGCCACTACAATCATCGACTGTCTGCTCATATCGAACAGCCAAGAAAGAGCCTAGTCAATCTGGATCTTCAAATTGTTAGTCTGGGTCCAAAATTCCCTTAGTGAGTGCTGGATCATGACCATCGATTTTTCTGTCCCTATCTCATGCATATCTACTAACAACCTTCTCTTTACCAAAATTTTGAACTTTTGGATGGTTTGGCATGTGGCAGGGGATGGGGATGAAGCAGGAGGTGGGGAAGATAGTGGTGGTTGCAAGGCCAAGCATCATGGAAGGGATGGAGGATGTGGAAGAAGAGGAAGACGGACTCGCATGCATGGTTTGCCGAGAAGGGTATTCTTTAAGGCCAGGAGATGCCCTTGGAGTGTACTCGTACACAAAGAGAGTGAGCCTTGGTGGAGCAACCAGAGGAGACTGTGTGTACACTACAGTGAGCCATTTCAATGTGATCCATTTCCAGTGCCACCACGAGGCAAAAAGGGCAGATGCTGCTCTGAAGAACCCTAAGAAAGAGTGGGATGGAGCAGCTCTGAGGAACAATGAGACGCTCTGCAACAGTGTTTTCCCCATCAAGGGTCCTGCTCTTCCAAGTACCCAGTATGCAAGGTATCTTGATCAGCATTGGGAGAATCTTGCCGTGCTTGGACGCGCCGATGGGTCCCGTCTCCGCCTGCTATCCTATGACATTGTCCTTGTACGTAAACTTACATTCTTGCTCTTCTCTCTTTCGCTCTCTTGTTTTTGTTACTCCTCACTAGGTTTTTCATTTTCTCTTCTCTCATGCAAGGATTTAAATTTTTGCCGTCTCTCCATCTCTTCCCCTGCTAGGTTTTGTTTTCCTTGTCTCCCTCTGTCCTTCTCCCTTTCCTTACAAGTTTTCGCTTTAATTTATTTATTTCTCTGGTCCTCTCTCACTGTTCCCCATCCCTTGTTCCTCTATTTCCTCTCTCGTTTCCCTCTTTCTTGGTCACTTTCTCGCACAGACTGGTGCACGTGCATAAGTGTTCTCATTTTTCTTGTTCTCTCTCTCTCTCAAATTCTGTTTCTCTACATGTCTCTGCGTTAAAGTCTTTTCTTCAGCTTTTCTACTCGTGGTTTCTTCTTTTATTGTCCTGTATCTGTGTTTTCTTTTCATGTTTTCTCCTTATTTGCCTCTTCTCCCAAGCCTTTCTTTACTGTCCTTTCTCGATCATTCTCACCCTCTCCCTCTCCAACTTTAGATGCTGGCACGATTCGCCACGGGTGCATCATTCAGCTCGGACAGTCGAGGAGGTGGCAAGGAGAGCAATGCTCGCTTCCTCCCGTTCATGATCCAAATGGCCACCGAGCTTCTGGATCAACCTGCCTCTTCTCGGCGGTCTCTTGCCCGCTCAATCTCCACCTACCTGTCCTCCGATTCGATGACCACGGCAGCCACTACTTCTATCAACAATTCTTCAAATCCCACTAATTCTCCTGAAGAAACAGTCCAGTTCATGATGGTGACATCTCTCCTAGCTGATTCCTACCAGGACTGGTCTCGCCGCCGCCTCCCCTTCCTCCGCCGTGGCCTCCGCAATGCCTCCACCCATCATCACCATCATCAAGACGAGAGCACGCTCTTCGCTACTGTGAAGCCTATCCTCGTCTATGTTGGCCTTGTCGAGCAGCTCCAGAGGTTCTTCAAGCTGCATCCCCGCTCCAGCGAGGATGGGTGGGAGATGGTGATGAAGGAGAAGCTGGTGAACGTGAAGGAGATGGTGGGGTTCTCCAAGGAGTTTCTCCTATGGCTGGAGGATATGACTGCTTCTGGGGACTTGCAGGAAGCCATGGATGTCATGGGCATGCTTGGGGATGTCCTTTCATCTGGATCCTCCACTTGTCTTGCCTTTGTTCAGAGTACTATTTCTTCCCCTCCTGCTCCTTTGTAATTAAAATTTTCAAACTTTGGAATATCATGCCCTATATTCAATATGAAGAATACCCCTCAACCCTAAAACCCTAAAACCCTAAACCCTAAAATAATCTCAAATATTAGTATTGAAAATTGACAACGGAGAATTTTTTGTAATTAATGATATGAGTAGGAAAGGAGAAAAAATTGCTTTGAGAGCCAAGAATGAACAAATGTAGAAAGTTTTATTCATAATACTATTAATATGGAGGATTTGCAGTCAAATAATAGAGATTAACAAATTAGAAAGGGGGAGAAGAAAGGAATCCAAAAAATCAAACTGAACACCAATCAAGATTGAAACTAAGAAGATATCAAAGAAGGGCCATCGCGATCATAAGAAAGAGAACCATGACAAAATCATCAAAAGCACCCTAACATTATATTCCTAGTCCTCATATAACCCTTACTAAACAATTAATGCATGAGAATAACCTAGATGCCCCCAAAAGATGACCCGATATCGTCAATTGAAAGGCCCGAAATTCAAGCGATGAAATCCCCACACATTTCAAGGGGCAACCAATGATAATTCCACATAGTCTTACACAAAATTATGAAAAAAAATGCAAAGTAATCATTAATGGGGTCAAAGCACAAATTTTGGCCAAGAATAAGGGTTAAAAAGTTCAAGAAAAATCAAAATGAAAAAAAAAACAATCATTTTATATGATTTGTTAAGCAAGAAATGTTCTTAGACGGGTTGTTTCAAGCTTTGCCAATTGGAAATAAGGTCAAAGATCTATCCACAAGATCAAAAATCACTCAAATCATATCCATATCCATAGAGAAATCGAAGAACAAAATCAGATAGAGTCAATCGCTCGTGAAGAGAGAGAAAATCATATAACTTTATGAAAATTTAGTTAATCTAAAGCTTCAAAATTGAAATATAATGCTAAATGATGATAGATTACGGAAAATACACAAACTAATTCAAAAGTGTGCTTGAAATGATCCAATTAATGGATCTAGGCCTTTTATTTTGCTATTTCAAAAATGGATGTTTCGGGTTCATGTGACAATGTCTCCTTGATTTCTCAACAAAATCTTGACTTTCGAATGCTCCTCAAATGAGGAAATGAGGCTAGAATATGAATGAAGTCAGAGATTCATGGATTACACTATCCAAAGGTCTCATCAGTAAAAAATTCAAGAATACATCTATTGTCAAAGAGAGAGGGTAAGCATCAATTTAAGAGTGGTTGTTGGTGATGGATATTATGTGGCCTATAAGCCAATCACACTTCTATCTTTCATTTACATTCATTGAAATGATTTTTCTATTCATTGTCATTCTTATGTGATGTATGTAATGAAGTCCATGACCATATGTAATGACTAAGTGAATTATGATGAGATCAAAATACAGTGACCACTACTATTTAAACATAAACCCTAAACATTTTTATTCGTGAGATATTTGACGAGACGATTTCTTGCAGTCATTGAATACACACAAAATCATTTTAAAATAAGTTCTAAACTCATCAACTTTAACGATTAAATGACTACTTAAAGAGTATAATGGTGAAGAAGGGTTGAATCCACAGAGAAATCAGGGAAATTTTGAGATGTCTTTGAATTTGATCAAATCGGGCAATGAATTGAGGTGAGAAATTAAGGATTTTAGTAAATTAAGAAAGATGAATCCAAAACGAATCCATAGGATAAAAAATCACTAAATTTGGATTAGAATTCGCGGAGAAATTGAGGATTGAAATCTAGAAAAGAAAATCGATCGCGATTCGTGATAAAAGCTGAAATTAAATCTAAAATTAATCTAATCTACGATTCAAACTTAAAATCTAATGCTACAGGAAGATAGATTAAGAGGAAAACACATAATCTAACATGAAGTCATGCTAAAAAATGATCCAATTAATTGCTAGATTTAAGGCTTTTCATTTCATGATTTCGAAAATGGATTTTGGCATTCAAGAGGTGATTTTTTTTGATTCTCCCTACCAAATCTTGATTTCAAACACTCCTCAAAATAAGTACAAATCAAGTGATTCCAGGATTGAGTTGTCTAAAACAGTTCGATTTTCTCAAAACATCCAAGAACGAGTTTTTTTGTCAAAGAACATTTTAATTTATAGAGAAATTGGGTGCAACCGTTGGATGCGTCTCTTCATCTTTGATCAACGGCTCAAATTAAACACTGATTTGCAAAATCATCGTCTTTAAGTCGCGTCCATTTGGTCGACGATGAAACGTCTAGATTTTGTCATGTTGCATGTGAATAAGAAGCTTCGTTTCACGTCCACCGTTCGATCTTCATCGAGCGATCAAGATGATTCCACATGTCCATCGACCGCTATAACTCCCCAGATGAGCGGCTGAGATTAAATCACCTTAAAACAAATCGTCGCCTAATCAGATGCAGCTATGTACCCCCTCGAGTAAGTGAAATTTAATGATCGTGATTAAACTGTGCGATCGTCCGCTCGAGATTGCACCATGTCACCTGCGAATAAAAACAAACATAAATGGTGTCACATGACATAAATTATGATGATTTGACAAGTATATAAGGTATGCAAGTATAGTGGGTTAGCAAAAATCCATAATGGATGCTTAACCCACTAATTACTCACACGCGCGCACATGCGAACGTGCATACGACACATACACCGCCACGTGGCATGTATATGCTTTGCCACATGGCAACGCTCTACCGCATTAGCTTGCGATATATCCTTAAAAATGAGAAAATTCATAACTTTCAAAATACAACTCCAAATTAATTTAAATTTGTTTTTGGATCAGAAATTAAATTATCTATCATTATAAAAAGTTAAACTATTTAAATAACAAGAGACTAAATTTTAATTTCAAAAATACACTCATTCCTCTTAGATAATAAAACTAGAAAAATACATGTGTGTAAATAAAAATATTTTTTCTTTTCATTTAATTATAAAAATACAATTATGTTCTCAAATATAGATGGGAATAAAACCGTATTATTTAATTATGCATAGTTATCCCTAAAATTAGACATTTTTAGATCATAACTTAAAATTACATAAAATGATAGATATGCACTCAAAATATGATAGCATGTATACAAATGGAAATATTTTATGTAAATTTGCATAAAAAATGATACACTGATGCCTTACTTTGTATTAAGGATCACGTAAATTCATGTATAAATTGCATGTTATCAATATTTGACAAGGACATCGAATTATCCGGAAATAATAACACTATCTGATCCCATTCATGTGATGAGCATGGTTGATCATGTGGCCATCTGTGTAGAGACATCTGGGATAGATAGTGAGTACTCTTTCGTGAAAGACTTCACTGAATTGATCCGTATGAATCCCTTGAATGATATTATGTCAAACTGTCAATCAAGTTGATTCATGTCACGGTGGTGTACGTGGTCCTTTGACCTGAGACACCAAAGACATCTTGTGGATGGATGATTATGTTTTGACTATGACTTAAGAGTCCCTAGCCACAAGATCTCTAAAACGTCATAGATCGGATAAAACATGTAGTTCTCGAAGGTGATTGAGTGGTCAAGATGGGACCATTCGCCCTCGGTATATCAAGAGATCAACTCAAGGAATGAGATGTGATTAAATTCTTCGCCAAGGTAATGAAAATATCAGAAAAGTTGATCTTGATGATTTCCTACTCGTATCAGTACTAAATTGAGTGATCGATTAGGGTTTGACAGTTAACCATACCCTAAGTCATTTATGAGCCTCGCACAGATGAAGGATTATACGTACACAGTAACCGATGACGGCAAGGTTCCATGAAGGAGTTCCGATATACTCCATATCTCCCTGAGCACGTGGTGTAGCTTAGCACCCATCGGGCTAGCGACTCAACTCGTCGATTAGGTTAAATCGATCCTTAGCCAATTAATCTATATCTTGATATAATTAATTTATATGGAAGACCAATAAGTGTTATTGGGTCATTGGATTCATTAACTTGTGAGATATATGGACTTAGAGGGTCACAAGCATAAGGTCAATGGACGTCGGTGGATATAGACATAATAATAAAGGTTTTTGTGAAAAATTTCACGTTCCCAAAGTCTATAACTAAGGGGAGGATAACTATAATAGAGGTGCCCATGCAAGCCTAGTGGAATTTCTTTCCTCTCTTTTCTTCTTGTAGTGGTTATGAGTGTTCAAGAGGAGATCCGATCGTCCGAAGACTATGTGGATACCGCTAGAGGCCAGACGCTTAAACGGTTAAAGAATTCTTTCAAATGATCCCTATAAGTATGAATTTTATTCTGATACTAGATGATAAGATCATTTAAAATGGATGATAAGATCATCTATTCTTGGTGCTTTTTCTTTTTTGAATGTTTTTTGATTCAACATCTTCTGTTATAATCATTGTTTTGATCGAAACTTTAGAGAGCTTGTCGAGCCTCATATCTCAGTAGTTGGATCCTTTCTTCATCTTCAATAATGGCTGAGATTGACTAATTAAAGATGAATTGGTATCCTTAAGTTGTGATCATCTAATATGAGATGGAGCACCTAGATAAAGCTACATCATCACATGAAGAGGAGCTGCAGCTTGATTATGTATGTCAAATTTTGATCTAATGCCTCTAATCGTGTCATGTGTCTATCGAACTCCATCTAGCGCATATAATCCTAAATGTTATAACTTCCCTTGATGGACAGCTAGGATTCATCGATGCTTTATAAAACAAATCGAGCTCAATAAGAAGCTACCACGTACCCCTTCACTTAAGTGATCATCAACAGCTTAGATTAAATCTGAAAATCAAATGCTCCATGTCATGCCACATCACCTCGCCCCATAAAAACAAACATAGTCCCACATTAAAAATATTAAGATTATTTAAGGCTCTAAATAATTTTTAGTTTTAATTTAAATGAAATCAGCCCATTAAGGGCACTTAACTACTAATAATCTCTTTTGAATTGATTTATATTAAAATTAATGTCAAAATTTTTTAAATAAATTCAAAAAAATATTTAAAAATTCCTAAAAACTAGAAAATTTATATCTTTGAAATATAACTCCTTTTTAACTAAATTTGTTTTTATCAGAAACTAAATAATCTATCATTTTATGCAATTTAAGTTAATAAATAACAAGATAGTAAATATTTAACTCTAAAATACACTATATTCAGTTAAAAAGTAAAAGTAGATAATTTTAGAGTGTATATAAAATGTTTTTCTCTTGTTATATTACATTTAAATCTCAAGAAAAATCTCAAATAGAAATGAGGCTAATCTAGTTTAAAAGTCAAACTCATGATATATGCATGATTAACCTTTAAAATAATCTATTTTGATATTTTTTAGATAAATTGTATAGAATGATGACAAATCATTCAAAGTATGATAACATGCATAAGAATAACGTGAATTATGTCTTAAAATGCAATAATAACGATGGAATTACATGTAAATATTGTATGTTTACATGTAATTACATGTAATCCATACCCTCTCTTTCTTCTCCTATTGTGGTGTTTTGATCAACCCTTGAACATTCCCTTGCTCCTAGCAATGTGAGTGACCACAATATAACAAAATTCACATATTCTATGAAGTCATTTCCATTGGTAGTGATTTCTTTTCTATCTCACGAAAAAGTCTCCCCTCAAGAAAGGCAATTCGAAATAGTCCCTCCTATATCAAAGTGTAGGATTAAGTTTGGGAGTCTATACCCTACCTTGATCTATTTCAACTCTACATTAAAATTCAATCATTGCCTCCATTTGTGGGAATTTTGTTTTCTTCCCTTGTTCCACATCAAGTGGTATCAGAGCTTAGGGATTTCATTACCTTAAGTTTTAGGGATCATCATTTTCACCAATTCATTGAAAATTCATTTTTTATTCATACTCATCATCCAATCACTATCTTTCATGAAATGAAATCTAGATCTATAAATATATATACCTATATATATTTCTAAGGAATAAGAACCCGTTTTGAAAAGGAATCCTAATGAGGATCACATGCCCTCTAGGGCCAAAATTCTATTGGATAAGGTAGAAAGTTGAAGTCTAAAGGTTTAAGAAAAAACTTAACATATGAGTTCCCTTGAGGTAAAGCAAGCTCCTCCATGAGGTCTGATAACATGCATTTATAACTTAAATCCTTATCTCATTTAACTCATATTCATGCTTATTTTATGTGATTATGATGCATGTTATCATAGTTTTTATGAATTTTCTCCATTGGTATGCCTTTCTACTAAAGTTCATATTTATGCATAATTTAGGGTTAATTATGTGTTTTATGAATGTTTAATCTTTTTCAATAGTAAATAAATAGAAATTAAGTACCTTACTTTGACTTTAGTAGATGATTTAAAAGATTAATTCTAAGAAAAGAATGATCGGAGGATTAAAAGATAGAAATCTTAAGGAATGCCTTAGTGTTATTTTTATTTTCTTAATTAAAATCGCGAAAAAGGGGATTTTATTTTCCACAGAACTCGTGGAGCTGACGTGGCGCGGGGGACCCGCGCGGATGTGACGCGACACGCAAGGCCACGTGGCAGAGCCGCGCAAGCCCACGCGGTGTAAGGTGGCGCGGACGCGTGGCAGGGGCCACACGAGTCCACGCGGACGCCCGGGTGGCGCCATGTGGCGTGTGAGGGGCTGGCAAGTGGAGGGCCCACGGGTTAGTGGGCCGTGGTAAGTAATTTGGGGCGATAACGCAAATGCGTTAAACCGCCCCTTCTTTTATACTTGCATAATTCCCCGTTTTTCTCCGTGTGGGACTATGTTCTCGCGGAGTCTTAACCTTTTCAGGTGATGTGGCATCACATGGCGCGTCGGATGCGATCGCAATGACAGAGATGCCTCGATCGCGTGGACTCAGGTCCACGCGATCATCGATCATAACACATGCGTTAAAAGGGCTTTAAGAGAAGCGATCGACGACTCACCTTGAAACACGTGGCTTCATCGAACGGATGGGATTCTGCACGAGTTTGACGCATCATGGAGAGACGTGTGGATGCATTGTGATTGTCCGATTTTAAATTGGACGATGGAAATTGAGCTGAGATCGTGGATATCATAAACGTGGGTTCGTGCCCACTGTTTGCGAGCTACGTGGAGGCATCACGTTCATCTGATCTTCATCGGACAGGCGAAAGGCATCGCGATTGATGGATCGTGGGATCATGGGATCGTGGCCCACGATCGTCGTTCGATCACAGCCATCGATCGGTCTTCACCAAATTGGACAGTCTGCAACTTTCGCTGACTTTTTCTTATAAAAATCGATGTTCTTACCTTTGTATCTCAACTTTTGATCGATTCGTGAAGCAATTAAGCGAATTTGAAGGAAGATCTTGAGTTCATCATGATTCCCTTGCGTTTAGACTTGATCGCGATCCGATTAAAGGCAGGATTCGTCGTGATTAATCGTCGGATTTGATCGAATTTTCCTCTTGAACGCCAAACATTTGCCGAGGAAGAAATCAAGCCAATACTCTTCAATCCGCGTGAATTGAAGCCAAATCTTCATTGAAATCGGGTTAGCAGTGAGGGTTGATCGATCATCTGATGGTAATTTGAGTTTTGATTAGATTTAGGAAGTTAATTTTGTGTTTAAAGTCATTTTGTTCTTCATTTTTGCCCAAATTTGGTTCGAACTTTTTGCTGATTTTGAAAATAGGATATCTCTCTGATCTTAACTCTGAAATCACTTGATTTCAATTTCATCAGCTTTCTGTGGATAGCAAAATTCATGAAAATTCCATGATCATTTGACCCCTCAATTTAACGTTTGACCAACCATTGTTCATTTTTTTCAATCCGAATTTGAGCGTTGACTTGCGGGATCAATTACTCTTAAAATACAAATTGGAATTTGATAATTTTGGTCTTTTTGGAATCTTCTGGTTGTTAGCTTTTTATTGACATATCAATTGCATGATTTGGATATCATTTGGTTAGTCAATTTGAAGATTTTCTTCGAAGTGTTCATTTCGGGATTTTTTGATCTTTGATTTTTCAATAATTCATGATAAATCCAATTCTTATTGGAAAATCACGAATTTTATATCAATAAATTCCATTTTCTCTATAGATTCTGAATATATAATTTTCGTAATCTTCTGACCCCTTTTGATTATCTGATTTTTCAGAAAGTCAACTATTGGTCAAAGTCAATGCTTTGACCTTGACTTTTGACTTGTCTCTGTCAAATCAGAGGACTTAAATCTTAAAATATCTTTTATCATATAGTTTATATCATTTCTATGGATTAATTATCACTTCCACTTATTTAAAACCCTGATTACACCTAAGTTTGACCAAGTAAACTCTGCAATAAAAAGTTTCAACCTTGTTCTCTGTGGATCGACCCGATACTTACACTTTACTTGATTTTATATCTTTATCATTGTGAGTTCAGAATTATAAATTTTTTTGACCGACGTTTGTGTGTTTTAACGACCGCATAAAACGCTTTGGCAAGGTCCTAGTCCTTCTTAACATTCAAGTCAAGCTTGATTGTTCATTTGTATAATAATCTAAAGGTCCCAATGAACATTTTTGATGTGCAATTGCACTTTACTAAGATATTTTGTGGAGTTTGTAGAAAGAAAAATGAAATTAGATTAAAGCAGAATAGAAAGAACGAATCTAGGCCTGACCTTTGTTTAAGCTAAGTTTCAAAACAAAAAAAACTAATTAACATGCATTAGAACATACTCACCAAGAAAAAACCATATTAAATAATAAAATGATCTTTGGAATTTATAAGAACTCTCATAGATTGAAGGGGGATTCTTTATTGAGAGAGAGAGAGAAAGAGAAATGACAAGGATTAGAACATACCGAGAAAAAATAAATGAGATTAAAGGAGAATGGAAAAAAAGGGTTGTAAGATAGAAGTTGTTGGAGAATAAATCTAAGTTTTTACCTTTCTTGAGCTAAATTTCAAGAAAAATTGACATGGACTAGAACATGCCAAGAAATAATTGTAATCTTTCATTTGTAAGACCTCCCATATGTTGACAGGGATGGCTTTTTAGAGAGAGAGAGAGAGTAACCTGTTGTAGAACATACCAAGAAAACGTTGTAGGAAATAATCGTGATACTTGGGCATTTATAAGGCCCATTATTGGTTAATGCGGATGGGTTCAAACAGAGAGACAAGGGGTCCTTCAGAGAGAAAGAAGTCTTTGAGAGAGAAAGAGGTCTTTTGAGAGAGATAGAGGGGTCTTTGAGAGATAGAGGGATCTTTGAGAGAGATAGAGGGATATTTGAGAGAGATAGAGGGGTGACGAAAGCAAATCCGCAAGGTCATTGAATATACATGGACACGAGTCAGAAAATCATTCCAAACTCACCAATCTAGAGAAATAATCATGACTTAAATAGTTTAAATCGTGAATAATGGTCGAATCCATAGAGAATTAAGGTAATTTTTAAGAACTCTTTGAAACTTCGATGAAATCAGACAATAGAATTGAGGTGAGAAATTAGGGATTTTAATAGTTTTAGAAAGATTACTCAAAATCTAATTCACGGAATCAAAAATCATAGAATTTGGATCAAGATTTGTGAAGAAATCGACAAGCAAATTAGGTAGAAATTTCTGAACAAAAAGATAGAAAAAAACTGAAATTAAAATCAAAATTAACTTGATCTACGATTTAAAATTGAAATCTCATGTTATAGGAAGGGAGATTAAGACAAAAATTACGAAATTTCTACCTTGAGATTGCGCTCGAATTGATCCAATTGCTCGCCGGATCAAAGGCTTTTCATTCCATGAATTTGAAAATGATCGTTGGCATTCAAGAAGTGATTTCTCCATATTCTCTCAACGACATCTCACTTTCAAACACTCCTCGGACTCGGATTGACATTTAATATTTGATCAACGGCTCTGATAAAACGCATATATGTTAATCGTTACGCTTAAATCGCGTATGTTGGATCAAAGATTAACCGCTAGATTTCGTCACAATGCGCGTGAAGAAGAAACGCATGAAACATTCGCCGTCCAATCTTGATCTAATTCCTTGGATGCGTTTGAACGGTTTTAATCTCAGTTGTTATTACTCCTTAGATGAAGGGTTGAGATTAAACCATTTACGGATCTCAAATTGTTATACGAATTATCAACGAATTGTTACACGCCACGTATCCCCTACCTCTTAAGTGAAGATCGACGGCTTTGATTTAATGGGCGAACCGGACTCTCCACATGATGTCATGTCACCTGCGCATATAAAAACAAGAAGATACTCCCACATGACGAAATTTTGGCGATTCGACGAGTATATAAGCATTGTGTAATTAAGGAGATAGCAAAAATCCTGAAAAAGGGTGCTTTCTCATTAATCACACACACATGCACACACATGTGCACATGTACACGTGTGTGACACGTGGCATTCTCATACGCCACCACGTGGCACCGCTATTTCTTTCTACACCACATCAGCTGCCACGTCAAAACACGATAAAAATATAATTTTTATTCAAAATATATTGAATTAAATTCATAAAAATCTCTTAAAATTAGAAAATTTATAACTTTCAAAATACAACTCCAAATTAATTCAACTTTATTTTGTTGGATCAGAAATTAAATTATCTATCATTCTAAAAATTCAAATTTAATAATAAAAAGAGAATAAATTTGTCATTTAAAAAATATATTCATTTATTTTAGAATTTAAAATTTAGACAAATAAATGAGTGTATAAAAAGTATTTTCTCTTAGTATTTAACATTATCTCAAATAAAAATGGGGATGATCAAATCTAAAAATATTTGTCGTAATTTATCATAATTATCCCTAAATTAGTGCATTTTCATATTATAACTTAATATTCGTAGAATGATAGATAAACACTCAAAAATATGATAATCATATATTTGGCACCGCTAAATGTGCATTAGAATGGAACACTTTATGCCTTAATTTGCCTTAATAATTATATATATTCATGTATAATTTGCTTTGTTATTGATAACATACTAAATAGACATAATAATATATGATTATTTATGTATATTAAGGCATAAAATATTCCATTCCTATGCATGTTATCATATTTATGAGTGTTTATCTATCATTCTATGAAAAAATCATTATAATCTCAAAATACATTAATTTAGGGTTAATTACTATGAATTAATGATAAATAATTTTATAACCCATCTTTACTTGAGATTATGATGAGTTTTTAAAAGTTAAATAATGAGAAAATTCATTTTCATATACACTCATTTAATTTTCTAAGTTTTAAATCTTAAAGAAATGAGTCTATTTTTGAATAGAAATTAAATCTCTTGTTATTTATTCAATTTAATTTTATTTTATTTTTTAGAATGATAGATAATTTAATTTTTGATCAAATGAAATAAATGTGGATTAATTTGGAGTTATATTTTGAAAGTTATGAATTTTCTAATTTTTAAGGGATTTTTTCAGATTTTTTATAAATTTTTCTAAATTTATTATTAATTTTTCAAGATTTTTTAGAATTAAAAATGAATTTTTCTAATTAAAAATCGATTTTTCATATTTTTATAAGCACGCAAGTGACGTGGTGCAATCTGGAGTGTTCGATCAATCGCGATCGACGATCAAAGGCGAGGGTGATGTGGAAGCACGTGGAGCGTCCAATTGCGCAAAGAATTGTGACCATTAATCATCACTTAAGGCGGGGGTACGTGGCGCATTCTAATTTGTTGGCGAATCATTTTTAAAACGATTTAATCTCAGCCGTTGATTAAAGGAGCTATAACGGCTGAGATTAAAACCGATAGAAACGCATCTGAGCGTCCGATCAAGATCCAACAGCGGGTATTTGATGTGTTATTTATAAGGCACGCAACGTGGCATCATCTCGACGGTCCATCTGCGATCCAACGGCCACGACTTAATCGTAACGATTCGCATCCGAGGGTTTCATCAGAGCCGTTGATCAAAGATTAAATACCGATCGGACAGTTACGCCCAATTTGCCTTATAAATTGAGATGTTCTTCGACATTGTAAAGCATTCCAAGACAATTCGAGTGAATCGAATTGTTTAGACACCAAATCCCTTGAATCTCTTGCTTCTAATCGCTTCTAGACTTATTTGCGCGTCCACGGAGTGCTTGAGAGTAAGATTTCGTTGAGAGACGAAGAAAAAATCGATGCTTAAACATCAACGATCGCGTTTTCTGAATTTTGGATGAAAAGCCTTCATACAGCGAGTAATTCGATCAATTCGAGCGCAACCTTGGGTTAGGGATCATGTTTCATCCTAATCTATCTTCGTATAGCTTTAGATTTCATTTTTGACTTGTAATTTGAGTCAATTTCAATTTCGGTTTTTCACGATTTTCATTTTCAAAAATTTCTCTCATGTTCATTTGATATTTCTCCGTGAAATCAGACCCAAATTCAGTAATTTTTGATTCCGTGGATTCGTCTTCGAGTCCTCTTTCCAAAAATATAAAATTTTTCTATTTTATATCCACATTTCATTCTCTCGATTTAATCAAATTCGAAAAGATCTCTCGAAATTACCTTAATTCCCTGTGGATTTGACCCTTATTCACCACTATACCTCCTCAATTCGTGTTTATTTCCTAAAATTGGTGAATTTGGTATTAATTTTGACTCTTGACCGTTTGTTTTTCAACGATCTCGCAGTCTCAATTGGGCAGTTATCAAGAGGTTTCTGAGAGAGATAGAGGGGTGTTTGAGAGAGATAGAAGGGTCCCTGAGAGAGAAAGAGAGGTCTTTGAGTGAGGGGAGTGTATAAGAGACACATGTCTTTAAGAGATAATAGGACTCTAAGAGAGAGCGAGAGGTCTTTGAGACGGAGGTCTTAGACAGAGAAAGAGAGGGGGGTCCTTGAGAGAGAGAGGGATCTTTTTTATTTAGGTCGTAGAGAGAGAAAGAGAGAGGTTTTACATGTTAGGGCGGACGGCATGTTTAACTTCCCTTTGTTATTTGGAAAAATAACAATTTTAGAAAGAGAGAGGGACCATTTAGATTTAGGTCTTAGAGAGAGAAAGAGAGAGGTTTTTACACGTTTGGTGTGGGTTGGACGTTTGACTTCCCTTTATTTATTGGGAAAAATGACAATTTTCAAGAGAGATAGAGACAGAGAGAGGGAGCTGTTAGATTTCGATCTGAGAGAAAAAAAGAGATTTGACATCTTTTGCGCGGATTGGACGTTTGACTTCCCTTTATTTATTTGGAAAATAAGAATTTTAGAGAGAGAGAGAGAGAGAGAGATGTTTGGCTTTATTCATTTCCGGAAAAAAAAATTAGGTAGAGAGAGAGAGAGAGACAGATCATGTCATGCTTGGCTTGGGCTTGACGTTTAACTTCCCTTTATTCTTCCTTAAAAAAGAAAAAGAAAAATCCACCCTTCAGAAACCAATGGGCAGTCGCAAAAATACAAAATTTTACGACCAGATTCCGTCGCCAGTCGTGCCTCCTTCCTTCCACGAATCTTCCTTTCAGCACTCCAAATGATGCTTCCCAATATCTTCCCCCACGCTGCTAATTATGGAGCCAAGTCAGCGAGAGTCGACGGCCGATTTTCTGCTTTCTGTTTAAGTTGCCCAGGTCATCATCTTCTTCTTCTTCCGTTTCCTTTCTTGCCCTTCGCTTCCTTCGATCAGAAGGATGAAGGTGACTTGGTGGGTCCTTTTAATTGATGATTAATTTCCGATCGTCGTCGTCGTTTGGAGGATTGCTGACTTAGAGAGGTTCGTCCTTTGTAAAAAATTTTGAAGCAAGAGGCGTTTTATTTGTGGCCGATTATTGTTTTTCTATTTGTGCCCAGATACGGGAAATAGTTCTAACTTGAAACCCAATTTCCTGATGAACAGAAGGAACATGCTTTGTATAACTTCAGAATCATGAAATCGAGCAGCAATGGTGACTCAGGCTGAAATAGTCATCATCAGTGTATCCGTTGGAGTGGGCGCCGGATTGATAGTATCTTTCGGCATCTTCATCCTCGTAAGATGTTATCTCAACCGTGCAAGCATGCAGGAGAACGACGACGAGCAAATTGCGTCAACTCTGCCGATGAGAACCAACGATGTCCTCGCAAACATGGATTCAAGCGACTCTTCGGCCTCCGATTCACACTCAACTTCCAATCGAGTGGCTGACAGTGATGCATTTGCATGTGCTTCAGGAATCCCAAAATACTCGTACAAGTACGAAACATCTCTTTTAAATTCCACAAAATTGATATTGGGTACCCGATTTAGGTTAATGACGAACATACTTAAACTCATGGTGGGTATATCTATTTTTGAAAAATCAGAGATATTGAGAAGGCGACAAAGAATTTTACGACAATTGTTGGGAAGGGTTCATTCGGCACAGTTTACAAGGCAGAAATGAGCAATGGAGCTGTTGTTGCTGTGAAGGTCCTTGATTCTAATTCTAGACAAGGAGAAAGAGAGTTCAAAACAGAGGTAATTTTATTCCTTTCTGTTAATCATTGAATCTAAGGTTTTCTTTTTCAAAGTTTGATAGTTGATTCAACTTGATGCAGGTGATTTTGCTCAGTAAACTTCATCACAGGAATCTTGTGAATCTGGTCGGGTATTGTATTGAAAAAGGCCAGTTCATGCTGGTTTATGAGTTCATGAGCAATGGAAGCTTGGCAAATCATCTTTACGGTATTTTGCTGGAAGAAATATTTAATCCTGTTGATTAAATTGATATAAGTTTGAATGTCTCTAAGAATATGAATTTTATGTAGGGGAAGGCGTGCAAGGCTTGACATGGAAGGAGAGGGTTAACATTGCTCTTGATATTTCTCAGGGCATCAAGCATCTTCATGGAGTAAGTTAAATAAAGTCAAAATGAAAGTCTAGGCCAATATTTTTAGTTGACTTTCTGACCTGAACAGGCAAACCCTCCTGTTATTCACCGAGATCTGAAGTCGGCTAATATTCTCCTTGATGGCTCCATGACTGCAAAGGTGAGGACTCAAAAAAGAATAAGCCAAAGCATTAAATTTTGCTTTAATTGATTGAGGCTTTTTTCATTAAGGTAAGTAGGATGTTCTTAGAAATCAATCACTGGCTCAGAGAAAACCTTATCGAAATCATTCTGCCAGTTCATGTGAGCAGTATTTCTCTCATTTGATGGTCTTGGGGTTATTAGGGAACAGAGATCACTGATTGGATCGATTTGATTGATTGGATTGCCATGATCGGTGCAGGCAATCCGATCAGCAATGATAGAACCCCTGCTTGATTCATTCACCGATCAAGGTTCTATGGTCGATCGCCGCCTTAGATTGATAATCTGATCAGCAACCCAATCGCAGATCAGATCATTTTTTTAATGAAAAATCTCTCTTTCTCTCTCCGGACGTCTGTTAATCGCCTGCTGTGATCCGATCATGATCATGTTGGTCTGATCGGATCGCCGTTCCGGAGGGGCTATTGATCTTTCTGCAATATACAATATCTTTAAAAGGCATGCCTCTCATGGATCAACGAGTTTTCTGTCTCTCCACAATGACTATGATAAAAACATGTCAAAACCTGCTGAATGCCAGTATCATGGGTAATTTGGTCTTTGGGAGAAAAAACAAGTTTTATGAATAATTTCTATCAAAGAAAAAAACCAATCACAGTATTTAAATAGTATGTCTATACGGTTTGCATCGAGTTCGATCTCCTTCCCCATCACAGAATCAAAGAAAAACCAATAAATATCCTCTTTTGGAATAATTTCATCCATTAAATGAATTCGATCGGTCCCGGGATCGCAGGTGGCAGATTTTGGGCTGTCGAAGGAAGAATTGGGCCTGAATCGTCGGTCTTCGGGCTTGAAGGGGACCTTCGGTTACATGGACCCGGATTATGTTTCGACGAACGTGATAACCACGAAGAGCGATATCTATAGTTTCGGCATCATCATCTTCGAGCTCATCACTGCCATCAATCCTCAGCAGGGCCTCCTTGAATACATCAATCTGGTAAGTTAGTTATTCCACCATATTATTCAAATAGATGTGATTTATAATTTTATCTTTGATCCAGAATTTCAATTTAAATTTTTTTCATGGGCCTGTTTGTAAATTTTATGAAAAAAAAAAATTTCACTTGACCTCGTGCTTTTCAGGCAATGATTGGGGGGGAAGGAAGAGCGGACTGGGATGAGATACTGGATAAGAGTCTAGTGGGCCGCTGCGACATGGAAGGGGTCCAGCAGCTTGCTGACGTGGCGTACAAGTGTCTGCAGACAATACCCAGGAAGCGACCAGCCATCTCTGAGATCACCGAGGTCATCTCGAGGATCAAAGGGCGGAGACACCGCCACGTCAGCACACAGAATGGATCTTCTCTGAGGGGAAGAGAAACAGAAGCAGAAGCAGTATTGGAGAGGATTCAAGCTCAGCAGATTGAGCTGGGCAAGATAACTGCCAAGAGAGATCACAGATTGCAGGAGAAATCAACTGAATTAACGGATTAACTTCACTTTGACCGTTGACTTTGAAAAATCTTCTCAATTGCCATAGAGAGAAGAATGAATTCGTTTTAGGGCACGGTCTCGAGATCCATCATGATCTTGACAAAAAAAAATTATTGGGTACATATTCTTTGGGTAAATTATCGGGTAAATATGCTAATTATCTTCATGAATTGAAGAGAAAATGGAGGATCTCCATGAAGCTTTGACTTTTCCATTATAAGTCTCCTTTCCTATTGAGAAAGAGGGTCAAGTCAACAATATCTAATTTACTGGGATCAAGTTTCAACCTTTTACACACTAAATATAGAGAGAGAGAGAGAGAGAGAGAGAGATGAGAATGAAAATGTGCTTAAAGGATAAAAATGGAGGATACCCATGAAGCGTTGCCTTTTCCATCGTACATCTCAGTTCCCATTTAGAAAGCGGATCAAAGCTCCAACCTTTTACATACTATTAAGAGAAAGAAATATGGATGGATAAGAAAGTCAACCTCTTATGTACTTTATGGTTGCATGACAGGGATTCATCCCATCTTGATGCATAAATCAGTGAAATACTATGAGAACAATAGGCAGATATGATCTAGAGAGAGGAAGGGGGGGAGGAAATGTTATGATTGCATGACAGGGATTCATCCCATCTTGATGCATAAATCAGTGAAATACTATGAGAACAATAGGCAGATATGATCTAGAGAGAGGAGGGGGGAGGAAAGGTTATGATTGCATGACAGGGATTCATCCCATCTTGATGCATAAATCAGTGAAATACCATCATGACAGTAAGCAGATGAAATAGACGAGATTCACTTACAAGAGGAAGCGGAGAACCATCTTTTATATCAATCGATTCCACTGGTTACAACATCTAGGAAGATCTAACAGAACCAATATACATGGCCATCTTCGTTACCCATAACTTTATTCAGCCATGGCCTTCTTGATTACACAAGAGGAAAACACAGGAAGAGATAGAGAGAGAAAGTCAGTAGACCCCACATCCAGCAAAGGACTCTGAAAATCTAGGACGGGCCTACCAGAGTATTTACAGAAGCACATACCTCTAATCTCTTCCTGAAACTAGCTCAAACTCAGCGAAAAAAAAAGAGGATCTCTCTCCCACTTCTACAGTCCAGCTCTGATATCAGATCAAAACCGGCAAGAAGTCCCCAACCGCTGTCTCTGGCGTTGACCTGTAGCCACAGATTTGCGCCCCCTGAATAATTCTCTGAGCAATTCCTGATATTTTTCGAGGAATGCCGACCATTCGTCTGCTCCCATGTCCGCTAGCTTCACAAAGCTGCTCCCACAAGGCATGGGCTCAATGGCGCTTCGGCTGCTCCACTGAAGGTCTGGCCCATTAAGCGATTTCTTCAGGTGACTGCCACGTCCGCTACCGAGCCCATTGACTTTCAGAGACAAAGACAGGTTGCTGATGGAAGGAAGAAGCTGCCCAAAGTGCCCATTTTCACTGTCGTCCTCGTCTTCTTCCTCCAAGTTTTCCTCCAGTTTAGAGAGAGGTGTACGAGGAGAGACCGTATTTGAAGCTGGACTGATGATGGATGACGGGAGATGATGATCCCTCGTCTTCTCCATCTAGCTCAAACTGGAAGTGATCTTCCTCGTATGTTTCGATTGGAGAAGGGGAGGTATCTCTCTCTCCTACCATACTTCTGGTCTCCATGAGAACTAGTTCCAGCTCGCTTGGTTGCTCTTTAGCATCCCTGTACTCTCTACTCATCATCTCTCCAATCTCTGCAAGACAAAGGCCGAATGAGGCAGCCTCCTTGAGAAAGATGGTGCATAAGACTAAAACCCTGAGACATGCTTCTCGAATCATGGGTAACTCTTTCCGGAGTATCTCTGAATCCTTGTGAGGGATCAAGATTTTCTATGTACTCAAGTTCTTCATCGGAGAAAGGAATTGAAGCTTGTGGCCAATGGATCCACTCAAAGTAAGGATCCTCCAAGTTTTCCGGAAGGCACAGACCATGGTCAATAGGGATGAGCTCCACTTGGCCTCCAATTCGACTCCCGCCATCATTAATCTTCCTCACCAAAAGATTACCTGCATGTCGATCCGTGTTCAAGATCCTGATATCAAGAATACCAATTCGATGAATTGCCGCCACGGGAAAACTTGAAGTTCCATGATCACTGGCATCATAATCATGGGGGATGAACTGCTGGAAAGATGCAATCTTGCTAACCACCTTTCGTCTGTCATTCCCCTTGCTGCAACAACCATTAACTTCATTGATGTTGAAGATGGAATGGTTGATTTTGACTAAGACTGTTGGGGGCACCTTAGCAAAATGATCATGATCAAGAAGATAAGCAGCAACCTCCCTGAAGCCCGTCTCGCCCACACGGACTGAACGCTTGAGACCTGGTTGACCGAGCGCCTTGCCAACAAATCCCTTAGGGATTATTTGGCGCGTAGGGTTCCTCATCAGTTGGCTTAACAATAGCAACACTCTCTCCCCTTGAATTCCTGAAATAGTAAGCACCACCAAGCCCACCGTTCACCGGAACAGGATCCACGCCGCTCTCGATTGCCTTCCTCGCATCCTTCACAAGGCGTTTGGTCGCATCACAGTCTTTAGAGCAGCAGAGGATTTCAATGGGCCCACTACGGTCTCTCTGCTGGAGATCTTTTCCACTCGGAGAGAGGCATGGAGTGGAGGAGCTCCTGTGCATGAAGTTTCTGGTGAGAAGAAGAGGAGAGTCATGGCGAATGGCACTTAAATCATTCTTCAGCACAATGTCTCCAAACGTAAGTGAACTTTCTTCAGTGGGAACATTGAGAGCCAACTGTAACCGCCTTTTGACAGTGTGCGCATTGTCCCCACGATCGAGCTCAATACCAAGTACAGATCCAGTGTCAGTTTGAACAAAAACACGCCTGCGGCCAGCGTGATTACTCTCAGCAAAGCCATTAAGGTGTTCTTTGGCGAGACCACTTTTGAGGATTGTAACAGCCATTTGAGTCTGAACTGGGCTTTCGAGCTTAGGAGTCATGGGCCAAATGGGCTGAAGGGAGGAAAGAACTGTGCTTGGCGAAGGCTGCAAGGGAGAGGTCAATGATTCCTCTTTCAACCCCCCTTGCACGATCGCCAAACACAGAGCCCGATGACAGGAAGTGGTGGTGCGAGAATTCTGTCCAGAGGAACATCAAAAGCACTTCAAAAACGGTGGATCACCGCTTGCCTTCACATGTACGGAGAAATTAGAAAAATGTAGGTTCAATCCTCAGGGAAGAAGGATTCCTCTCCAGAAGGGAGTTAAATCTTGGCCCTGAAATATTGAAATTGCATAGTTCAGTGTCAGTGCCAAACGAAGTGAATGCATTGAACATGAATCAGAGAAAAACAAATATGACCAGACTTCCTTTGAAAAACCTAGGGAAAGAAATTTGAGTCAGGAAGCTTGCTGAAAGGGGAAAAATGATTCACAAATGAGAAATCCTGAGGTTACAAACCAAAAGCTTCCAAAACCATTCAGCGGTGGACTAAAACACCAGCGAAATATCTGACAAAGGCAAAACGCTGATGGATACTAGAAGAAGAACATCATTAATCTATATAAATAAAAACTGCAGGACTTGAAAATTGCAAATTGCACAAAGCAAACTTGTACAAGAATAATCAGGCATGGGTGCATATTCTCGAGCTTTATAACAACCGATAACAACTCTCATAAATTCGGCTCATACCAATCAAGTGAGAACAAAATTACACAGTGAGCTAATGTCGGCAGAAACAACTGAAAGGAAAAATGCAAAAACAGAACCACTGTAATTTCGGGGGGAAAAGGCACAATTTGATCATGAGAGAAACTCATCTGAAAAAACTTGTAATAAAAAAATAGGCTTAGATGCATAATCTCTAAATTTCTAAAGATAGAGCATAGCTCTTATATATCCAGCTCATCACTATCAACAGGATGCAAAATCTCGGGAAAGAGCAGATATCTTAGTCAAAATTACACTAGATTCGTATTGCACACAAATCATGAAAAATTCCCACATACTTAAAACAAAAGACAAATCAATTGAAAATAACTGACTAGGACTACAGATCGCGTCAACATTTGAAGGAAAAGGTTCCTTACAGATCACGAAATCGGAGAAACATCGGATTTACGCAGCGGAAGATTGTGCTTCACTACACTGAATCCGATTGAGCTGAGACTCAGATCTGCAGCAAAGATCCAGCATAGAAAGGGAATTCACGACGATGAATCCGAAGAGATCCACAGTTCTCTCGTCCCCCTCTCCCTCCTCCTTCTACTGGATCCGCTAACTCTGTCGGCGGGTCAGACTAACCCTGGTCAGTTGATAATTTCACTTACATCCCTTATAAATTAGGTTTCCCTAAAATAAGTCTTTTATAATTGAAGTTTTGGGGTATGAAAGCAATTAACATTCTAGAAGGTGTTTTTGTTTTCAGGTAAGCTGTGGACTATGGTAAAGTTACCTTCACTAGGCGACAAAATGTCCTTGGAAGGGTCTAGAAGAATCAGATAAAAACTGGCCGCTAGATCCGCGTGGAGGGACCCTCCCGGAACGCTGACCGTCCATTTGTGTCGACGTGGCGGGTTTCCATTGGCTAAAAGCAAAAGTAAGTGGTGGTGATCGATCGATTATCGTTACCATGAGTGCGATAATTATGGGAGGGAAGCAGACGATTTTGTAAAAATTTTAGGGGTATAATTATAAAATGTAGATGAAAAAGGTCGTTTAAGTGGGGTCCACCTGAGCAGTTATCGAGCGTAGCACACAGGGAATTAACGGAACTGTGAGGACTTTTTTGTAAATGTGGCGGGATAGAATGCACGTGGCGCCACCTGGTGGATAAGAATTCGAGCTTTGCTGACTCGGCAACGGATGCCGCCACCGCACGTAGAGCTCGAAGGTCTCCCCACTTCTTGTGGGCTTCAAAAACCACCGGCCCCTCTCTCTCTCTCTCTATACTTGCATGCCACTGGCCCATGAGTGTGATAAATGAAAGATAAATGTTCTCTCTCTCTTGTCTGAATTAGTGAAGGAGAGTGATGATGCATGCATGTTTGGATCCTAGTGAGTAAGTGATGACAATCTCTCTCTCTCTATATACTTACATGCCAATGGCCCATGAGTGGGATAAATGAAAGATAAATGTTCTCTCTCTCTTGTCTGAATTTGTGAAGGTGAGTGATGATGCATGCATGTTTGGATCCTAGTGGGCAAGTGATGATTATCTCTCTCTCTCTCTCTCTCTCTCTCTCTCTCTCTCTCTCTTCATGCATACATATGCAGATTAACATGTGTCATTGGGCTGTAATTAGGATACATCCATGTCGGTGCGCATGTGTGCATGCATGAGCATACACTTTTTTCCCTTCTGTTCTTAGTTTACAATCTCTCCGCTCTTGATGAAATGTAGACTTAGTTTAATAACCGCTCTCGATGAAATGGTGTAATCATCGGCAATGTTTGATCTATAGTTTTTTTTTTGCTAGAGATGAGAATGACGGGAAATGATGACACTGGTATCGAGGGCGACATCCCAATACACAGAGAATCAATGAGCGAATAATATTATGCCCGATAAAAGGAAAGTACAAGGTCGAATAACCAAAATATGTGAAGTAAAAATGTGTGCACATATCGCTCACGCTTGTCTTCCATTTAAAGTGCATGTGTCAATTATGCCTGACTTGGCATAATGTAAATCACAAAATTTCCACATGAGCCATTTCATGAACATGTTGTCTAGTCGATCCATAGCGAAAGTAGGCAACGAAGATCTTGTCTCGAATGAAATGATAATGCACTTTCAAACGTGTTTAGTGGCTACATAAATAGAAGTGTTGGGGATGAAAATCTTTGGTCACAATGTTACATTGCATCTTTATGCTTAGATTGTCATGTTTCCTTCACCATACAAATAAACCCGAGGAGCATACATAGCAGCCACTATATCGATGAACCATGCGAGCCATCGGCCTATCCTTTACCTATGCCCTAAACTTAGAAACAAAATTATACTTCTTTGTTGTAGGGTAACAAAGTTGACACTGAGATATGTACAATCTTGATAAGTGGACGTCTTATCTCCATGATCATCAGCATCACATGCACCCAAATAGGCCTCAATGTAGCACATATGAAAATATTTTCCTATATGAGTTCAAGAAATCCGATGAGTTGACATGCGCCTTTTCATTGAAATCCATGATATAGACTGTTAAGAAAGAGGACGATGTCAATCTTGAGGCGGATTTGAAAAATAAAAGCGTGCAAACAATGACATGCATATTTGATAATGGAAAAATTAAGGAGTATAATAACTCTATTTGAGACAAATTTGTAGTCATTGGAAAGGGCTTAGGGCAATGAAGGCAATGGTGGATAAAAAAAGGTAAAAATAGTTGAAGATTTAAGCCTCACAAGAAATCTATTGCTCTTTTACTATATAGATTTCAAGAAGATGGAAGGTTGAAAATGTGTCATGGATGCATTCATCTTCATCATCTTGAACAAATTTTAATGCACAATTCTTGCTAATATGATGCATGTTATAATGTTTTTACGATATTTCCACATTAATCGTATCAATCTATTTGTATAGTCAAATTATATTTATTTAGTGCTAATTGGGGTAAACACAAATATGGTCTATCATTCATCATTTCTTTTTAGTGTTATAGTATGAGACTAACCCCATTTGAATTCTTCAAAGTCAAATGATGAACTTCTTGCATATTCTATATTTATATGGATGCAAAGACATATTTTCGTGAGTAGGAAAGCATGGATGTGGATAACTTCCAAGAAAGATAGAGGGAAAAATACATGTTCACCAAATTTGAATGCTAAGTTATGAACAACGCGGTCAATCCACTTCTTTCATAAAACACAAGACAATACGCAGATCATGAACAATAGTGTACATGAAAGATAAACCAATTCCAAATGGGTGACTAGAACTACAAATCGCGTCAACACTTGAAGGAAAAAAAGTTCCTTATAGATCACAAAATTGGAGAAACATCGGATTTGTGTGATGGAAGATTATCATTCACTTTAATGGATCCGATTGAGCTGAAACGCAAATATGAAGCAAACATCCGCCATAGAAAAGCAATTTTCGACGATAAATTCAAAGAGAGCCTTGATTCTCTCGTCTCTCTCCCTCCTCCCTCTACTGGATCTACTAACTATGTCATAAGGTCAAACTTTGGTTAAACCTACTAACCCTAGTTAGTTGATAAAATGCAAGATAAGCCATTATCTTGTGTTTCAGGATTAATATGGAGGTCAAGTTAGGGTCAACCTCCTTGTTTTTAAGAAGGTTGAACCAAACATAAAGTTGTGAAATGACTCCTCTAATTCTTTTAATAAGTTTAGGAATTTATATATGAGAAAAAAGATAATTTAATTATGGATAGGACAGAAAAAATTTATCAAAATATTTTGGGAGAAATTGAATTTCTAAATTTAGGGATTTTTAGATACATAATTTGTGTTATAAATGTTAGGATTTGAGGTTAATAAGTCTTCCAAAATTTGGATCCACAAGATCAGAGGTCAAGAATTCTAGCCTCTAATGTTATCCACACAATCCTCTCCTCTTTAATGTTATGCACAAAGAGAGAAAGAAAATAAAGGAAAGAGTCTCCTCAAAGTTCATATTAGCACCTTCAGTTGTGTTTGTTCTCACCTTATTTATAAACATTATGTATGTGAACTTTTCATAAGCTCTCAGAATTATATCTATATCAACCAATATTTATAGACCTTATACATGTGACACAATAAGTACTAGAATTTTAGGTTAATAAGCCTTCCAAAGTTATGATTTAAGCATCAAACTCAACGACAAGCATCTAATCAAGCATTCAAATCAAAGACATTTCAAGAACATGATCCTATCATCTAGTAAAAACTAGCTTTACATGAATTATTTGAAGGGGTTCTTGAAGTCATTCAGCTTCCTAAATTCTAGCGATAACCACATAATTGTTGGATGATTCGTGACAAGATGAATTCATGCAGTCGTTTGAAAACAAGCAAATGTGTGTAAAACAATTACCAAACTCATCAATTTAAAGTTTTAAATCAAAAATCAATTAGTATAGTGTTGAACAAGGGTCGAATCCACATAGAAATAGGGAATTTTTTAGATATTCTTCATATTAGATCAAATCAGATGAGGAATTGATGTGAGTAATTAGGAATTTTAGTAAATTAGTAAAGAAAACTCTAAGACGAATTCACGGAATCAAAAGTCACCCGATTTGGATCAATATTCGCGGAGAAATCAAAGAGCATAATCTAGGTAGAAAATTCGATCGTGAAGAGAGAAAATTCTATAAAATTTATAAAAATTAATCTAATCTAAGATTGGAAGTTAAAATCTAATGATACATGACAAAATATTCTAAGGAAAACACATAATTTATCCCAAAATCATGCTCGAAATGATCCAATTGACTCCCAGATTAAAAGATTTTCATTCCAAATTTTCAAAAATGATATTCATCATTCAAGAGGTGAAGTCTCCTTATCCATTCAATGAAATCTCACTTTCAACCACTCCTTGGATGCAGAAATGAGTATAGAAGAGGAAGAAAACAAGAGATTCATGAATTGAGAAGTCTAAACAATTAGATTACTTGAAACATCCAAGAATATTTTACATCATCAAAGAACATGTGTATATATAAGCAAAATTGGGCGTGACCGTTTGATGTGCCTCTTCATCTCCAACCAACGGCTTCGATGAAACGCTTAGATGCGAATCGTTATCATTAAGTCATGTCCGTTTCGATCGAAGATGGAAGACTCAAATTTTGCCACATCGCGCGTGAATAAGAAAGTTGAGTAACACATGTCGTTTGATCTTCATTGGATGCTCTGGATGTGTACACGTGTCAACAGGAGTCCATCGAGCGCTTTTAATCTCAGCCGTTATCACTTCTCATATGAAGAGTTGAGATTAAGTCATTTTAAAATGACTCGATAATGAACTATTATGCGCCACGTACCCCCCCCTCTCTAAGTGAAAATCGAAGATGGTGATTGATTTATTTGATCGCATGCTCCATAATGCGTCACGTTGCTTGAGCATAAAAAAACATAAATTAGTCCCACATGACAAAAATCAAGGTGAAATGACGGGTATATAAGTAGTGCATGTTTTAGTGGGTTTAGCTCATATCCTGAAAAAGGATGCTTAACCCACGAATCATACACGTGCGCGCACACGCACACACGCGTGCCTACACATGGATAACCGTGCACACGTGTGCGCCATGTGGCGCTGATAACACAAAATTTATGCATGCAATTATAAGATTATTAATACGAATTAATGCATAAAACATTCTATTCTAATGCATGTTATCATACTTTGAGTGCATTTCTATCATGTCATGTAATTTTAAGTTATAATCACAAAATGCACTATTTTAGGGATAATTATGCATAATTAAGAATATATTTTAGAATAGATTATTCCCAACTAAATTTGAGATTATAATTAGGTTTTAATGTTAAATAATAAGAGAAAATATTTATATACACTCATTTATTTTTCTAAGTCTTATTTTTTAATAAGAAATGAGTGTATTTTTTAAATAATAATTTATTCTCTTGTTATTTAAATATTTTGACTTTTTGTAATGATAGATAATTTAATTTCTGATCAAATGAAATAGATTTGGATTAATATGGAGTTGTATTTTGAAAGATTTTTTTCTAAATTTTTCTCATTTTTTTTAATTTTTTTGAATTTTTCTGAATTGTCTGAATTATTTTAATTTAAATTAATTTATTTAATTTAAAATCAATTTTATAAATCGTGCAGGTGACGTGGCAAAATTTGGAGCGTCTGATCAAATCGTGATCGTCGATCCAGGCAGGGGGTGACGTGGCAACACATGGAGCGTCTATTCGCGTGATTAAATCGTGATCGTCGATCGTCACTTACGGCAAGGGGTACGTGGCTCATTATTACTCATCGGTAAATCATTTTAAAAATGATTTAATCACAACCATTCATCACAAGAGATATTACGGATGAGATTAAAACCGACGAAAACGCATCCGGAGCGTTAGATGAAGATTAGACATATGATGTTTCATGTGTTTCATCTTCATGCGCGATGTGCCAAAATCTCGGCGGTCCATCTCCGATCTAACGGCCATGAATTAATCGTAACGATTCGTATCCGCGCGTTTCATCAGAGCCATTGATCAAAGATGAAACGCCAGATCGACGGTTACGCCCAAATTTACTATAAATTGAGATGTTCTTCGACATTGTAATGCATTCTTGGATGTTTTTGAGTAATCAAATTGTTTAGACATCACCATCCTTGAATTTCTTACTTCCAATCGTTTCTATACTCATTTCCGCGTTGATGGAGTTGTTGGAAGTAAGATTTCGCCGATCGAATAGTGAGAATTCACCTCTTGAACATCGATGATCATATTCGAAATCACATAATGAAAAACCTTGAATCCGGCGATTAATTGTATCATTTAGATCAATATCTTGAGTTAGATTATGTGTTTTTCTCCTAGTCTTTCGTCATGTATCATTAATTGGTAATTTAATAACGTAGATTTAGTTAATTTCGTTTTTACTTTTGGATTTCTCTCTCTTCGCGTTCAGAAATTTCTCTCTAATTCGCTCATCGATTTCTCTGCGAATCTTGATCCCAATCAAGTGAGTTTTGATTATGTGGATTCGTCTTTGAGTTATCTTTCCAAATCTATCAATTTTCCTAATTTCTCACTTCAATTCATCATCCAATTTGATCGAATTTCAAAAGATTTCTCAAAATTCTCTTATTTCTCTGGATATTCGACCCTTACTCATCACTATATCTCTCAATTCGTGTTAATTTCTTAAAATTGGTGAGTTTAGAATTATTTTTTATACGAATCTATGTGCAATTAACGACCACCTCGATTAGTTCCGTCAAGCGCATACACACGTCGTCACGTGAGGACACGTCATTCGCTCGCCTCGTCAACTGCCATGTCAGAGCGCGATATAAAAACAATATTTTGAATATAAAAAATTAAAAATAAAATTTAAATAAATTCAAGTATAATTCAAAAAAATTCTTTAAAAATCCCTAAAAATTAAAATTTTAATAACTTTAAAGATATAAACTCCAAATTAATCCTAATTTGTCTTGTTTGATCATAAATTAAATAATATATCATTCAAAAAAGTCAAATTTAATAAAAGAATATAATAAATTTTTATTTAAAAAATAAACTCATTTATTTTATAAAATAAAGCTATAAAATTAAATGAAAGTATATAAAAATATTTTCTCTTATTATTTAATATTAAAACCCAATGATAATCTCAAATATTAAATAGGAATAATCTAATCTCAAAATATATCTCTTTAATTATTTATGATTATCCCTACAAATAGTGCATTTTGATATTGTAACTTAAATTTTCATATAATACGCATAAGAATGAAATATTTTACGCCTTAATTTCCATTAATAATCATAAAATCACATGTATAGATTGCATGTTATCAATTGGATCTCGTCTTAAGTGCTAGTCACCATGGGAGAAAGAGAAGAGAAGGGGAGTAGTGAGTTTTCTATGAGGCTCACATGGGGTACCTTTTTTTATAATGGTTCTCCTCCTATTTATAGACTCGGGTAATGTAAAATTTTTACGAAAAACCCTTATTATAATGTTTATATTCACAAACGTCAATTAACCTTATGTATGCAACCCTCTAAGTCTATATATCTTATTAGTTAATAACTCAATCGACCCAATAATGGCTATTGGTTCTCCTTATTAGTTACATATATCACATACAAATTAATTGAATAAGTATTGATTTAACTAACGGATATCTTGAGTCATCAACTCAGTGGGTGCTAAGCTACACTACATGCTCTGAAATATATAAATTGTATAAGAACTCTTGTATAAAGCCTTGTCATTATCTATTACCATTTATGTGTTATCCTTTATTTATGCGAGACTCATGAATGAGTAATCATCAAACCCTAATTAGTCAACAAAGTTAGTATTGATGTGTGGATGAAATGATTGAGAATACCTTCCTTGATATTTTCACTGACTTGGCCATTGATTTTATCGCATCCCATTTCTTGAGTCAATCTCCTCTTATACCAATGACTTGGCATATGATTCCTCAATCTTGACCACTTAATCACGTATGAAGATTGACGATACGGATTTGTGTGGTCGTTGAAAATACACAGAGACATATCAAAACAATTTCCAAATTCACCAATTTAAGATAAAAATCAAGAACTCAATAGTATAATGGTGAATAAGGGTTGAATCCACAAAGAACTAAGGTATTTTCGAGGTGTTCTTCAAATTCGATCAAAATCGGACAATGAATTGAGGTGAGAAATTAGGAATTTTAATAATTTTAAAAAGAGAACTCAAAAAGAATCCACAAAATTAAAACTCACTCGATTTGGAACAAGATTTTGGGAGAAATCAAAGAGCAAAAATTAGGTATAATTTTTTAAAGTGAAGAGAGAGAAAACCAAAATTAAATCTAAAATTAACCTAATCTACGATTTAAAATTAAAAGATGATAATACATGACAAAATATTACAAGGAAAACACATAATCTAACCTGAATTCCCACTTGAAATGATCCAATTGATCGCCAAATCAAGGGCTTTTCATTCCACAATTTCGAAGATGAAATTCGGCATTCAAGAGGCGATTTCTCCCTATTCTTTCGTTAAAATCTTGATTTTAAGCACTCCCTATATACGAAAATTGATCTAAAATATGAAGAAAATAAGAGATTCAAGTATTGAGATGTCTAAACAATTCAATAGCTCGAAACATCCATTAAAATATTTCTTGTCAAAAAGAGATAATTGATAATATTTTAAAATTGGGTGTGACTGTCGAATCTTCTCATTGATGAGATCAACGGTTGCAATGGAATCCATAGAGACAAATCATTATGGTTCAGTCGCAACCGTCAGATCTTCATCGGAGCACTAGCATCGTGCCCCATGATCGCATGAAGAGAGAGCGTTGCGAGATCTTGTTCGTCCAATAGTGAATCGGCGTTGCAGATTCTTAGATGACTCTTTAAATCTTGGCCGTGATAACTCCTCAGATAAACGGACAAGTTTAATTCATTTAGTAAAAATGAATAATTGTCCACTTAGATGCTTCCACGTACCCCCCCTCACTTAAGTGAAAATGAGGGGATAAGATTAAATCCATTTTATTTCCACCGATCAGACAATTATGGGCAAGCCATATCAGTTGCAAAAAAAAGAAAACAAAATATAGTCTACACAAGAGACATGAGAGAAAATATTGTGTATAAAATAATATGCTACATTTATGGTTAGCGTATTCCCTTAATAGGGTGCTTAACCACTTAATTGCATGCTTAATGACACATGTATATGTGTGACACGTGACACGCGTATATGCCGTCATGTGTTGACACGTTAGCGCGATAAAAATAAATAAATTATTATTATTTTAAATATAAATAAATCTAAAATAAATAAATAAAAATTCAGAAAAATTATAGAAAAATCCCTAAAATTTAGAAAATTCAAGACTTTTAAAATACAACTCCAGATTAATCCAAATTTATTTTTTTGGATCATAAATTAAATAATCTATCATTTTAAAAAGTCAAATTTACTATATAAAAAGAGAATAAATTTTCATTTAAAAAATACACTCATTTCTATTAGAAATTAAAACTTAGAAACATAAATAAGTGTATATAAAGTATTTTCTCTTATTATTTAACATTAAAACTCACTTATAATCTCAAATGTAGATGAGAATAATCTACTATAAAATACATGATTATCCCTAAAATAATGCATTTTGATATTATAACTTAAAATTGTATAAAATGATAGATATGCACTCAAAGTATGATAATAAGCATAAGAATTGAATATTTTATGACTTTATTTGTATTAATAATAATATAATTACATGTGTAAATTGCATGTTATCAAGGACCTAGTATCGTATCTAACCTATAAAGTTTTGGAGATCCTATGGCTAAATATTTGTAATTTATAATCAAAACGCGATAATCCATTTATAAGTTATCTTTGGTGTCTCGAGTCTAAGGACATTCACAACCATAATATTAATTAACCTAATTGATTTTTTGGTATAATATTATTAATAGACTTATACTTATCAATGAATGAACCATTTATCAAAATAGTACTCACTATCTATCCTTGATGTCTCTACATAGATAGCCATTGTATCAGTCATATTCCTCAGATGAGTTGAATTACACAGTGCTATTATTTTTGAATAATTTGATGTCTTTATCGAATATCCCACACATATAAATATTTTTAATATAGATTTAAAGACTAGTAATCATTGTATTACTATGATTTTATCATAGTTTTACTTAGTTACTATATAGTTTATAGACTTCATTGCAAACATCATACAAGAATTATGATAAATAAAACTCCATTTTAATGGATATAAACAAAAGATGAATGTGTGATTGGTTTGTAGATTACATAATATCTATTAATAAATTCATATATCTCACTAGATTATAACTTCATATACTGAATAATATTTTTTGTCTAACCTTATTAATTATCTATATCAATATATATATTAATTAATCAATGATTGATTTAACCTAATCGATAGGTTAAGTTACATCACGTGTTATAGGAGAATGAAGTACATAAAAACTCTCCTATAAAATCTTGTTATCATCGATTATCATGTACAAATAATTCTTTGCATACGCAATACATGTACATGACTTAGGATACGATCAATTATCAAACCCTAATTGGTCACTCGAAATAGTACTAATACATAGAGGAAATTATAAATAATGCATTCTTTAAGATTTTACTACCTTGATCATCTATTCACAAGTCATAATCAAAATATTAATTGAGTCAGTTTCTCAAATACTAAGGGCGGACATTTTCATCTTGACCTCAGAATCAAAGTCGAGGACTTTATGTAATATTTGATCTCTGGAATTTTGGAAATCTTGTGGCTCGGGATTTGCAAGTCATAATCAAAGCATGATCATCAATTCACAAGATCTCTTAGGTGTCTCAATTCAAAAGACCATAACCATGTCATGAGCTCATGTAGATCAAGATGAAATAACAAGTCATGAGCTCATTCAGATCTATTTAGCAAACTCTTTCTCCAAATAACACCGATTTATCTTTGGTGTATCCACATCGATGGCCACAAGATCCGTCATACTCATCACATGAGTCAAATTAGACCAAATGATTGATGACAGTGTAGAGGGCCACCTAAGATTGTCTTGGCCGATCAGATAAAGAATTCCGAAGAAGGTTGATTCATTTTCTATTCCTGTGATTATCAAAATCCAAATGATTAGATCTTGATTGCCTAACCATAGTTCAACCATGTTTTTTATAGAACAGAAGAAATTCAAACTCTAGATCTAAAAAATTCTGTTCTTAAGTTCTTTTATCCGCATAAACTCTTCAATCGCTATCCTCTTTATCCTTCCGGTAGAGGGTCAGCGTCCGATGTCCAGTCAGAATCATGCCGACGTACAGGTCGGTGGTCTGGGCATGTCCAGTCCCGCGGATTTATCTCTCCTCGCCGATCTAAATCTACCGTCTCTCTCTCTCTCTTGTTTCCGCCTATCTCCGCCTACAATCGATCGAGATGATTTTTGTCGATCGACTGTATTCTACTTTTCCTTGGGAATGTAGGGATGATCGATGGATCCACAATGACCATCCCTACTATCTCTCTATCTCGTATCTCTCTCTCTCTGTCCCCAATCCCACTGTCCCTGTCTGTCTGTCTCTCTCTCTCCTGATATCTCTCGCTCATATCTCTCTCTTGATTTCTCCCCCTCTGAAAGTCCATTGAAATACTCGAAGGAGACAGAGAAGGTGCGGGAAAAAGTCAAAATTTTGGTTTTTTATGAATTTTTTTATTCATTTGGTCAGAAGTCGCCCCTCCCAGTTTTGGGGGTTGCGTCCTAGGGTTCCTATTCGCGTCCGTTTCCCTTGCTCAAATTCTACAGGCAAAACTGCACGCAAAGGTGATATCCTTACTCGACGTGGTTTTTTGCTACCTTGTTTCTTTGTAATTGTTGTTCCTAGGATTTCTTTTCTAATCGATCGTGATTGTAGTCATGTAAATTAAAGTGGATGGGAGTTCCTTTACTCGATAAAATTTCTTACCGGATTAAGTTTCTGTCAAGAAACTTAAGATATTCAATCCTGTTCAGCGGATTTCAAAAAAATTGAAGATTCCGATAGTGCTATTTTTTAAAAGGTTCTACAGGGAGAAAATCAACTAAAATCTGAGCTTTGTCATCTGGCCATGAATTCATCAAACAAAAAATTGTTTAATTCTCTAACTCTGATCCCTCTAACCCTCTTAAGGTTTTTGATTCACCATTCTCGTATAATGCCTTGATCTTGATTTTTCAGAAATTAGCGAATGGATCCAAATCAAAACGCCCATGTAAAGCTACTGGCTCGAGATTTCCACTACCTCTCCATCGTGTTGCCCTCACCAACAATTGTAAGATCCGGAACCGTGGGCGTCGTTGTAAACCGCGAAAGGCGATGCAATTCCTTTCGCTTCCTCGTTGACAATGGCCTGGCTGCATTCCCTGCGTGCTGTGGCTGAACCACCGCCGCCATCTCTTTCCCTCACCGGAGGCGGCGAGAGCCCAATTGGGCGCCATTGTGCGCGTGCGCGGCCGCGCGAGTGCTCGCCGTGGGTGACGTGGCGGCGGAGAGGGACCCCAACGTTGAGGTTTTGCACTGGTTGTAGTGTCTCCGCCATGTTCAGCCCTCTGTCGAATTGAAAAAGACGAAAGCTTCCTTGGAACAAGGCTGAAATGATGGTCATGTCTTCTAATCCTTCATATCTCTGCTTCCTCTGTGTCCACCGAGCTTTTCTGGTATGTTCGACATTGTTCTTGTCATCTACCATCAGTTTTCATCACAGGTTCCCATGTCCCCCTTCAACACGCCTTGAATTGTTTAAAATTTTGTGAGATTGGCCTTCTTGATTTCGATTCCAGCTGAGTACCATGTTCTATCATGTCCTTCTACCTGCCATCTTCATTTTCAGATTTCATGTCCTGTATCTCGCTCGAAGGCACAGACGTAAAGGAGATAAACCTTCTTTGCCATTTTTGGTTCTTCTTTTATTCCTAGATTCTACGCTGTTCTTCTCATCTACCATCATCATTTGCTGATCTCACATCATCATTAAGGTCAATCTCCTGAAGTTTTATCCTGCAGAGGCTCCATATGAGATTTCTGAAGTTGGAGCTATGGCACCACCATCAGCTGATCTCATTGGATCGATCAACGATCAGAGAGCTGATCCAATCATCGATGTGCTTGATGGCCATCGATCAGGATCATCCTTGAGTGATCGATCATCATCGCGACGTCATGATCACATTTAGTTGTTGGAATGTGAGATCTTGAATGATGATGGTGGATGAGAAGAACGTCAAAGGAGACAAGAAAATGGTTGCTGGGAATCTAATAGGAATCTGATGAACAGAGAAAACGGGGGTGAAAGCAAGAGAAAACGAGGTGGAGGGAAAGAGAGAGAAAGCAAGAGGGGAGAGGGAGAGTGACAGGTCTTCTTCGCCTCTGAGAAATGACAATGGTGACAGAAGGAGAACTCACGTGACTGGAAGCTAGTGCCACAATCTGCACGTGTCAAATATTTACTCACGTGAGTCCAACCCCTCTCTCTCTCAACAATCTCTCTCTCTCTCAACGCGAGAGAAAAAGACAATTGAGAGAAACAGACCCTTTACTCTAGAAATCCAGAGAGAGAGAGAGGTCCATCAGTCGTCAAAGTTAGTGAGAGAGAGAGATCCATCTGTCTTGAAATTGAGAGAGAAAGAGAGAGTAAGAGAAAGAAAGAGAAAGAAAGAGAGAGAAAAAGAAAGAAAGAGAGAGAAAGAGAAAGAAAGAGAAAGAAAGAGAGAGAAAAAGAAAGAAAGAGAGAGAAAGAGAAAGAAAGAGAGAGAAATGGTTTGACTAGTTTACTGACTGAATGGCGTGGCACGTGAGTTGGCCATGTGGCCGTCCTCTTCTCTCTCTAAAACTCTCTTTCACTGTTTTATATCTGTCCGCAATTCAAGGGATACCCGCCTCAAATGGACTATCGCCACGTCATGACTTTGACATCTGAACGGACGGGAAGCACGTGACGTCATGCCATCTCACGTGTAACTCAGCATATCACGTGCAACTCACGTGACAAGATCTAAGTTTTCATATATTTTATTTCCTATTTCTAGCCAACTAAATGTCGCACGTGCGCAAACACGTCATACAGCTGAGAAAGATCAAATATATACATATTTAATTGGATTCATCGAAAAATCCAGAAAAGGTCACGTGAGATCACCTCAATCACGTGCTGCCTCATCATATCCACGTGCGTCTGGTGAGACGTGACGTCGCGGATTGACGTTTTTGCACTCACGTGTATCGGGCCCACATACACGTGATTGCGCTACGTGTTCGACTAATGACCGCTCAGTCACAGCTTTATAAGCGGATTGTCAACGAACTGTCTTGCTGCAGTCAACGGTCTTCCCTGTCACGAGCTTCCGTCGTTTGGCATCCGTCAAGCACGTGTTCGAGGGCCCCACTCTTTGACGGCGTTAGCTAACGGAAAGTTAATATAACAGCCGATCGTGGCTGACTGGACAAGTTCCCGTCCCGTTTCCACTTCCTCCATCTTCTCTTTCTCTGTCATCAGAACAAGAGAGGGAGAGAGAAAGAGATCGTGGCATTCGGTTTCAGCGTTTGTATTTCTCTTGATTTCGCGGAGCGTTCGAGCATAATGAAGCTTGATATCATTTCGCCGGTCTCTAATGTTTTTCGATTTTCTCGAGGTTACTTCTTTGGAAATTTCTTCATATTTTTCTTGAATTTGATTGTAGGATTGAGAAATTTCGAACTCAGCGATCGCTGATCATTTCGAGATTCTCAGAAACTCAGTCGTCGCTTCGGAGATCGTGATGTCTGCGGCATCGGCGAAGGCGGAGACTAGATAGAAAGAAAAAATGGAGCTCCAGGGTATAGTGATGAACTGTTTTCCGAGTTTCTATCGTTAATGCTTCTTCTCTCTTAATCTTGTTTTCTATTTTTTAATTAAATTTATGTAATTTCAGATAAGTCGGGAATCACCCATGATTTCCTCTCTCTCCATAAGGAAACTCCAGTGCGAAGTTCACAGCCTCCATCTTCAGGTACAGAAAGCTCATTCTCCGAGATTTGAAAAAAATTCCCAATTAGAAACTCAGATCCGCGGAATCGTCTATCTTTCTCTCTTTGAAAAGAGAGACTTTGAGTTCCAAAGATCACCCGCGGCTCCTCAGAGCCGCTGCAAATCTAGATCCTTAGATTTTCCGCTCCCACGGGCACTCCGGGGAATGAAAATTTACATGCCGTCCGTTTAATTCCATGTTCCTTTCCCGCCAACACGCGTGATCCTCCACCGTCCATTCAGATGCGGACGGCTGAGATGCGAGATTTGAGACTCATCCGGAAGTGATTTCAAATTAGATCGACGGTTAAAATGGGTCAAATTACATCTGGTGGGACCACCGTAACGACCTCCGATTTCCCCGCGGTTCGTTTGGTTTTGCCAGGTCACGTCAGCGCGGCGGCGATTGATCTGAACGTGGTCGCCATGACAACGAAAACCGATTGGTCCAGCTGTCAGCTTATGCGGCAGAACAAACCGTACTCTCTGGGTAAGGACAAAACTAAAACTTTCTTCTCACTCTTTACTGCCACGTGTCCTCTAGTCACTTCACGTGATCCCACGTGAGAGGCAGCCCTGAATTAGGAAACGGTTCTCCTGCCGGTATACGTGTATTTTGAATTTGTCATATGACCCCAATATTTTCAATTTGTGTTTTAGCATTTTCTTCCTCTCCACTTTCAAACTTGGTTTTTATCCTCTGAAGGCATCGACCACTGCGGAAGTAGCGGCATCTTCCCTCCTACATCCGGGTTTGTGGCCCTCTTCCTAACTTTAATCGCGTTTTTCCTTTGCTGTGTTGTGTAGGGTTTCTGTTGATGCCTTAAAATCTACAGGCAAAACTGCATGGACGGGTCTTCAAGGCTGAAAGGATTTGCTGATGACGAAGAAGAGGACGAGGAAGAGTTTCTCAAGGACCCGCCGAGGAAAGGTGATACCCTTGTTTAAAATTTGAAGTGGATTTTCTCATATGACTTTTGGGTGTTCTTGTAATTTAATTTTCTAGGGTTTCTTTTTCGGATTTGTTGATTGTTTGTCTGTCGATTATAGTGGATGGCAGTGATTTATTTGGGTTTATCTGAAGCATTCTTAAACTAATTTTTCAGTGGGCTTTTGCCGGATGATTTATGAGTGCTCTAGTAATTTACTTTTCTAGATTTTCTCTCTTTTGGGTTTATTGATTCTGGGTCGGTAAAGGAAAGTAAACTTAATTTTTCTTTTCGGGTTTACTAAAAGCATTCTTGTGCTAATTTTGAAGTGGGCTTTTGCTGTATGATTATTGTGTGCTATTGTAATTTATACTTCTAGGGTTTCCTTTTTTATTGACCGTAGGTCTGTAAAATAAAAGTGCGTAGGAGTAAATATTTTGTTTTTACACAGAGCATTCTTAGACTAATTTTGAAGTGGGTATTTGCGGTATGATTTTTGGCTTGTCTCATTATTAATTTTTCTGGGGCTTTTTTGGGGTTTATTGATTGTAGGTCTGTCAGTTAAAGTGGATGGAAGTAGCAACAGCGGTGATGACAGAAAACCCACTACACCCAGATCGAAGCATTCGGCCACAGAGCAGCGCCGGAGGAGCAAAATCAATGACAGGTTAAATTCCTCTTGATGGATGGAGATTATTTTTTTATTTGTTCTATGTTTGATTTTACTTTTGTAGCATTCTGAAAGGAGAAGATTTATATTGGTTGGGATGTAATGTTGCAATGATGCCAAATTTAGCTACTTAACTGTTCATGTTTGGTGATCATCCAGATTTCAGATTTTAAGGAGCTTAATACCGAATACTGATCAGAAAAGAGACAAGGCATCTTTCCTTCTAGAGGTACATTTGGGGGGAGGGAGAGAGAGAGAGTTTTGTCCACAAAAATCATGGCTTACAATCTTTTTTTTTTTCATTCATGATCTATCTCAGGTGATCGACTACATCCAGCACCTACAAGATAAGGTCCACAAGTATGAATCGCCGTATCCAGTGTGGAACCCTGACAATGCCAAGTCAGCTCCTTGGGTATATCCAGATCTCATTTCCTTACTTTCATATGACTTAGCTGTTAGAATGACCGATTATGCCCATGCTGGGCCGGGCCATTGAGGGCCCATGCCACTATCCCATGGTTCTCCAGTACCCCACTAATCCATGTTCCTCTTTAAATATGCTTGTGTAGTCTTTTCGTTCTGGTTAATGCAATGTTAGGGCTTTCTCTTCCACAATTATGATTTCCTGTTTCATTGATTTCTATGTTTGGTTTGTTTGCAGAAGAGCAGTCAAGTTTCAACAGATGGCGGTGTCATTGCTGCGGGTGCGCCACTCTTGCCAGCCAACATGCAGCAGTATCCTCCTGCCACTGCAGATGGAGGTTTTGGATTTTTCCATTCCCAGACGAGGTCCGTGGTGGGCCCCGCAGACCATGGGTCATCCCAATGGGCCCGGTCATCTTCTTCCTTGCTTGCCGACCAGAGGGAAGAGGATCTCGTGATTGATGGGGGTACCATCAGTTTATCAAGCACCTACTCTGAAGGGTGAATAATTGAATAATCCAACTCCCCTCTCTCATCCATTGATAATGATGCATGACTTTCTTTTTAATGCAGGTTGTTGACCACGTTGACTCAGGCATTGCAGAGTTCAGGGGTAGACTTGTCCCAGGCAAGCCTCTCGGTTCGTATAAATCTCGGGCGGCAGGCGATTGGTCAAGTGAGATTTTTATTATCCTTTTTGTTTGATCAGTTTGATTCGATTTGTAATTTCTTATCATCTTGATTGAGAGCAGGATTTAGAGAGAAGTAGTGGAGATGATTCAGAGATCCAGCGGCGGCCTAACAAGCGGAGATCGGCCAATAGCTAGATCTTGCTATTTATATATTTGTTGATCCGACAACCACCATTTTCATGTAAAGAAACAGAAGAAAAGGGATGATATCTGGGCCCGATCAATTTTATTACTGTCAATATAATTGTTGGCATCACTAAACCCCAGCATCAGATGTTTTCTCTCTAGTGCAGGAGAAAGACAGAACAACTCAGAGGGGGAGAGAGAGAGAGGAAAGGAATAGAGAGAAGAACAACATCCTGCAGCAAATGGTATGGGGGCATTTATCTTTGAACTTAGCTTTTTTAGTTCAAGACTTGTTTCATGGTAATCCCTCTAGATTTTGGCATATATGCAAGTTTTGTCTCCGTTAATCGCTGGAAATTCTGAAAGCTTACAGAAATTCTGACTTTCTTAGAACTCTGAAACTAAAATTTATGAACTTGTTTTGATTTCCATATTGTTATTTAAGAGAAGTGAAAGCAGATATTACGATAACTGATAATTCATGTTTTAAAATGAATGCTATAATTAGTATGCATTCATACTGATCAAGTGGTGTCATGGTTCAGATTTTGTCCGGATTTGAGAAAAATGGAGACCTGAGTTCGTTACAAGTTGGAAGATGTCAATTAGAGTAAATTGACTCATTTGATGTTCTTTATCAGTGGTTCCCCCTAGGGAATGGTTATCCATCAGATGCTCGATCATGATCAAAAATTGGTTGATTGATGGAGTCAATTGACCAACCAATATGGACCCTGATCAGATCGATGGTGGCCGATCATGTAGACATTTAAAGTGAGGGATATATACAGTGTTGAAAAACAATCTGATTGCTGATCCGATCAACCAGATCGCCAACCAAGGCGACGATCAATGATTGAATTGATCAGAGGTTGTCTGATCACTGATCAGATCGCACGTATCGATCATGGCATCTGATTCAATCAAGATGATCCAATTAGTGATTGTTGTTCTCTAAGGGCTCTTGATGTTTAAGTTCACAAGAATTCAGTTCTCTACTCAGATTGTGTGGAGAAAAGGATTGGTTGTCTACTGAATAATATCATATAATGATATTTTTTCAGATCATTTGAAGAGTTGAAAGAAGAGAGGGGGCAGGCATAGTCTTTGATTTCTTTAAGTGTCTGTGTTGGAGAAAAGTTGGAGAGAGATTGTAACTTCACCACTATACTCTGCATCACCTATAAAAGCTAGAGAGAGAGAGAGAGAGAGACACACACACACACACACAGAGACATAGAGAGAGAGAGTTTTCCCCACCTTGTATTCTTTCCCTCTCCCCTTGTTTTGTTGAATTATTCCTTTTTTGTTCATCCTTTGAAGTTGACCATGATTTTTGGTAAGCAAGATTGAAGCAACAAAATCATTCAATTATGTAGACACTTAGATCAGGTAACATTGGGTCTGAGTTATAGAACATAGAAACAAGTCACATATAAGAAATAAGTCAATTGCAATCATGAATTCAAGAGGAATTGTCAGTGAATTAGAATCGACAAAAACTTGGTTATCTAAAGAAAATATAGATAATAGAAGATTAGAAATAGAATTACAATAGAAAGTATAGAATGAAAATATAGATAATAGAAGATTTAGAGAGGAAAAAGAAAGAGTTCAACACATCGAATTGGGTGCCGATCAGAGTCGAATCTAGAGAGATATTGATAGAATATTTTGGCAATCATAAGAGAGACGATCATGGGAAAATCACTAATAATCACGTCATTGTAACATTTGTTTGCAATTACATGACTATTAGTACATTTTAATACATCTTTCTTATATTTATGATATAGTTTATAATATTTTGAGTGCATTTTCATGATTATGTGTCAGTTATCTTAAAGCCTCATATGTATTATTTAAGTTTAATTTTGTGTAACCTGTAAGTTTTACTTTTCAAACACTTGATCTCTTTCATTTTAGCCTCATTTTCTTGGGATTTTGAATTTTTAATATTTACATTAATATAATTATGAATAATAATAATATAGAGAATAAAAAGAGAAATTATTTAATAATCAAATGTGAAATTTATTTACTTTGACTTTGTTGGGTGAAATTAGAGAAATTTAGGCAAAAATATTTTATTAAAAGTAAATAAAAGAATTAAAAATCATTAAATTTGTGATTTAATGAAGAAAATTTAAATGGAAAAGTAATTATATTTTTGAAAGACTTAAATTTTGTGATCTTTTGGGATCTTTTGGATTTATCTTAAGTTTATTGAATTTCTTCAAGCAAAAAATTACAAAAATGCAGCTCACCTAGGGTGACTAAAGTTGCAAAGCGATTTGGTATTGACAGGATTTAAGGCTAGATAGGCCGTCAAATTTTTTACTAAACAACAAACGTAACAAAATGTATTGAATCAAACATTCAAAACATCGAATTACTAATAATTGTTTATCATATCATATGATATAGATCAAAATTCATGCTTACAAGGTTCATTGCAAGAATTCTTAAAATTGCTCAAGTGTCCAACCAGCGGTGGTATCCACCCGATCACCAAATGACTAGATATCCTTTGCAATGCTCTTCACCAATTGAAGGAAAAGAAATGTGAGAGTTTTCCACAAGGTTTGAATAGTCTCTTTTTGGTGTCGTTGCTTTCTTTTTATTTATAGACATTATGTATGTGAACTTTTCAGAAAACCTGCAAAATTAGATATCCATCAATGTCCATAGACCTTACCTGTGTTTCCTTGTAGGTTCATATATCTCACTAGTTAATAACTCTATAAACCTAAGAACAATTATTTGTTAACCTTATTAATTATATATATTAATTAATCGATGATTGATTTAACTCAATTGACATGTCAAGTTGCAAACTTCATGGGTGCTAAGCTGCACCACGTGCTCTTGGAGATTAGAGTGTATAAGAACTCATATGGACCCTTGCCATCATTCACTACCACGTATGTGTTATCCTTCATTTGTGTGAAACTCACTAAGGACTTAAGATATGGCTAACTATCAAACCCTAATCAACCACTCAATTTAGCACTAACACATGGAGGAAATCATCAAGAACCCTTCTTCGATATTCTACTATCTCGGCTAAGGATTTCATCGCATCTTATTCCTTAAGTTAATATCCTCAAATATGGAGGGCAAATAATTTCATCTTTACCACACAATCACCTTCATGGACTTCATGGCGTATCCAATTTATGACGTTTTGAATATCTCATGGCTAGGAATTTGTAAGTTATAGTACAAACATGATAATTCATCCATAATATGTCTTTGATTTATCAAGTCTAAGGACCACGTATACAATCATAACATGTATCAACCTGAAATTGAATATCATATGGTTTATAAGCTAAAGCACACTTCCATGTATCTCATTTATATTCATTGACATAAAATTTATTCACTGCTATTCTTGGGTCATGTTTGTAATGAAGTCCCTAAGCATATGTAATGACTTACTAAATTATAATTGGTCTTCAAATATGTGGAAAAAGAAGAGTGTGTTGGACAAAGAGAGAAGGTAAAAGAATATTAGTTTATATAGAGGAGAGAAGAAGGAGAGGCCCTTAGTTGCCTTCCCATAATGGGCTAGATGATATTCTCTCACAAAACATATGTTCTAAACATTTCTATTCTAGGGATATTCGAAGGATATTAAATTATAAAAAAATAATAACATTTTTTGATTCAACTCATAATATGAGTATGGGTGATATTGTAGCTATTGGTGCGAAGACTCCAAATATAGATAGTATGTGCTTTTTGGAGAAATTTTTTTACTGAATTGATTTATATGAATCCTTAAATGGTATTATACCTAACTGTCAATCAAGTTGATTCATATTACTGTTGTTTATATTATAATAGGATATGATTATCAATGGCTCTCTAAATTTTGACTAGAACATCAAACACAACATAATACATTGAGTCAGACATTCAAAGCACTGAAGTTCCAATAATCGATGGTCTTGTCATCTAATATAGATCAAAATTTATACGTCCAAGGTTCATTAAAGGAATCCTTGAAGTTATTCCAGTGTCTAGCCTGTAGCGGTATTCACAAGATTACTAGACAATTGGATCTCCTCTATAATGCTCTTTACCAAGACTGAAAAAGAAGAAAAGATAGATTTTTTTACAAGGTTCACGATGACACTATTTGGTTAAGTCATTTTAAACTTTATTTATAGACATTAGATATATGAAATTTTCAAAACATCGAGGCAAGCCAAGCATTAATGATCCTATCATCTAGTATAGATCAAAATTCATAGTTATAGGATCCTAGATGGAAGTATCCACATGATCACATGATCACTAGATGGTTGGCCCTCCTCTTTGATGCACTTTATAAGAGAGAAAGAGAATAAAGAAGAGGTTTCCACAAAACTTAGATGGATACCTTGAGTTGTGGTCGTTCTCCCCTATTTAGAGACATCGGGTATGTAAAGTTTTCACAAAAAATGTTGGAATTATATCTATTTCCATTAACATTCATAGACGTTATGTATGTACCCTCTAGATGTATTATATCTTGATAGTTAACAACTCTTAGACCCAATAAAGCTTATTAGTCGACCTCATTAATTATCAATATCAATATATATATCTATATTAACTAATCAATGATCGATTTAACCCGATCTACAGGTCAAGTTGTCAACTCATTAGGTGACATGCAACACCACGTGTTAAAAGAGATGTAGAGTGTATAATAATTCTCATATAGAAAATTTTCATTATATGTTATCATTTTTTGTTATCCTTTATTTGAGTAAAACTCATGAATAACTTAGGGTATAACTAATTATTAAACCCTAATCGGTCATTCAGCTAGTCTCGATGCATGAAGGAAATCATCGAGAATACCTTCTCCAAGATTTTTACTACTTTGGCCAAAGATATTTGTGCATCCTTGGCCAATCCTTAAGCAAATATCATTCCTTAAGCCAATCTCATCTAATATCAAAGGTGTATGATCCTATCTTGATCATCTAATCACCTTCAAGGACTTAATGTTATATTCAATACATGACATTTTAGAGATCTTGTGACTAGGGATTTATAAGTCATAATCAAAGAATAATTATTCATCTACATGATATATTTGATGTCACAAGTCAAAGGACCAGATACACCACTATGACATGAATCAACCTCATTGAACATTAAATATAATACGATTCATGAATTTAAATGGTTTAAGTCAGTGAAATATTTTTTTAAAGATCATTCATTAGGTATCTCTATATCGATGGCCACAAGGTTTACCATACTCATCATATGAGTTATTTTAGACAATGCTATTATTTTAGGATATTTCAATGTCTTCTTCAAATATACCCCAAATAAAAATATTTATTACATAAATTTAAAGACTAGTAATCTTGTAAAATGATCGAATCATAATTTAATTAGCCATTACATATGCTCGTGCACTTTATTAAAAACAACACACAAGATAACAATGAATCAATTTTATTTTAATGAACATAAATGAGATAGATAGAAGTGTGTTTGTCGCGTAGGCCATATAATTTCAATCACGTGGTCCTTAGACTTTGAGACACTAAAGACATGTTTTAGATGTATTATCATGTTTTGACTATAACTTATGAATCCTTAGCCACATGATCTTCAAAACATTATAGATGGGATATGACATGTATTCTTTGAAGGTGAATGTGTGATGAAGATGGAATCATTCGTCCTTAATATTATAAAAAAAATAGGCTCAAGGAATAAGATATGATGAAATCCTATGTCGAGACAATAAAAATATCAGATAAGTGGTTCTTAATGATTTCCTTCATGTACTAATACTAACTTGAGTAATTGATTAGTTTCCCATATCTTAAGTTAACAAGTCTCGCATGAATGAAGGATAACACATAAATGGTTATGGATGATGGCAAAATTCTATATGGGATTTCTTTTATAATCCTGATCTCTTAGAATGTGTGGTATAGCTTGTCATCCAATGGGTTGACTACTTAAACTATTGATTGGGTTAAATTTATCTTTAATTAGTTAATATATATGTTAATAGTTAAGTAGAAAGGATGACTAATAAATGTTATCAAGTGTAGGGAGTTATAACTAGCGGGATATATGGACCTAGACAGTCACGTAGATAAGATCTATGGATGTTGATAGATATAGATTTAATTTTTAGGGTTTTATAAAAAATTTATATACTCAATGTCTATAAATAAGGGGAGAAGGACCACAAGTAAAGGTGCCTATAAGAACTTTGTAGAAACTCTCTTCTTTATTATCTTTCTCTCTTGGTGAAGAGAGTTATAGAGGAGATCAAGTCCTCTAGTAATCGTGCGAATACTACTAAAAGGTGGAAGCTTGAATAGCTTTAAGGACTCCTTCAATTACCTTGTAAATATAAATTTTTTATCTATAATAGATGCTATGATCATCAACTATTGGGCCCTTGATATCTTGAATGTTTAATTTAATCTCTTCCACTACATTTGTTATTTTGATCAAAATTTTGAGAGCATATCAATCATTTTATCCCATCATGCTTCACTAGCTTGCTTGCTGCATGCCATGTGGTATGCATGCCATAATAGAAGCTTTAGCACGTCCAATACATTTTTGTCTTTTCTTTTAAATTCAATTCCTAAAAAATTCCCCAAAATCATGAAAAAATCCTATACCTTCCAAAATATAAATGTTTTTTCACTGATTTTTCTTCATTAGATCATGATTTTAATGGATTTAGTTTTCTTTGATGCCATTTAATTTTAGAAATTCAAATTGCATCAAAGGCTTTTCCCATAAATAATTCTAGATTGACTCATAAAGTAAAGTTTTTCAACTTAGAAATGGGCTCTAGATCAAATTCTCCCCATTCTTATTTATATTCTTTAAAATTTAATATTTTCCCCATTCTCAAGTCTCTGATTTCAAAGTATTTTAAAAAAACCAATAAATAAAACATTCAATCTTGAAACAGGTAAAGCTTATAAATTGTAAAAATTAGCCTTACAAAGTACATTATGAGAATTTGAGCAGAATGGCGTTGGATTAGTGAAAATAGAATAATGACATGACAACGTGTATCACAGTGACATAGATTATTCATTAAGATTAGATTTATAGTCATATTTTTGTATATACAAATGTATTTCAACAAATATGAAGGGAGGAGGGGAAAAATTTTCCCCTATGATGCTTATTCAATTTTTATTGTCATTATCTCAACTCTTTTACTCCCCTAATAGTCACTAGTGCACCCTCATTACCATGGTGTGAGATATTTTTGTATATTTGTTTGTGCTAGTCCTGAAGATAATGTCTATATACTATGAGATGAAAAAGCAAGGTTGATTCTGATGAGTTAAACCATATATTTTTACTCTATGGACGCAATTCTAATATGATTTATGTCTCCTCATTCTCTCAACAAAATCTAAATTTCAAAGGCGCTATGGACATGAAAATGAGTTTAGAACATAAAACTAGATATTCAAGGATTATGTTATCGAAAAGGGTATGATTAATTGTAAAATCCAAGAATGTGTTCACCGTCAAAGAGAGAAGATTATAGTGTTTTCAAAAGAGGCATGACTATACGATCTATTCTTTGATGGGATATACGGTTATGATTGACATCCTTAAATTATAACCGTCATATCTCCATTGAATTGCCAACAATTCGATATGTTCTCACAAAAAATAAAGCATGTCTACTCACGTTTGTCGGATCTTCATTGGATGCTTCAAATTTTCCCACGTGTCATGGTGAGTTCATTGGTCACATTTAATCATGAGTTTTATGACTCTTGCAATGAATGATCAAGATTTGTTGAGAGTTATAACTTGCATCGTCATCCAATCAAGAGTGGCCATGTACCCTTCCACTTAAGTGATCATCAATGGTCACCATTAAATTGAGAGATTGAACCCTCCCCATTTGCACCACATAACCTACACACAAATAAATAAATATAGTCCCATATTGAAAATATTTAACGCATTTATCGAATATAAATTTAGAGATGGTCTAATTAAAAAAAATTTCTCCATGAAGGGCATTTAACAATATACTCCCTCTAACATGGTGTCACATGTGCGCCATTTGTGTGGCATGTGGTGGCCTTAGACGTCACCACATGTTGCCATGTAAGCCCGTGCACCACATCAGCTCATGCTAAAAAAACTTTTCAATGATTTTACTTCAAATAAATTCAAATTAAATTCACTTAAATTATAAAAGATTCCCTAAAAATTAGCAAACTCATATCTTTCAAAATACAACCCCTTTTTTAATTCAAAACTTTTTGTCTGATTAAAATTTTATCATTCTATGCAATTTAATTTAATAAATAATAAGAGAATAAATATTTGACTCCAAAATACACTAAATTTACTTAAAAAGTAAAATTTAAAGTTTATTTTAAAATTTTCTCTTATTATTTTGATGTAAATATAAAATCTCAATTGAAATAAGGCTAAACTAAGAGAATTAAAAATTTTGCAAATTCAAACTCATGATTTATGTACACGTTGTCTTTAAAATTATGTGTTTTGAGATTTTTAATATAAACTACATATATAATGAAAATGTACTTGATGAAGCAAATTCACGAGGTCATTGAATACACGTGGACACGCATCAAAACATTTACAAATTCACCAATTTAGAAAAATAATCACGAATTGAATGGTATAGAGGTTAATAAGGGTCGAATCCTCAGAGAACTAAGGTATTTTTTATGCATTCATTGAAATTCGATCAAATCGGACGATGAAATGAGGTGAGAAATCAGGGGGTTTGATATATTTGGAAAGATAACTCAAGGAAAAAGTCCACAAAATAAAAATCATTCGATTTGGATCAAGATTCAGGAAGAACTCAAAGAGCGAATTTGATAGAAATTTCCGAACGCGAAGATAGAGAAACCAAAAATTAAAAAAAATGAAAATTGACTAAATCTATGATTCTAAATTATAATCTAATGATAATAGACGAAAGATTAAGAGGAAAACACATAAGCTAACTTGAGATAGTGATCGAAATGATCCAATTGATTGCCGGATCAAAGGCTTTTCATTTCATGATTTCGAAGACAATCGTTGGCGTTCAAGAGACGAATTCTCCATATTCTTTTGACGAAATTTCACTTTCAACAACTCCATCGATGCGAAAATGTGTATCAAAGAAGAAGAAAGTGAGAGATTCGAGGATGGTGGTGTCTAGACAGTTTGATTACTCGAAAACATCCAATAATTTTTCATCAAAGAACATTCGTATAAATATTCAAATTTGGGCGTAACCGTTGAATTTGTCATTTTATCTTTGATTAATGGCTTAGATGAAACATTAGTCTTTTAATTGTTACAATTAAGTCGTGTCCGTTGGATTGGAGATGGACCACTAAGATTTTTCCATGTCTCGCGTGAAGAAGAAATGTGTGAAACGTTCGCCATGTGATCTTGGTCTAGTGCTCAAAATGCGTTTTGTCGGTTTTAATCTTAGCCGTTTATAACTCCTTAGATGAACGGCTGAGATTAAATCATTTTAAAATAATTCATCAATTAACCAGAGTGTGCCATGTACCCCCGACTTAAGTGAAGATTGACGACATTCTTTTAACGCGTGAATCAGACGCTCCTCGTGATGCCACATCACTTGCACATGTTAAAACAAAAACATAGTCCCACATGATGAATAATTATGAGATTCAACACATATATATTTTATAAGTGATTTAGAGAGATAGCGTTATCTTGAAAAGGAAGCTTAATCTCTCTAATTATACTCGCGCACACGTGCACACACACACACATGCGCACACACGTGTGCACACACGTGTGCACACATACATGTGCACCACGTGGTGACGCCATGTTCACCCGTGCCACGTCATTTTCCATGTCAGCACGCGATATAATCTGATTTCTTATTCTTTTAAATTCAAAATAAATCCAAATAAATTCATAAAAATCAGAAAAATTCCCAAAAAAATCCCTAAAAATTAAAAAATTCATAAATTTTAAAATATAACTCTAAATTAATCTAAATTTGTTTTTTTGGATCATAAATTAAATTACCTATCATTCTAAAAATTTAAATTATTTAAATAACAAGAGAATAAATTTTTATTTAAAAAATATACTCCTTTTTCTTATAAATTAAAACTTAGAAAAACAAATGAGTATAAAAAGTATTTTCCCTTATTATTTAACATTAAAAACTAATTATAATCTCAAATATAGATGAGAATAATCTACTCTAAAATATATTCTTAAAAAAAGCATAATTATCCCTAAAATAGAGCATTTTGAGATTATAACTGAAAATTACATGAAATGATGGATATGCACTCACAATATGATAACATGCATAAGAATGGAATGTTTTATTCCTTAATTTGCATTAATAATCGTATAACTGCATGTCAAAATTGCATGTTATCAGTACTCAAAGTATGATAACATGTGTTAAAATGCTATGAATTATGCCTTTAAATACAATAATATTCATCTAATTTTAAGAATATATTACATTTTATCAGTAGTCTATAAATATTCATCCTAGTGATCTCATAAAGATCATGACATTCATTCTCCCATCATTTTGATAATAAACATGTGTGTGTGTATGCGTGTGTAAATACTAATATAGACAAAAATATAAACAAATATTAAGAGACTAATTTTTATTTTAAAGCTCACTTTAAAATGTTATATACTTTCCTTTTATTATTATTATTATTTTATTATATTATTCTTTATCTACTTCTACCATTGGGGATGATTGGGATAGTGCCACTATTGGAAAAAGACTTGAGAAAACCTAAGAGGTGGAGGGTTCTGTTATCATTGATGAGGAAGCTAAAAGAAAGAAGGGCTGCTTCTACTAATGGGGAGAGAGGCTTTTGTCAGCAACAAAGTATGTAATCAAGGAGGAAAGGGAGAGAGAGGCCTATGAACTATGCAAAAGAAAGTCTACCTCTATGTAGGGATGGTTAATTTTTACTTATCAACATTGAATGACATTAAGTTGATGCAATTTCTCCAGGAGATGAAGTCTATTTGTGTTGGGAGGGAGACAAAAAGAGAGAGAGGTTTCTATTGGCAAAACTCCATTTTTTTAGGAGACAGAGAGAGAGAGAGAGAGAGAGAGAGAGAGAGAGAGAGAGAGAGATTTCCTTCCCCTTGTAGATATTTGATTGATCGGTGGTAGCCTTAAGAAACTTCAAAGAGTTTGATGGCTATTGATATGTGTCAAGTTACAATCCTTGAATGAGCAAGTTCACGTATAAAAAATTATACTCATCTCTTTGAATTTGGTTTTGAAATTTAGAATAGTGGCGAGTAAAAGTCAAATCCGCATGGAAGGTTAAAATATTAAAATCAACGAATATTTTTGATATTTTTAGTAAGAAAGTGAAGGTAATTGATGAAAAGAAGAAGATGTACGTGATGGATCGATTGTGTATGGTTGTTGAATACACACGATGTCGTGTCAAAACAAAGTCCAAACTTACCAATTTTAAGATTAATTCACGAATTCAAGGGTATCATGGTAAATAACGGTCGAATTCATGGACAATTAGGGAAATTTGAGAGATATCTTTGAAATTCGATCAAATCGGACGATGAATTGAGTTTAGAAATTAGGCATTTTATGATTAAAAAAGATAACTCATTTGCGAATCCACGGAATCAAAAATCGAGTAATTTGGATTAGAATTCGCGGAGTAATCGAAGTTTGAAAATGGGGTAGAAATTCGATCGCAAAAATGATTAAAAACCGAAATTAAAACCAAATTAAACTTAATCTACGATTCAAAATATAAAATTAACACTAAATGATGAAAGATTAAGATGAAAACACACAGTCTAACCCAAAGTAGCCTTCGAAATGATCCAATTAATAGCCGGATGCATGGCTTTTCATTCCGCATTTTCGAATACGAAGATGACGTTCAAGATGTGATTTCTCCTTGATCTCTCGATCAATTTTTGATTTCAAGCACTCCTTGGACGCAAAAACGAGTCAAGAATGCAAGGAAATCGATTGGGGCTTGAATTGTGGTGTCTAAATAGTTTGATTAATCTCGAAAATCCAAGGGCAAGTTCCGTTTCACGAAGAACACTCTAATTTAATGAAGAATTGGGCGTAACCGTCGATCTAATGGTCCATCGTGATCAACGGTCGAGATGAAGCGCCCGTTGATGAATCGCCGTGATTAATTCATGAACGTATGATCGTTGATGGAGGGCTGAGATGCGTCCACGTTGTGCGTGCGAAGAGGCGCGTCGTTTCATCGCTTGCGTTGAATCTTCATCGGGAGGTCTTGATTGATCGAAAGGTCCATCGGTCGCGATGAATCTCGACCGTTATAACTCCTTGATGGACGGTCGCTATTACTTCACTTAAATCGCATTTAAGGCACGTGCATTGATGAAGATCGCGTGGACCCAAAGTCCACCGCATCGACGCGTGATGATCCACACGCTTTTGATCCGATGCATCTTATTCATCCACGTCACCTGCAATTCAAAATAAAAGACTAATAGTCCCACACGGAGAAAATTAAAGAGTTTCGTCGGGTATATAAGGTAGGCGGACTTAAGCGGTTAGCTCAAATCCGACTTACGAATGCTTATATGTACTATAAGCCTATATAATACGAGTAAATATAAATATCGCACACGTCCCCTACGCGCCACGCAGGCGCTCGCGTGGGTCCGCGTGGCTCTGCCACGTGGCCTTGCGTGCCACGTCGCATCCACGTGGGTCCCGCGCGATTAACAAACCCATTTTTGCCCTTTTTTAATTGTTTAAATCAATTTAAAATCGAAAATATACTTAAATAAATTCAGAAAAATTCCATAAAATTGTAAAAATCATAACTTTCAAAATACAACTCCAAATTAGTTCAAATTTGTTTTTTTGGATCAGAAATTGAATAATCTATCATTATAAAAAGTCAAAAATATTAAAATAGTAAGAGAATGAATTTTAATTAAATAAATATATTCATGTATTTTCTAAAATAACTTTATAAAAATACATGAACATTAATAAAGATCTTTTCTCTTATATTTTCATCATTAAAACATAGTTATGATCTCAAATATAATTAGGATTAAAATCATAATGTTTAATTATGCATACTTATCCATAAGTTGGTGTATTTTTATATCATAACATGAAATTATATAAAATGATAGAAATATACTTAACATATGATAACATGCATACAATTAGAATAATTAATGCCTTTATTTGCATTAATAATCATGTAAATTCATGTATAAATAGCATGTTATCAGTATGCAAGAAATAAAATAAATTGATCAAACACTTCTAAACTTCTTCCAAAGATTGAAAGCCCTTGATTAATGGTAGAAATGAGATTTAGGGTTTGAAAATATGAAAAAGTTGATGAAAAGATGATGAAAATAGAAAAGATGAATGGAAAATGATTCTAATCTACATATTAGTGACGAAAACACACTCTAGTGGTGCTCTCTAACCAAAACACACTTTTGCGAGCTCGTACATTTCACCTGGACTTGGTGTCTTTCATCAAAACCTATTTTTCTCCTGGCTAGCCAGTGCTAGAAGCACACAATGAAACATTAAAATCCTAATTTTTTCTCTCTCATAATTTAAATCAGCTCTCGTGGATTTGTAGAATTTAAAACGACAATCGTGCCCATAAAATTTGAGCCCCTAGCTCTTTTAGGATCATAAGATATCATGATTCTAATTTAGAGAGAGAAAAACTAGATAAATCTTAGATTTTAGATATCATGTTCATGCAGTCTACTGCATTGCACGCAGCCACGTGTCATGCTCATTGACGAGACGAAACCGCGAGGTCGTCGATTACACACGGTCTCGTGTCAAAAATAAAACCGAACTTACCAATTTGAGGGAATTAAGAGAGAATTGAAGGGTATAATGGTAAATAAGGGTCGAATCCACAGGGAATTTAGGTATTTTCGAGATATCTTTTAGAATTTGGTCAAATTGGACGATGAATTGAGGTGAGAAAGTTAGGGAAAATGGTGTTTTTAGAAAGAAGACTCAAAGATCTATCCGTGGAATCAAAAATCACTAGATTTGGATTAGTAATCACGGAGAAATCAAAGATGGAAGTGGGAAGAAATTTTTGAAATCGCGAAGAACACAAATCGAAATTAAAATGAAATTAAATTTAAATTGAAGTCCTAATCCTAAAATTGATGATACACGACGATAGATAAGAGGATAAACTTGTTTTCTAACCCGAGATAACGATCAAATCGATCCAATTGATCGATGGATCGACGGCTCTTCATTCCGCGAATTCAAACGTGAACATCGGTGTTCAAGAGACAAATTCTCCTCGCACGATCGTCGAAATCTCTCTTATAAACACTCCGTGGACGCGGAATCTTGTCTAGAAGTGATTACAAGATAGAGATTCAAGAGAAGATGCGTATAGATAGGTCAATTAGATCAAATCTCTCAAGAATGAGTACATACGACGAAGAACTCGTCAATTTATAGCCCAAATTGGGCGAAACCGTCCGATCAATGCGTTAGGCTTGATCAACGGTCCAGATTAAACGCCTCATGAATGAAACGTTATGCTTATATCGTGGCCGTTGGATTGTTGATGGACGCTCCAGATTCCATCTCGCGATAGGCGTTATAAAACGCCTCAAAACGGCGCCCGTTGGATCGCGATCTAACGCTCCAGATGCGTTTGATCGCGTGAAATCGTGGCCGTTATAACGACGGTTTTTAAGCCACGTGCGCGATCAGCTGATCGGTGGTCCGTGTCCACGCGATCGACACATGGATCTCCTGCGCTCCGCCCGATCGACGCTCCTCCGTCAGCCACGTCGCCTAAAGATCTGAGCCGTTATAATTGTTTTAATTCCGCACGTGTCTTGATCGCGATCCGGTGGTCCGTGCTCCACGCGATCGACGCCCGTCGATCGATCGCACCTTCGATCCAACGTTCAGCGCGCATCCACGTCACTGACGAGACGAGACCGCGAGGTCGTCGATTTCACATGGTCTCGTGTCAAAAATAATACCGAACATACCAATTTGGGGAATTAAGAGAGAATTGAGGGGTATAATGGTAAATATGGGTCGAATCCACATGGAATTAAGGATTTTCTTGACGTATTCTTCAAATTTGATCAAATCGGACGAGAAATTGATGGAAGAAATTGGGGAAAATGGTATTTTAAGAAAGTAGACTTCAAATCGATTCCACGGAATCAAAAATCGTCAAAATCGGACTTGATTTCGCGAAGAAATCATGAATTGAAGTGGAGAGAAATTTCAGAACGTCGAAATCGCGATTTTAGAGGAAATTTAACAAAATTGAAATTGAAATCCTATTCTAAACAGAAATTAAACTTGATTGGGAGGTAAATCATGCAAAACCGCTTCCACTAAACTCGTTTTGCGATCAAATCGCCGTGATTAAGCCGATTAATCGCGGAGAAAATCAAGAACGCCTCGACGAACTTCAAGCTGCGATTTCTTACTCAATACTCCACCAAATCTCGACTTCTACCCCTCCTTGGACGCGGAAATTGAAGAGGAATAGGAAGAACTCGAGAGAAACGAGTAAGGAAGGTGTCTAGACAGTCAATTAGATTGATTCTTACTCGGATGCATACATCGACGAAGAACTCTTCGTTTTATAGGAAAAAGGGGCGTAACCGTCCGATCGGTGCGTTACAGCTTGATCAACGGTCCAGATACATGCGTAACGACGAACCGTTACGATTTAATTTCAGCCCTCCGATCTTTGAATGGACGCTCCGGATTTGATCTTCACGATTTACGTTATAAAACGCATAAGAAACGTCCTCCGTCGGATCGCGATCCGACGATCGTGATGCGTTTCGGTGCATTCAATCGTGGCCGTTATAACTCATCTAAAAGAGGCACGTGCGCTTTATTTGATCGTGGATCGTGCTCATGCGATCGACGCGCGAGATCTTCTGCGGCGCAGACGATCCAACGCTCCGGTGTGTGCCACGTCGCCTGAAATTTTAAAAAAACTTGTGGATTAGTCCCACACGGAGAGTGATTTCAAAACCGTAGGGGGTAAAAGACCCAACGGTTTAAGAGGGTAATAACCCTTCCCAATAGGGAAGGCTGAAGACCCATTTATACTTACGATATAAATATATATATATAAATAAATAAATCGCGCCACGTAGGCGCGGCGCGGGTCCGCGTGGCGCTGCCACGTGGCCTTGCGTGCCACGTCGCATCCACGCGGGTCCCGCGCCCATTTTGCGGTTTTTTTATTATTTTATTATTTATTTTAAAAACGGTTTTTAAATAGAAAATATAATTAGAAAAATCCGGAAAAATACAGAAAAATCTCTAAAAATTGTAAAAATCATATCTTTTAAAATACAACTCCAAATTAATCCAAATTTCTTTCATTTGATCCGAAATTTAATTATCTATCATTCTAAAAATTTAAAATATTTAAATAACAAGAGATTTAATTTATATTTCAAAAATACATTCATTTTTAAAAGATTTTAACTTTAGAAAATTAAATGAATGTTCAAAAAAATGATTTCTCTTATTATTTAACTTTAAAAACCATTCATAATCTCAAGTAAAGATGGGTTATAAAATTATTTATCCTTAATTTCTCATAATTAACCCTAATTTAGTGCATTTTGAGATTATGACATAAATATGCATAGAATGATAGAAATGCACTCAAAGTATGATAACATGCACATAAATGTAATGTTTTATGCCTTAAATTGCATTAATAATCATGTTTTATCATTTTAAGATTGCGTGTTATCACTCATGTGCATTGGATCCAGTGGACCCCGTACACAAGATCGGGAGATCCGATGAATGCCACGTGTCTTTGTGAATATAACACTTTAGCCTCACATTGGTTATTTGAAAAATATTCTCTGAATTTAAATAAATGACCCATTAAGGGCTATTAAAATAAAAAAATAATCATTTTCATACTAATACTCCTCTTAATGGCACCACGTATGCGCTGATTGGGCACCACACCTTCACGTTACGCGTATGCACTCTTACTTCAGCGTGCCACGTAAGCCTGCAACACACAATAAAATTGAATTTTTGATTTTATCCCTTAAAATCTCTTAAAACATCTAAAACCAAAAAATCATAACAAATAGGAAATTCATTAAAAATCTTGAAAAATAAAAAAAATCTAGAAAAAATATATAAAAATGTAGAAAACTTCTAAAAACTTAAAATATTCATATCTTTTCATAGAAACTCCTTTTTAGATGAATTTTTTGCCATTTTTGTTCTTGTTTTTGCCTTAATTTTATTTATTATGAAATAAAATGTCAAAAATGATGAAAGGGTAATTTAATATTATAATATTGTCCTCTTCATTCCTTGTCATTCATTGTTTATGCCTATGATCACAAGACTCATGCACGCGTGATTAAATTGTCTTTGTTTGACCTTGCAAAAGGTCAAACATCTAATATGCATGAAATTAAAGACAATGTAATGTGATTTTTTTCTTATGAACGATATGATATAATACAAGTAAAAATTTCATCAAAACATGATAACATGTATAATAATGATGTGAATTATGTTTTAAGATCATAGAAGAATAATGAATTTAAAAAGTAAAAATGCATGTTATAAAATATAGAGCACATTGTCATCCTCTTGTGTGGAAAAACTCGCTGTCCAGTGTCTAGAAAAGGTTGTAGAAGATGAGCACTAGTAGGCGAAGAAACTCCCTCATAGTGGGCACCTTCTAATTGATAACATGCAACTTATACATGTAATTAAGTGATTATTAATATAAACTTAGTAATAAAATATTCCATTCTTATGCATGTTATCATACTTTTAGTACATATATATCATTTCATGTAATTTTAAGTTATAATCTCAAAATGTACTATTTTAGGGATAATTATGCATTTTTAAAGAATATATTTTCGAGTAGATTATTCCCATTTATATTTAAGATTATAATTATGCTTTAATGTTAAATAATAAGAGAATACTTTTTATATACTCATTAATTTTTCTAAGTTTTAATGTCTAAGAGAAATGAGGGTATTTTTGAAATGAAAATTTATTCTCATGTTATTTATTAAATTAAAGTGATATATTATTCAATTTATGATCCAAAAATATTAACTTAGAGTTGTATTTTAAAATTTATGAAATTTCTAATTTTTAGAGATTTTTTAGAATTTTTTCAAAATTTTTAAAATTTATTTTAGATTTATTTAAATTTCTAAAAATAAAAATATCAAGTTTTATCGCGCACTGAGTGGCAGCTGATGTGGCGGCAGAGTGATGTGTTGCCAGGTGGCGACATGTATATGCGCCACATGGTGCACGTGTGTGTACACATGTGCATGTGTGCACGCGTGTGTGCACAACTATAATTAGTGGGTTAAGCATCCATTAAGGATTTTCGCTAACCCATTATATACACGTTAGTTATATATCCATTGGAATGCATTTTTTTTTCACGTGAGACTATCTTTCTGTTTATTTTATGCAGGTGACGTGGCGTGCTCATAATCATCCGATCGATGCGGATTAATGCGATTTAATCTCATCCCCTCATTTTCACTTAGTGAGGGGAGTACATGGTAGCATCTGAATGGACGACGATTCGTTTTATTAAAATGGATCAATCCTTGATGTTTATCTAAGGAGTTATAACGGCCAAGATTTAAAGTGTCATATGAGAATCTGAAACTTTGATTCATGATCAGACGGATGAGATCTCGCGACGCTCTCTCTTCATGAGATCACGTGGCGCGATCCTGACCCTCCGATGAAGATCCAATGGTCATGAATTAAACCATAATGATTCGCCTCTTCAGATTCCATCGAGATCGTTGATCTCATCAAGGAGAAGTTCCGACGGTCACCCCCAATTTCAAAAAATTATAAATTATCTCCCTTCGATGAGAAATGTATTTAGGGGTGTTTCGAGTAGTCAAATTGTCTAGACATCTCAATTCTTGAATCTTTTGACTTCTTCATCTTCTAGATCAATTTTCGCAGCCAAGGAGTGTTTGAAAGTGAGATTTCATGGAGAGAATAAGGAGAAATTGCTTCTTGAGAATGCCGACGATAGTCTTCAAAATCGTAAAATGAAAAGCCTTGATACATCAATAAATTGGATCATTTCGAGCGCTATCTAGGGTTAGAATTTATGTTTTGTTCCTAATCTTTCATTGTATAACACCACATTTCATTTTCGAATCGTATATTGGGAGAATTTTAGATTTAATTTTGGTTTTCTCTCTCTTCACGTTAAGAAATTCTACCTAATTTTTGCTCTTTGACTTCTCCGCGAATCTTGATCCAAATTGAGTGATTTCTAATTTTGTGGATTTGTCTTTGAGTTATCTTTCTAAATTTATTAAATTCCCTAATTTCTCACTCAATTCATTATCTGATTTGATCGAATTTGAAGAACACCTAAAAAATGCCTTAATTCTCCATGGATTCAACCCTTATTCACCACTATACTCTTTAATTTGTGATTATAACTTTAAATTGGTGAGTTTTAAATTTTTTTTGACACGTCTCCATGTGTATTCAATAACCTTGCGGATTCGTCTTGTCACCAATGCAAAGAAACAATTGTTTTTTAGGGTGGTGGCGATAGTGGCCATAGATGAGAGAGACTATAGTTGCCTATTTGAGAAAGAGAAAAGAACGTCCTCTCTTCTCTGCTCTTTCTTGCCCCATCACTATAGCCACACATTTGGAAGCCTTCTTCAGTGTAATTAGGGAATACCATCTTCATTTCCTCCCTCTATTCAAAACTTCTAAAAGCAACCAACTTGTATTCTGAATGTGAATACAACTTCTCATAGATTTGAACTAGGAGGATGAAGCAATGAAGCTACAAGAAAACAAGAAGATGAAACTCATGAAAGCGGGATCATGTCTAGAGATTTTCACAAAGACGAAGATAATCATAGGTCCTAGAATTGCTTTACAAAATTCTCGCTCATGGACTCCCTGAAAGATCTAATTCATCACTGTGGAATGCCAACATTTATTTCACATTCAGAGTGATGTTTGCTATTTAGATTGCTTTTTTCATTACATCGATCAATCCATATACCGATTGTAGGTTTCTAACAAGGTGAGGATTGCTGGAGAAGAAATTTGTAATTCCATCATCATTAAATGATTAAGAAAATTTATTCAGTACTCTATGATTCTTGGTGCTTTTATTATTGGCTAGGCTTAAAAAATTAGATTGGCATAACGATCATCATCACCCCACCAAGATGTCATACATTTTCTTCTTTAGTTTATCTTAATCCCTCCATCACCATATCACCATCAAGGTCACCATCATCGTGATCATGATCATGATCATCATCATCATCACTATGTTTCATCATCACCTCTCAGATAACCAATTTTTTCTTAAGATAGTTTGCATCATATCACATCATAATCATCATATGATTAAAACAATTCCTCATGAATTGACAGTTCCTACTGCTATTCAAATGCAATTGGCTATAGGAGATGTCCTACTACTCTTCTTAAAAAAATTAATGTCCCTAAATGGAAAGATTTAATTTGGGAAAATAAAAAATTATAAATTAAGTGAATAGCTGGCAGGGCATTTTATGGGGGCGATAGTCTTAGAGAGAAAGAAGAAAGAAAGGGAGAGGAAAAAATCTGAGGTCGATCATGTCAATCTAATCGCCGATCTTCACTCGATCAACGATCAATTAAAAATAAGATTTTACTGAAGTCGACGATTGAACGATTGATCGATTGAGCTAAGTCTGACGATCAGATTATCGACTCGATCGAAAAGGCCGTACGTCGATTAGTCGATTTTCTGTCGATCCTTGATCGATATCGGTCGACTATAAAAAATTAGTGCAGTCGATCGATCGATGAAGATGACAGCTCTAAGAATAGGACTACTTCTTAGGGCAAAACCCTGCAAACCCCTCGGACTTCCGGACGCCCTCTCTCTCTCTCTCCTGCTTTGAAAACGTTCTCCACGCTCTCCGTTGGTGGCTGAAAACAATCTTCATGATCACTCGCTCTCAAACTTCAGACGGTGAGTTTCCTCATATCGGCAGACTAGTACTTTCCTCATATCAGGAATTGATCCTCACTAGAAAGTTTTCACTCCCGTAGACTCTTGAACCAACATTAGTTGTATTCCCGGGAGGATGCAGAAATTTGAAGAGAGCTGTTGGAACGACAGCGTCTTTTCTGCCTTTTCATACTATTTGCTTATAGTTTCTGAGACTATTGGCTATTTTCAAAGTGGCTCGTGGCCCCTTTTCTTGAATTTATGTGTATTTCTATGCCTTGTGATTTATCTGGTGGCCGTTTCTAATGGCAGTGAAATATTTCATTATGCTTTATTTCCTTACTGATATAATGTTGTTTCATTTCAGCCCTTTGATTTCTTATATTCATCCATCACTTGGTTATATTGGTATCATCAACAACATGAAGAAGAAGAATAAGATCGAGTCTAAGGTGCGTTGACTTGGTTGTTTTTTCTGTTGTCCTTGCTTTAGTTGTAAGTGATGAGTTCATTGCTTGCTCTGCTTCAAAGTATATTGGCCCTCATCATTTTATCTGAATTCTCTGAGGAATCATTAATCAAATTTTCCGTTTAATTTTATTCTAGGAAATTTCGGTTTTGGACTAATCTTATGATTCTTTTATCTTCTCAACACTGGTCTGTTGTCCAGGATGTTTCTGATGAGGTGCCAGATGTTGCCCAAAAGTATTTACGCGGGCATGGTGCGGATTTGGAGGTAAGATTACATATTTTTTTGGTCTTTCATTAAGCCTAGACGTTTAATTATTGATTTCTTGCCCATTGCAGATTCTTAAGGATAAAAAGCTCAAGGGCCAGCTTTATGTCAAGGAACAGCTCTATGGCCAATCTGCAAAAGCGGCTGCAAAAACTGAGCAGGTTTGTTTTCTCATTTTCTTTAATGTCTCTTTTTTTGTTGGTGCATGTTTTTCACGAACCATGGTATCCTGGAAGGTTCTTCATCTTTTATTTGACGAAATACTCTCTGGGTCTTGATTAATCGTATTATTTATTTATCCTTGGTCGTTATTTGACTGATAGATCTTTCTACTTCATGGTTGACTGGCCCTCAAGGGTTGATTTTAGACTTCAAATTTTTCAGTGGATCATGCCCAGTAGTGAAGGCTGCCTTGAGGCCGAAGGTTTAGAAAAGACTTGGAGGATAAAGCAGGAAGCAATCATCAGTGAAGTTGATATACTTAGTTCCAGGAAAGCATATGATATATCCCTACGAGGTGGTATTCTTGCTCTTGTTGCTTTATTTTTCCTTGTTTAGTGTTGATCATTTTCTTGTATACTGCATAGTCTTTATTACAATTTATTTTTTAATGTTAATCATCTGAAGGAGAGAGGAAAACCTGTGGAGTAGAAAAGTGAAGCAAATATACTATTGCTTTTTTGGTTTAGATGTGCTTGCATTTTTGGTAATGTACTACGTGATGTATCCAAGGATCCCAGTTCGAGAGGCCCATTTTGAGGTTTTTGGGCCAGGGGAAGAATCTTCTAGAACATGAAAAAATCACCAGATCGAAGAAATACCTTCCGTCAGATTCACTGATTGTCAGAATCTCAGAATATCTTTGTTTGGGCTTGTTAAAATCCAGAATCTCCTGCAGTCTTTTTATTTCTGTCCCTTTAATATCTGATAAGATCTCAAGGCATTAATTGTAGGTTGAGTCTTTTCATGCCCTCATTGGAAACTGGCTTTAAACAGGAGGGTTGTGTTTATTGTACGGGATGGAGGTATTATGAAGTATTTCCTTTGAGTCTCTTTAGGGTTTAGCCCTGTCTGTCTCTCTCTCTGCCCTCTAGTCACAATGTTTGTCTCTCTCAGCCCTCTCAGGAGAGTTTAGAAGCTTTCCATTCCCTCTTCCCCATTGGCCTCTCACCTCTTCAAGCCTCCTTCACCTTAGTCACTTCATCTTTCTAATCTCTCAGTTTTCTCTGGGCGAAATGACCAAATCTGTTAAAATATAAAATGCTTAATACATCCTCAAGATGGTTGTATCAATATCCCTGCTGACATATGGGTGTTTTCAGAGACGTTTTAACCAGTTGTTTCAAGGGCTCTGTCATTTTTGTGAGAACAGCAGTTGCAGGCTTGCGCAGGGAGAGAATAAGACTAGAGAATTACACAGAGAAGATAGTTTGGTCGAAAAAAGGGTCTATTAATTTCAGTCATAGTAATGCTTTATATACAATAGTTGAGCTAGACGTAACGGCCAGAAAACTAGTTGTTGTAATGGCTAGTTTTTCTAGCCGTTACCCGATCTTGAATAGATCAGTTAACTGAGATCTTTGGGCCCATTAACCTGAGCCTATTACCAGTAGGCCTATTATCATGAACCTCCTTTACTTTATTATATTTACAATAATAAGACCCACTGGTCCAATGATCAAAGTTGATTTAGTCAACATAGTCAACAATTTTGTATGACTTTTTGATTTTTGAGGCCTATATAAGGCCCCCATTGTAACCCTTGAAGACACAATTCCTGTTGTTCTGTCCTGAGATCTCTGCTTCTCTCCACTCTGAGTGTTCATCCTGTTAGTGAGTTATCCAGTGGTTGTGGACCCAACCTCCACTCCATTGTGGATCCAGGGGAAGAAGAGGCTAGCTCTGTGTTCCTTCTTGTGGAACAATAATTTAAAATGGATGAAAAAGAGGGGAAGATTGAAGGGAAATGATCTTCAGTGAGGCCAGAAAATGCCATCATGGATAAAATCCTAAGGTATTGCAGCTTCAGATTAAGATAACTCATTAGAGAATGACCCAAAAACCTACAATTTAAAGGCTCAGAATTCAACCAGAAAGCAAGTGATTAAGTGGCGATAAAGGATATTGTCTACATCCTTCTCCCGGCATCAGTTGTCTGCTTGTTGTCTTGATTTCTGGTCCCCCAATCAATCTTTACCTCTGGTATTCCCTTCCAGTTTTCCTGTCACAGCCCCCAGTTTTCCAGCCCCTGCCGGTAGTGTCATAATGGGTCACATGGAATCCTGAAGCTGCCTCCATCACCACCATCCCTGATATCTCCAGATAGATAGATAGAGATAGAGAAAGGTTGGGAGAGAGACAAGAAATTTAAGAATGTTGCCCAGTCAATGTGGGGAGATAGATAGATAGAGAAAGCCTACCTTCCTCAATGGCTGTCTTCTCTGTATCCTGCCTGCTGACAATCCCTGACACAGATGTACGTTCCCCGTCCATGTTAGCCTCCAGTATCCCATCGAGCAAAGGCTGGTGAATTCATGTTGGAGTTTTGCTGCTGCCCAATGCTAAGGCTGCAATGGTAATAGTATTTACAAATGACACAAATATCAATAGACTAACCAGCTGTGCTTAAAAAAAAATCAATAGACTAACCATAACAGATTATAAGCTATATTTGGGGAAAAAAATGTTGTTTGATTGGATCCCATCTGCTATTTTTTAATGCAAATTTGGATACTGTTTGTGTGCTTTCATTGTGGGGGTTTTTCATCCAAAAAGTTTTTATTGGAAAAGATAGATTGATAATTGCTCCGTACTGGCTGGGGCTCAGCACTTAAGCATCAAGGCACTGTTGGATCATGAAATCAGATGGTTGAGAATCAACAGTCATTTTTTTATAACCATCAGAAGGAAGAGAAAGAAGAGAAGAAGGGGTGGGGAAGAGAGAGAATCTTGTGTCAAGAAATTTAAGAATGTTGCCCAGTCAATGTCCAGGCATGTGCTTGGCTCTAGAGAGAGAGAGAGAGAGAGAGAGAGAGAGAGAGATTTAAGAATGTTGCCTTGTCAATGTCTAGCCATATGCTTGGCCTGAGCAATGTATGGCCATACATGTGCTTGAGAGCCCTACCATAGGCCCACTGGGCTACTGGTAGTGGAAGATTAATAGTCCAAATGTTCTGGATTGATCCCTTCTTGGTCAATTGCTCTTCCTTCAAAATTGCTTGTCTTGAATTGTTGCATCACTAGTTTAATTTTGATTTTTTTATTTCCACTGAAAAAAAATTATGGGTCTGAATGTTGTTGCAGAGGCGGTGTTAGGACCTTATACTCTTGTGTATAGTATGAATGGCCGCAATATGCTGATGGCTGGGCGGAAGGGAGAGCTAGCCACCATTGACATGTTGACAATGAATCTGATAAAATGCTTCCATGTAAGTATTAAAGTTGCGACCCAGTCCTAATTTTTTGTGGGATTTTGTAATAGGAACTAGGGAATGGCGACTGCTGATTGGATCTAAATGATTGAATATAATCATCATGGTTGATGCAGTTGATCCAATCAGCGATGAAAGCGAGTATTTGTTGATCAATACATTGACCGGTGCAACACGATTGATCGCCATATTAAGTGTATTGCTTGCATGACCAGTTGGTTCATTAGAATGATGAAATGATTGGTGATTGGATCAGCAATCAAATCATGTATCAAACCTGCTAGATTGAACCCCAAATAATTTGTCATTTCTGCAGTTTATCTCTTTCTTCACATGAATTATGTAAAGCGTGATGAGATATTCAATCATTTGCTATTTATCTCTACCTTTCTCTTTCTCCCATTGTTTGCCTATCTCCCACTACTTTAGTTGGCTGCCTCTTCTCTCAATCTACCTCGCCCCCATAATGGAGGCAATCCTTGCTTGCTCCAGGACCTCCACTGTATCAGTCACTGCATCCATGTCTTCCTCCTCATGTAGATGCTTACCTAATGGAGGAAAACTCCTGAGGAAGAACAATAAAAAAAAACTCCTGAGAAAGAAGAATGCGTGCCATGACATCTGCAGAAGCACCTGAGAGCAAGTTCACGTCTCTCTCTCTCTCTCTGTCTACCTGTGATCAAAGCTGGTGATCGATGATCATAATCATCTGCTGGATCAGATCGTCACCCTTCATGATTATGCTAGCGATTGGATCATCTGATGATCAGGAAACTGCGGTCATCACACAATCTGTTCAATCTGATGGCAGGAAGAGGAAAGAGTCTGCCAAGCTAGATAGGTCCTGAGAAGAGAAATGCTGGCTATGGGGGAGAGATGAGAGAGACAGACTTGGCCTTGATTCCTAAAGGGAGAGAGAATAATCTTCATTATGCTTCTATATCCAAAAGAAGGGACCTGGTCCCCTTATAACCGTAGGGGTGTCCTTACAAGTACTCTCTATGGAGGGCTATAATAGGTAGCCTTAGTCTAGGAGGTTCTTATCACATTGTGGTTCCATTCATTTGGTCCGCTAGTATGTTTATTGCTTTTACATGAGTTTGAACAAGCTGCTGGTGTTCTTTTTCAGTGGGGCCCCTAAATATTTTCTGAGCTTTTCTAAAAATATGTCAACTGCAAAATCTGTATTTAATGTTATATTGAAAGCAAAGGGGGCTGAAGAAGTCCACTGCCCTAGGGCTTGAAAGAAGTGCTTGTGTCTATTAAAAAGAAGCACGGCTCAGTATTGCCTTACCCAACTTAGTAAAAATTACCAAAAATATTCTAAACAACCTGATGATAAAAACACCTTACACCCTAACATGTTACAATTATTGTTCTTTACTTTCTTGTTTCTTGTAATCTTAGGTGAAGGAAACTATACGTGATGTCGTGTTCTTGCACGATGGACAGACTTTTGCGGTGGCTCAGAAGAAGTAAGAGTTTTTATTGATTTACTGCTGGTTTATTCTTAGCTGGCTTTTGTTTAATTCTGGTGTTTATTTTTATATCACTGTGTTATCCAACTGAGTTCTGATGCCATTAGAAAGTCATTCATTCATTAGTCTCCCTATGAAATGTTTCAGATTGATGAATCCTATATAGTTTATCCCATCCTCATCCTCATGATAACATCTTGTACAATTTTTCTTGGCAGGTACGTGTACATTTACAACAGGGACGGCATTGAAATCCATTGCCTCAAGGTACTAACTTTTGTGCATTTCCCAGTATAATGAAACAACTTTGAATCATCTTTTAAGACTTCAGCAGTGAATAAATAATCTTTCATTGATTTCCAAGGAACATGAAACCCCGTTGAGTCTCCAATACCTCGACAAACATTTCCTCCTCTCCTCCATCAACAAGTTTGGGCAGCTTCGATACCAAGACATAAGCACAGGAGAGATAGTTGCCAACTACCGTACTGGCCTTGGGACCACCCGCACAATGAAACTCAACCCTTTCAATGCTGTTGTCGGCCTGGGCCATGCAGGCGGAAAAGTGACCCTGTGGAAGCCCACTAGCGTCAAACCTCTCGTCTCTATGCTCTGTCACCATGGTCCTGTAACTTCTATCGCCTTCCACTCGAACGGCCACCTTTTGGCTACTGCAGGCATGGACCGAAAGATCAAGCTATGGGATCTTAGGAAATACCAAGTGCTCCGCTCCTTCGCTGGCCATGCAAAAACCCTGGACTTCAGCCAGAAAGGCCTCCTTGCCGTAGGAAATGGCTCATTTGTTGATGTTTGGCGGGATTCTGCTGCTGACTGTAGCTTCAAGCCCTACATGAACCACTCCATGGTGAAGGGTTACCAAATTGGGAAAGTTTGTTTCAGGCCTTATGAGGATGTGTTAGGAATTGGGCACTCGCATGGGGTTTCTAGTATCTTGGTCCCAGGTTCTGGGGAGCCTAATTTTGACTCATGGGTTGCTAATCCTTATGAAACGAGGCAGCAGAGGAGAGAGAAAGAGGTGCATTCTCTCTTGGATAAGCTCCCCCCAGAGACCATTATGTTGGATCCTGGAAGGATTGGCACAGTAAGAAAGGCCGGAGTGGATGAGAAAAGGGAGGTTGAGGCAGATAAAGAGGCGGCCATTGCAGCAGCGAAGGCGGCGGCAGTTTCGAAGAATAAGACGAAAGGGAGGAACAAGCCTAGCAAGATGCTGAAGAAGAAGCAAGAGGAGGCTGTTAAGGTTAAGAGGAAGTTCATGGAATTAGAGCCTGAGAAGCCTAAGAAAGAGGATCAAGGAAAGTGAGGAAGTTGATGTTCCTAGATCTCTTCAAAGATTTGTCAGTAAGAAGCCGTCATGATTGCTTTCCTCCTTTTTTTTTTTACTTTATTTTGTGATGAGCAAAATTTTTAATGATTTGATTTCATCTCATGAGATGAGGCAGTTTTGTATTATTTTTTTCCTCAAAAAACAGTTTTACCAATGATTAGGGAATGGTGATCAGTGGTCGAATCAACATGATCAGACTGCATCATCATGATCAATCGATCAGTGATAATGATCATCTGTGTAATTGAGATGGAAAAGTGCACGATTTATATTATCACTCATATTTTCATCTATTTCCTTTTACAGATATTAAATTGTTTCATGAACAAAAATACATTTAATTGTGAATTATTGAAAACTTTGATTCAAATTACTATCAATCTGAATGTTTAGCATTTATTTCCATAACTAAAATGGTTTTCTTTATTATATCAATATAGCGATATTTAACAAAAATTTCTCATGATTGTGTCTCCTTTTGCCAATTTTTTTCTTGTTCAAAGTAATTAGGTAAAATGATTTATTGAATCCTGGATATTTTCATTGCTTAGCCTTGTTAACAAGGTCAGAATGTACAATTCTAGAAATGGATAGGCCTTAATCCAGTAAAGACTAAGCAAGTGCTGATCATCGGTCGGATCACCATAATTGATGGAGGTGATCCAATCAAATCATAGAACCTCTGATCAATTTGATCATCAATTGAGGTTCTATGATCAACCATCCCCTTGGTTAACTGTTCAATTGTCAAATAGATAGTGTTATATATATATATCTATGATCATCTCCGTGATCGTAGAACTGATATGATCATGATATTGATCTGATCATGATAAACATCAGTTGATCAATCTAACCCATCGATCAAGCAATTTTCAATCATGACCACAACGACCGGATCAGATCACCATTCACTCTTTGCAGCTTTTTTTTTCTATCCATGTACAACTTTTTACCCACTAAACAACAAATGAACATTACATTTATGTCATTGCTAGTGAATTCATCATAGCTCTTTCTTTGATGTCAAAGTCAAAGAATGCTAAAATTTGGTGATAAATGAAAACTGATAGAGACATGTGAACTTGAGAGTTACATTTTTTGCTCTATATTCATTTATATTTATTTTTATCATGATGATTTACTTGATGTTGAGGTCAAAGTACAATTTTTTTGGGGAGAACAGCAAACTTAGAGTAAGAGAGGTGTAGATCCACAATTTATATCTTTCCTATGATATTCATTTTTACCTTACTGATGAACTTGATGCCTAGGTCAATATTAAATGAATTTTGGAGAATCAAAATGACTAATTTACAGAGGGGGTTGTAAACATTACATTTATATTGTAACTCCTATATTCATCCATTTTCTTTTTTATCATGCTCATTAATTTCATGTCAATGTCAAATTATATAACAAATTTTGGGTGATAATAAAACTGATTAGAGAGATAAACATAAGATTTATGTTGTCAAATCCTAAATTAATCTATATATTCTTTATGATATTGATTAATTTGATGTCAAATGGTAGAGTAAGAGAAATTGGGTGGTCAATAGAAAGGTTTTTTTAAAGGGAGAGGAGAGAGATAGATATCGATAGAGAGTGATCAAAATTTATCATATTATTTTGATGTCCAAGTCAAAGTACAAAAAAATTAGAGGATAAATGAAAAATCTTTACCAAGAGAGTGGTACATAGATAGAAACAAAGATAGAAATAGATAAAGATAGATAAGGGAAGTGATAATATTTTGTCATGTTTATTTAATTTGATGTCTAAGTCTAAGCACAACGAAATTTGGGCATTGAATAAAAAATTTTGTTGTGAGATAGAGATAAAGATAGAGACAGAGACAAAGATAGAGAAATGTTGATGGATAGGGATAGAGAGAGGAGGAGAGAGAGATAAATTGATTCATCATTATTGATTTGATGTCAAATTCAAAGTACATCAAATTATGGGGGATGTATGAAAAAGTCTGCTTTATAGTGAGATAAATATTTGATATGCATTTTATCTAGCCCAAGAGCCCATTTCTCCGAGGGTATACAAATCTTCTAGGGAGGCTCATTTAAAGCTTATTGGGCCAAGGGAAAATCCCAAGGAGCTGGCAATATTGGTAGTGGGTCACCTAGACACACATATTTTCTAACATATTCTACAATTTCTAGAATTTTCAAAATCTCTCAGCTAAGGCTTGTTAGAAAGAACCTGGAAGCTTCTCTGTTCTCTCATTTATTTTGCTATCTGACACATGCATTGTGTTACACTTCTATTTTTTGAGGTCATGAGCAATCTTTTCCAAGGATTTTGTCCTTTTCTCGACCCTCTATTTTTTGAGGCCTATTTATGCCACCATTGTAATCCTCGCAGACATAATTGAAGCAATTCTTTTTTGGGAGCTATGCTTTGTTCTATCTCAAGTATACTCCTTGTTTGAGAGTGCTCTTTGTTTATGAGATTTAAGTAAAACCCTTTTTAGATTCAAGGATTGAAGAGGTTAATTCTATGGCTTCAAGATCTAACTCTTCTTGAAGGGCAAGGATTATGGATTCAAGTCATTTGTTCTACATTGTTCTTGAATTAAGGATGCATAAGAGACAGAGTTGGATTTTATCATTTGGGAAACATAGATCTAACAAAATGTAACTCGGAAACAAAATGGATTAAATAGTTCAAGGAACATCTAAATATTGTTAATGATGAGAAATCAATTGGAAAAAAAATGAGACAACAAGGATCAATGCTAAGAACCCAAAAAAATCAAAGATAAAGAATGAAATGAGTCGTTGATTCTTTGTCCATGGTAGTCTCATTGGCCCCAAAGGTAAGTTGACGTCCTTCAATCTCTCCCTCTAAGCTCACCTTCCCTCATCTAGGTTTCATACGGTGCTTCGTCTAATTCGATTGCGGGTGCTCGTTCGGGCCATGATGATCAATGGAGATGATATGATCATTGATCATAGAGTGTCTGATCGAGTCAATCATTGATCGAGATTCTATGATCGATAGCTGCCTTCGTTGACGTCCAAGTGCCAATTAGATCCAATATATATATACATATATGAATTTAATCATGATCAACATTGGTTTGCTACAGTGCTTTATAGGAAAATTAGGATGACCCATCGACAAGACTAGGGAACAAAGATCACTGATCAGATGGCCATAATTGAATCGAGTCATCATGATCAATGCTGGCTATCTGATCACCTGTCATAGAAATTCTGTCCAAATTGTTCATCATCTCATTGAAAAAAGACCATTGATCTGATCATGATAAAATTGGCTGATCAATCAAACCCATCAATCAATCAATTTTTGATCTTCATCACGACAATCAGATTGGTTTGCTGGTAAGGGCCACATGAATGGGCCGACGTGTGGCGGGTTGGCCCAGTTTTCCATGGCCTGCTCTCTCTCTCTCTCTCTCTCTCTATGTGAATACAGAGTCAGACAGAGAACTGGTATAAAACGCTTCCACGTAACGCGCTCTGCCAGCACTCTCTCTCTCTCTCTCTCAAAAATCGATCATCCCGTGAATTAGTGCACGAACCTCACAAGGCGAGATCTAACAATGAAGAATCTCATCTCTCGCCTCCTTCAGTCACGTACTCCAATCTCTGGGCTCCCGTAAGTAATCTCCTTCACCTTTTCCTTTTCATATTTCTGATGAAATTCATGTCCCATCTTTTTTCATAATTCCAATGTCTCGTTTTTTATGATTCCACTGATTAGTCCTCTCGTCCGATTATTTACATTAACGGACGTTTCATTAAACGGTGATGACTGTTTTTCTGTTCGTAGAACTAGGGCACTAATCTTATTAAGATTAGAGTATTGTTATGATCTTGGTTTTGAAGTGGAAATCGACGTTCTAGGGTTCCATTTTGGGGAAGAATTCCGTTGAAAGTGCAGCTTATCTCCATGATTATTATGTGGAAGATGTTGAATATGATGTGGTTCATCAATGGATGAATGAAAGATCTTATCATGTCATGAATCTCGTCATTCCCGATCACGATAACCGTATTAATCTGAGTTATCTCTTTATTTTAAACTTACATTCATGATTTCATCTTTATGGAATGGATGAATTCTCTGTTTCATATTCCTCCATTTATTTTTCAGCTCAAGGATTACGGCCCTAAATGGCAGATTATTTTCGACTGAGTCCAACAAAGTAGATGAGCCATTTAAGGTAGAAGAAGCTGAGACGGTTGCTTCACCTCCTGCTTCAGAGAAGGTCATCTAAGCATACCTTATACGTATAATTTATGCTGTTGACATCATCGGATATTTATGAATAATGCTGCTTTTAATATTTGTAGATTCTTGTTTTGGGTGGTAATGGATTTGTTGGATCCCATGTTTGCAAGGAGGCTATTGAGAGAGGGATTTCTGTGTCCAGTTTAAACAGGTTTATTATTTGGTTCTTCTAATAGACCACTTCTTCTTCAAATGTTTGATAGACAGGAAATTCTCTCTGTTTGTCTCTTTGTTTTTCAACATGATAAATCCTGTATTTTCCACCTTGATCATAGATCAGGGAAACCTTCCGTAAGGGATTCATGGACTAATAATGTTGCATGGCACCAAGGTAGTGTTAATTCATGATCATTAAGAATATTTCCTTTTAGTGCAGGCAGAATCTTCTTAATTATTAATATTTTATTTCCTACTTGTAGGTGATCTTCTTTTGCCTGACTCGTGGAAGGAGGTCTTTGATGGGGTTACATCTGTGGTATATAAGTTTCCTATTTTATCTATTTTTCCTAGAATATTTTTATTTATTTTGACCATCTTATGAAATACCATTATTGTGATAAATTAGCTGAGTTAATCTATCAGATTGTATCATTTGCCAATATTTAATCTCGACCAACAGATCTTCAGCGGGCATCAGGGATTGAACATTCAGTATAAAATGAACAATCAAGACTGATGTTTAATCAATCAGTCAATCACTGCTGGGGCCTCTCATCAACCGTGGTTTCCAAGATGCAATCAATAATAAGGATCAAGGAAGTGCGATGAAGACTCAGTCTGGCAGACTTAAGACAGATCTGATGGCCTTATTGAAAATGAATCTAATCAATTTTAGAGATTGGAGAGATAAAATTTTGAGAGAAGTTTTCTGATAAGATCCCACATGGACTTATTGCGTTGTCATCATTTGCCCCAGGATATGAATACTATTGATAAGCATATTGCAGTAAGATTGGGGGGACAGGGTAGGGTAAGAGTAGGACATAGGGGAGAGACTAACCAACTGCAAAGAATGTAGGATCTCTGCCTGAAGAAGAGAGCAAGCAGATCTACAATGGGAGAGGGTAGGACAGAATTGTGAGGGAGAAGGGAAGTAAACCCTAACATGATGAATCCATTCACTCAGTGTTCATCCTATCAATCTTGGCCCTCCGTCTTCCTTTTATAGGGTTCTTGCTGGCCCGTCATGGGCCTCCAGGGTCATATCACTTTCTCCTGTCATCGTCACTTCTATCACCACCTCTGTCTGAAGATAAACTGGACGACCTGTTTGAAATTGAAACTTGTCAGATTTAGAGATATGAGAGAGAAAGAAAGGGAGATTGTTTTGAGAGAGAGAAGCTTCCTTTGCCACTGCCATGGTTGCCCACATCCCTATCCCGTAGCTGCCTTCTCCTTGGTTTTTCTGATCCCCTATGGCCCATTATGTTGTGTCAATCATGATTTTTGATCATGAAAATCCAGCCTGTTTCCCAAAGCCCAATCTTTAGGCAAGCATTGATCTCTTCCAGAGGGGGATCCAGGGAAGTCCCACAGAGAGAAGAAACTTAGAGAGAAATCTTTTTAATAGGATTTGAAGGGTTAAATTCATACACATCATGCTAGTTTTTGTAGAAAGTCCTATCCGGCCCAGGAAACCCAAACTGTAATGCTTTAATGGCAAATGCATGTCAGGAAATATGGGGGGTGTAAAAAATAGATACGTAATTGACAACCATGTTTTTGTCTGTCATCTAATGCTCGACTTTCAGATATCATGTGTTGGGGGATTTGGGTCCAACTCCCAGATGTTTAAGATCAATGGGACAGCAAACATTAATGCCATAAGAGCCGCCTCTGAAAAAGGTACTTATTCTTCTTAATTATTGAACATCAATCATATTGTCCCCTTAACAAAGATTCAGAATTCTCTTTTCAAAAAAAAAAAAAACAAATATTCAGAATTTCTACATCTGCTTTCTTCAGGTGTTAAGCGATTTGTATATATCTCGGCTGCTGATTTTGGTGTGGCCAACTACTTATTGAAGGGATATTATGAGGGAAAGGTATGGTTTATATCTGCCTAGCAGATGACTTTTAATTTTTCATGTTGGATGTTAATTTCATTGGCTTTAAAAATGACCATTTTCATTTTTCAGAGAGCTACTGAAGCCGAGCTACTGTCAAAGTTCCCATATGGAGGTATTTTTTTCTTGCCTGATCATTTTTTGTGGTTGAAAAATGATCATTAAGGTTTTGTTTGCCTCATGGATTTAAAGTCTACTGATCAACTTTTCTTGAAGAAGATTTAATTGACAAAAGTGAACGAATTTCTTCCTTAGTGGCTAAGAATCCTGATTTTCCCATTGATTTAGATAATGTATTTTCAACTACTTAAGGTGTTCCTCATCCTTGACTTTTTGCATGCATTGCAAATGACAGTCTGTCAAGTTAGACATCTCTATTATCGATAGGACTCTCAAGATACACTCAACAACATGATTGCACAAAATAGCTTGTGTGCATGAGTAGGTAACTCATATATGTTCACGCTAGGTGTGGTAGGAGCAGATGCACACAAGTAATCAAAAGGAAACCCACAAAAAGCGTTGCCAATTCCCCTGCGTCCCCCCTTCTCCTTTCTCCCTCTTCCCCACACAGTTCCTTCTTTTTTGGTGCACAGTTCCCCCCTATTCCATCGTCCCTGATCCTCTCATTCGCCCTCTTCTGTTTCCCTTTTCCAGGCTTCTGAATCAGCAATTCTGCAACCCCCTTGAATCTCAGTGTCCACTCTCTCACTCATCCCCCTCTTTGCCAACTTATAAATGTTCCTGTTGACCAGCAATTGTGCATTATGATGTCCCACACACTCGCGCATGCAACATCATGACCTCTTTTTATTAATTTATACTGATGTGCTGCATGCACATTTCATGTTGTTGCCATGCACGAGTAGTTGTGGTGAGAGCTCTAATTATCAAGACGATTTCTTATATTGAACCCTTAATTATGAAGTAAATGTTCCAATGATCTACCATTTATTTATATTTTTTGAAAAGGAAATGGAAAATCACCTGGGATCTGTGATCAACTGGACAGTATTATATTTACGTGTCGTATGTACAAGAATGATCAACCATTTAATGCATTTACTCATTTTATTGAGTGAAAGGTTTCGTATAGGACTTGATATTTCTATTTTCATGATGGCCATTCTATTAAACCCATTAGAATACCTTGCAGTTTCTTAATATTGATTGGATACATCTTATTACCGAGATGATTATGGGGATAAAACTCAATTCTTGTCAATCACTCGTATGGACTTCACATTTTCATTTTTAAAGTGATTATTTCTACCAAAGTCAATGTCACAGTCGACCCTTACCAACAGACTTGGGAATGTGATTGTTTGAAAAGTTTTGTGTCGGCTTGATAGTCTTTTTATTTGGATAAAGCCATCCAGGGCTGATCTACTTATTTTTCGAACAAAAAATCAACGTTTCAGTCAATGGCCCTCTTGAACAGACTTGGTTTCATAACTATTTGACGATATCAATACGAATTGTGTGGATAAACTATTCAGGATCTTTTTAACTCCCATTATCCGATTTCTTGAGAATTCTCAAATTTGGCTCATTTTAGTCCATATATTTCTCTTTCAGGGGTAATTCTCAGACCGGGGTTCATTTATGGGACCCGCCGGGTGGGGAGCATTAACTTACCTTTAAGCGTCATCGGTTCACCTCTTGAGATGGTAATTCCTGAAACCAAAGGACAAAGTCCAAGTCGACTTTATACTTCTTCAACCCGAAACCCTAAACCCTGAACCTTAACTCGAAGTTTGTCCAACTGAGCAGATCCTGAAGCATGCAAAGCCTCTGACAGGGATTCCTCTGGTGGGCCCACTCTTTGCCCCCCCTGTAAATGTCGCCGCGGTGGCAAGGGTTGCTGTGAGGGCTGCAACTGACCAGGTCTTTCCTCCTGGCATTGTTGATGTTCACGGCATAATTCGACATGGAAATTAGAGGGGAAGTTTTTTGGTGGTTTTGGGGAGTTACTGTAAAATCTTCCAACTTATCAGAGAAAGAATAATCAAAATCTTATGATTCTTCTTCACTGGTGGGCATATTTTCTTATTTTCCCAAAAGGAAAATTGTACCAAAAGACTCATTATATTGAAGATCCATCGTCGCCTGTTCTGACACCCGAAATCATTGATATCAATAATCGAGATCACTATTGATGAAGATGTGGAGATATCATTTTCAAAACCCATATTGCCGATATTTATGTCGTCAAAAATAAATTTTTAGAAATATTGGAACAGGTAAAGAGTATTAAAAAACAAAAAAAACTTGGAAAATAAAATTGAAAATAAAAAATATAGAGCTGAGTATATCCATTAAAATCTATAAAATATTCGGTGATGCTTCAGAATAGGAGAAAAGAGATAGTATATCATAGTAAAGCATAAGGAAAAAGAATAGGAGAGTAAATTATGATAAATAGAAAATTGGGTATTTCAATAGAAATATAAAGCCAATAAAAATTAGAATATGATAAATGCATACCCCTAAAATGATTTTTTTTAAAAATTAGTGATGTTAATAAATAAGTAAAAAATAAGGGGAAAATTATCAAATTTGATAATTACAAATAATTCAAACTATGATATATCAATAATTTTGAAAGTCAATAAAAGTGGAACACAATAAATAAAAAAAAGTCTAAAAATGATGATACAAAAATAACACAATAGTAAAATGAGAGAAAAATTAGGGAAAATAAAATACAAAAGAAAGATTAGGAACTCTTTAAAAAACAAGAAAGATTATGAAAAATTGAGATATCAACCAAACATCAATAAAAAAGAAAAGCGCTAAAATTTAAATTGTATCCAACGGAAGATAGTCTTAATTCATGGAAATTTCAGATAGAAATTTTTTTATTTTGGAATAGAGATTGTATAAATAATACCTCATTAGGGGTGTGATATCTCGATTGATACTCTTTCTCCTCATTCGATTTGGAAGCAACATTATGCTTCTTGAATCCATATGTTAACATACTATCACCGAAATCTCCAACATTAAGAGGAAGTTAGAATAAGCCTCACTGTGAAAAATTACATCTCTTATGTTTGAGTCCTTTCTCCTAGAGATTTCTTCAATGAGGCAAGAAAAAGTGTTCTAGACCATGGAAAAAGTCTAAATTTGGTCATCAATTGGCTCACCAGCCCAACATTTAAGCAGTATATGGATAAGTCACTTTTAGATATAATCAACTTTCTAGTTAGTTTCAAATACTTATTATTATCATTAAATATGGATGAATCAAAATCCCAAACCTTCTTCTTAAGTTTAAGGTTGTTTGATTGATGAACTAGACTTGGGGGTAGTTTCAGTCATTGTTTTAAATCAATTTGATGAAACAATATTTATAATTCCTCACTTTATATAATGTTAAAGTAAGGGTCGAATCCTCATGGAGCCTAGGTGATGAGTAGAGACTATTATAGGGACAAATAACGGTAGAAGGGATTTTTTTGGAGAAATATGGAAAGACTAAGAAATGGAATATGGTATGAACTAAATTAGAAGAAGATTGAGAATGGAATGATGGAATGGAGAGATGATAATGATGAAATGGAAGATGATGGGAGAATGATGAAAAATAGGGAGATGGGGTAATCAGGAAATTAGTAATAATGAGAGATTGTTTGAAGAATAGAGAAAAAAAATAAAAAAAATATGAAAAGAGAAATAGGGTTTACACTATCTATGGAGGGGATTACAAGAGAAAATCAGATCCAAATCCTCACACAAATCCCATTTTTGATGCCAGTTCTAGGCCGGGTGATGCTAGACTCGTTACAATCTCGATCCTCCACTTGATCTTGCCCTCACAAAAAACTTGAACACCAAAAAATGCAAAGCTTGGGCCTAAGCCTCTCCTTTTACTTTTGGTAGCCTGATGCTAAGCGAGAGCAAAAAAATAACAAAAAAGGAAGAATAAAATTATTTTATATATTAGATTAGGAGGTTCTTTTGAATCAATGGTAAAGATTTAGTCCTTTTGGGTGCAACCAAATGAATGGTAGAGATTAAATCCATAGGCCACGACTATAATCACTTTCTAAAGAGGTGCGAGAGTCCTTTTTAAGGAGGTGAGCCCTAAACCACTTCCTAAGAGAGTCGGCTGACCACTCTCTAGGAGGTGATAACCTTAACACTTTCCTAAGGAGGCGGGATTATTTCTCTCTTCTCCTATAAATATGTCTTTATTAAAAAATAGGAAAGATTTAAATTGATAAATAATAAATAAAATAGAAGAAATTTGACCTCTTTGACCTTTCAAGAGAGAGAGATGGAGAGATGGAGAGAGACGAGAGAGAGAGAGACGAAGAGAGATAGAGACGGAGGGAGAGAGAGGGAGAGAGAGAGAGATGAAATTCTAGAAGGGGGGAGAGACAATGATTGAAGAGACAAAATGAGAGAGGATGAGGACGAAATGGCTACATGAAAGAATGAGATAGAGAGAGGTCGAGAGGTAATGACTGAAAAGAGAAAATGAGAGTGGGGAGGGAGAAGTGGTCTAACTATAGAAAAATGAGAGATTGTGATAGCCAAGATTGTCTCATGTGGCATTTCTTGATTTGGCGCACCTTTTAAAAGAACTTCAAGAAGATTGTTGGCCATTGGATCTAGCCCATTGATATTGTGATGGCTGAGATTTCACCATGTGTCACATTATGGTTCGTCGCAAAAAGAGCCAAAATTGAAAAAAACTACAATCATTGATTGCTTGGTTGATAACATGCAATCTTAACATGATAAAACATGATTATTAATGCAAAATAAGGCATAAAACATTCCATTTATATGCATGTTATCATACTTTGAGTGCATTTCTATCATTCTATGCAATTTTATGTTATAATCTCAAAATGCGTTAATTTAGGGTTAATTATGATAAATTAAAGATTAAAGATTTTATAACCTATCTTTACTTGAGATTATAAGTGGTTGTTAAAGTTAAATAATGAGAGAAATCATGTTTATGAACATTCATTTAATTTTCTAAAGTTAAAATCTTAAAGAAATGAATGTATTTTTGAAATAAGAATTAAATCTCTTGTTATTTAAATAATTTGACTTTTTAGAATGATAGATAATTAAATTTCAGATCAAATGAAAGAAATTTGGATTAATTTGGAGTTGTATTTTGAAAGTTATGATTTTTACAATTTTTAGGGATTTTTTCTGGATTTTTCCGATTTTATTTTCGAGTTAAAACGTTTAAAATAAATAAAAAAATGACAAAAAGCTTTTATTTTTTGCGCGGGTCCCACGTGGATGCGACGTGGCACTAAGGGCCACGTGGCAGCGCCACGCGGGCCCACGCGACGTTTATATATTTATATTTCTATACTTTATATAATAAGGGGTATTCAGCCTTCCGTAGCCCGGAAGGGTATTCAAACCCCTTAATCTGTCGGGCCTTATAAACCCGACGGATTTCATTAAAGTTTTCCATGTGGGACTAAAGTCCCACACAGTTGTCTTAAGTGCAGGCCACGTGGAGCGATGGAGAGCGTTGGATCGGGCGGAGCGCAGAAGATCCGCGAATCGATCGCGTGGATGCGGACCACTGATCGTGATCAAACACGTGACTTAAAAGCAGCGTTATAACGGTCTGGATTTCGCGCGACGTGGCGGCATCACACACGCCGATCGAGTGGATGCGCGGACCACCGATCATCTGATCGAGCACGTGGCCTTAATACGGAGTTATGACGGCCACGATTTAATCTTGGGGGGAGCATCTGACGCGTCGGATCAAGATCCAACGGCGGAGATTAAAAGCGTTTTATAACGCATCTTTTAGGCTCCATCAAGACCGCTGGATCGCGATCCAACGGTTACGAAACGACGCGTTTTTAAAACGCATATCTTGCGGAACATCCTGGCGCTCCATCCGCGATCTAACGGTCGCGATTTAACCATACCGTTTCGTATTGATGCATTTAATCCGGACCATTGATGCGAATTAAACGCATCAATTGGACGGTTACGCCCAATTTCGGCTATAAAATGAAGTGTTCTTCGTATTTTGTTAGCATTCGAGGAGGATTTCATCTAATTGACCCATCTATACCCTTCCTCTCTTGAATCTCTCATTTGTAATCGTTTCTAGACTCGATTTCGCGTCCACGGAGTGTTTATAAGTGAGATTTCGTCAATCGAGCGAGGAGAATTTGTCTCTTGAACACCGATGTTCACGTTTGAATTCGCGGAATGAATAGCCGTCGATCCGGCGATCAATTGGATCGATTTGATCGTTATCTCGGGTTAGAAAATAAGTTTATCCTCTTTTCTATCATCATGTATCATCAATTTTAGGTTTAGGATCTCAATTTAGTTTAATTTCATTTTTAATTTCAATGTGTGTTCTTCGCGATTCCGAAAATTTCATCCCACTTCCATCTTTGATTTCTCCACGATTACTAATCCAAATCGAGTGATTTTTGATTCCGTGGATAGATCTTTGAGTTATCTTTCTAAAACCACCATTTTCCCTAATTTCTCACCTCAATTCATCGTCCAATTTGATCAATTTCCAAAAGATATCTCAAAAATACCTTAATTCCCTGTGGATTCGACCCTTATTTACCATTATGCCACTGAATCCGTTATAAATTCCCAAAATTGGTAAGTTAGGCTTAATTTTTGATGCGATACTGCGTGAAATCGACGACCTCGCGGTCTCGTCTCGTCATTGGTTTGCAATCTGGCATGGAGCACTGACGAGACGAGACCGTGAGGTCGTCGATTTCATACGGTCTCATGTAAAAAATAAAGCCTAATTTACCAATTTATGGAATTAATAACAAATTGAGTGGCATAATGGTAAATAAGGGTCGAATCGACAAGGAATTAAGATATTTTTGAGAGATCTTTTAGAAATTGATCAAATTGGACGATGAATTGAGGTGAGAAATTAGGGAAAATGGTAGATTTAGAAAGATAACTCAAAGATCTATCCACAGAATCAGGAATCACTCCATTTTGATTAGTAATTGCGGAGAAATTAAATAGTGAAGTGGGAGGAAATTTTTGGAATCGCGAAGAACACAAACTGAAATTGAAGACTAAATTAAACAAAATTAAGATCCTAAACTAACAATTGATGAGTACATGACGATAGATTAGAGGAAAAACTTGTTTTCTAACCCGAGATAACGATCGAATCGATCCAATTGATCACCGGATTGACGACTATTCTTTTCGCGAATTCAAACGTGAACATCGGTGTTCAAGAGACAAATTCTCCTCGCTCGATCGACGAAATCTCACTTATAAACACTCCATGGACGCGAAATCGAGTCTAGAAGCGATTACAAGTGAGAGATTCAAGAGAGGAAGGGTTTAGATGGGTCGATTGAGCAAATTCCTTCTCGAATGCTTACAAAAGACGAAGAACACTTCGCTTTATAGCCAAAATTGGGCGTAAGCGTCCGATTGATGCATTTAATCTCCATCAACGGTCCAGATTAAACGCATCAAGGTGAAACGTTACGAAAATGTCGTGGTCGTCAGACTGTCGATGGACGCTCCAGATGGATCCTCACGATGTGCGTTATAAAACGCATCAACTTCCGCTCGTTGGATTGCGATCCGACGGTCGCGATGCGTTTCGACGCGTTAAATCGTGGCCGTCATAACTCTGCATTAAAGCCACGTGCGCGATCAAATGATCAATGGTTCGCGTCCATGCGATCGACGCGCGGATTTTCTGCGCTCTGCCCGATCGAGGCTCCTTCGTCAGCCACGTCGCCTGAAATGAAGATAACTGTGTGGGACTTAGTCCCACACAGAAAAAATTAGTGAAAAGACCCGACGGATTATAAGACCTGTCGGGTTTATAAGACCCGACGGATTAATGGGTTGAAAACCCTTCCAATATACGGAAGGCTGAATACCCATTATATAAACTATATTAAATAAAGAAATATATGTATACGCCGCGTAGGCGCCGCGTGGGCCCGCGTGGCGCTGCCACGTGGCCCTGAGTGCCACGTCGCATCCATGTGGGGCCCGCGCGAAAAATTAAGTGCTTTTTTGTTATTTTATTAATTATTTTAAACGTTTTAACTCGAAAATAAAATCGAAAAAATCCAGAAAAATCCCTAAAAATTGTAAAAATCATAACTTTCAAAGTACAACTCCAAATTAATCCAAATTTCTTTCATTTGATCTGAAATTTAATTATCTATCATTCTAAAAAGTCAAATTATTTAAATAACAAGAGATTTAATTCTTATTTCAAAAATACATTCATTTCTGTAAGATTTTAACTTTAGAAAATTAAATGAATGCTCATAAAAATGATTTCTCTCATTATTTAACTTTAACAACCACTTATAATCTCAAGTAAAGATAGGTTATAAAATCTTTAATCTTTAATTCATCATATTAACCCTAAATTAACGCATTTTGAGATTATAACATAAAATTGCTTGGAATGATAGAAATGCACTCAAAGTATGATAACATGCATATAAATGGAATGTTTTATGCCTTATTTTGCATTAATAATCATGTTTTATCATGTTAAGATTGCATGTTATCAAGCACCACTCATCATGCTCTTGATCATCATGTGGAATGTGTATGTGGAGCCATTCAATGGGATCAAGTGGCTATGGTGTACCTACATGTACTTGCGACACACAAGGTTAGTTGCAAATTGAAAAGGCTAAAAACCAATGTTGGATTTAAAATAGCAGCCCATTAAGGGCTACAATCAGTAAAAAATTTTACTAAAGAAATTAAAACTCCCCTTAATAGTGACACATAAGCGCTGGCTATGCACCGCGTGGCACTGCCTTACTGCGCCATATGTGTGCACTGCCACGTTAAAGACGCAAAAAAAGCATAATGTTTTATTTTAAAAAAGCTGAAAAATTCCTAAAAAATCTAGATTAATCCAAAAAATAAAAAAAATCACAAAAATTAAGAATAATCATATCAAAATTCTAGAAAATTTCCTAAAATTGAAATTATTCTATCTTTTGATAGAAAACTCCTTTTTGGATAAATTTTTTACCAGTTTGATCCTAATTACATCCTCCTTTTAACATATCATTGAAACTAAAATGAGATAGAAATGAAAAATTTGCATTATACCACCCACTTCATCTTCTTATCATCTTCATCTCTATCATCTTTCATTCAAGGCCTATAAACATGAAACTCATGCAGATGTTGCTAGTTCACACTCTTTTGACCTTGAAAAGGTCAAACGTCAGTCATGCATCAAGTTAACCCTAATTTATCACAGAATATGCTGATGCTTATGACATAATGAATTAGAAAAACTTCATCAAAACATGATAGCATGCATAAAAATGATATGAACATCTGAATTTGTATGTGCAAAATTCTTGTTATTAATATTCATATTCCATAATACATATAATCCTATGCCATAATGAAGGCTAGTTATATTCTTAAATGCTTCACCTCTTCTCTTTTCAGTGGTGTGATTTCCTTCCATAATATTTTCCTTGATGCCACTCTCTTTCCCTTACCAAACCATGTCTTTGGGTGCAAGACATTTTTTCAAGACCATACACCATCTCTCTTCAAAATTTCTCCTTCAGCGCTCAAAGGAGTATTTTTTGGTTATTCTCACATGGAAAAGGGTTCATACTCATTATAAACTTCAATTGATGTCACCTTCCATGAAGGTATCCCCTACTTCTCACCATCCATTGATGCATTTTAACATCAACCTCTTCACCACTAGGGTTCCCCCAGCTCTAGATCATACACCTCCCACCACCTCGATTCTCTCCCACTCTCGCACCCTCTATCACACCACCTCCCTAGCTCATCTTGAAGGAGTGTTTGACTCCATTAGTACCCTTGATGTTGTCACAAGGTCCATGCCACGTATGCCCCCAAATGAATTATCTACTCCAAAGTCACTTCCTCTCCACCAATCTCCATTATGTACTCTTCCTCTGCTACATTTAAATGGAGACAATCATATATATTTGCCAAAATCATAAAAGTAACACAAAACAGAAGCCAAAGTGATAAAAAAAATATTGGGATGAAATGGCTGCTAGACCCTACATCATAATGAACATATTGAAGAGGTTTATTAGGATTATTAATTGATAGTTCATTCTATAGATTTTGAAGGTTTGATAGAGTGCATGCATCACAAAAATTAGTTGATTTGATAAGTGAAAAGTAAACCAGAATTTTTTTTAATTAAATTTTGAAAAATTTGAAAGTGGATCTCATAGATTGTTAAGCCAAATTTGTGGTAAGGCATTTTCTCAAGGACTATTCCTGAGTCAAGTTCTATGGATAAATTCTGACCTAAATTTATGAATGAAGAAGGGGGGGGGCGAGAAAATACGCCAACCACACACCTCTTTTTAGCCAAAGAAAACTGGATCCTAGCCGTTGACGTATTCAACAATATAATCCATTTTTTGTGGCCTTTGAGAAGTAATTTTTTGGTCATTGGGTATTTCAAAAGCTAAAATTATGGGGTAAAATTCAATAATTACATTTCTCTAAAGGTTTAATTAATGTAATAAATGGAGAATTTTAGTTATTTTTGGAATATGTAAGATTGTACAATTTTTCAGTTTTAGAGGATGAATGCCAATATTAAATGTGGATAGGACAAGCGAAGAGATGTGCAAGCCTTATCCATAACATATGTAGAGTTTTTTTGAAGTAATATAAGTGATTGATGGATGTTTTAGAGATTGATGGACACATGATGTATGGTTTTGATCAACTCAATTTTAGGGTTATAATTAGTTGTTTTTGTGAATTAAAAATCCAAATTAGGGTTATAATTAGGGTTATAATTTTAGGGTTATAATTAGGGTTATAATCAATTTTGTGGTGCCTATCTTATGTTGAGTGATTCTTGATTCACCACAATCATGAAAGACCACTTGATCTCCTTTCCACGACAACTTGCACACCAAGAAATGCATAAGATTATGTATTTCTCTCCTATTCTTCCTAGAATCTTCATGTTAAGAGAGAGCCAAAAAATTTCCATAAAGGGAGAAGAAAGAGGCACACCTTGATCAAGGGTAGAAATTTAATCTCCTTGTTTGCTATCCCATGGGAGTTGGAGATTAAATCTCCATATGATGCTTATAAATTCCCCTAGGAAGGTGGAGTCTCTTCTAAGAGGTGGCACCCATAACCATCTTGTACAGAAGCGGTAGCCCCCCTCATAAATGGGCAGTACCCTTCCTACTTCATAGGAAGTGGGCTCTCACATAAAAATTAGGATAATCCCCAAAATTAGGATTATCCATATAATAAATCATAGTAAAGAAGTTGACCACTTTTGACTTCCAAGAAAACAAGCTAATTAACCTATTAAAAAGTTGGAATGGGCTAATCCTCAAAGGACGTAGTTGACCAACCCCATAAAAGGTGGATAGGTTTGACTAACCTCCCAAAAGGCAGAGGATGATAGATATTATGTAGACTATAATCGAATTACACTTTCATGTATCTCATTTATATTCATTGAAATGAAATTTTATTCATTGTCAATCTTACGTGATGCTTGCAATAAATTTTATGAGCGTATAAAATGATTAAGTGAATTTTGATAAGATCATATTACAGTGATCAACAATATTTAAACATATGGTCTAAAGATTCTATTAGGAAGATATTCGAGAAGAACATCAAATTTTCTATAAAGAATAAGGTTATCTCATCTGGCTCATATGATGGGAATGCTTGATCTTGTGGCCATTAGTATGGAGACACCAAAGATACATATTAGGTGTTTTTTGGAGAAAGAATTCACTAAATTGATATGTATGATCTTTGAATGGTATTATACCTAGTTTTTAATCAAGTTAATTCATGCCATAGTTTTGTATGTGGTCCTTTGATTTGAGATACCAAAGATATCTTGTGGATTAATGAACATGTTTTGACTTTGACTTATGAGTCCCTAGCTACGATATCTCTAGACATTTATAAATGAGATACGATATGGAGTCCTCAAAGGTAATTGTGTAGTCAAGATGATATCATTTGCCTTCAGTATATGAGGAGATTGACTTAAGGAATGAGATGTGATGAAATCCTTGGCCAAAATAGTTGAAAATATTGTAGAAGGTGTTCTAAATAGTTTTATCTGCACATCAGTACTAACTTGGGTGTCCAATTAGGATTTGAGAGTTAATCATGCCCTAGGTCATTCTTGAGTCTTGCGTGGGTGAAAGATTACACGTAAATAGTAATTGATGGCGGGAAGGTATCATATGTGAGTTCTTATACACTCTATATCTCTTATGACATGTAGTGTAGCATGATACCTTATTGGTTGGCAACTCAACCTCTTGATTGGGTTAAATTAATTAATTAATTAGTTTATATATTGATATAGAAAATTTATAAGGTTGACCAAAAAGGTATCATTGACTCTTCAGAGTTATTGACTGGTGAGATATATGGACTTCGAGGGTCACACACATGAGATCTATAGACATTAGAGGATATAAACATAATTATGATAGTTTCTCTAAAAATTTTACATAATGTCTACAAATAAGGGGAGGTGACTATAACATAAGGTGCCCAAGAAAGTTTTATGGAAGCTCTCTCTTTTATTCTCTTTCTCTCTTGGTGAAGAGCGTTAAATAGGAGATCTAACCATTCAACATCTGTGTGGAAATTTCTCGAGGCTGCACACTTGAATAACTTTAAGAACTCCTTCAATAAATCCTATATGTATGGATTGAAATATATGCTAAATGATAAGATCATTAGTTCTGGTGCCTTGATGTTTTGAATGTTTGATTCAATATATTTTGCTATGTTTGATGTTTTGGTCAAAATTTTGATAGCTATCAAGCATCAGATCCTATAAATTTACACTAAATTTAGCCATAAAGATATAGATATTCTCATTATTGGAGTCATAATTACCACTTAAAAATAGTATATGATGAATGGATACAACTTTTAGTTGAGAGTTATCAACCATTTCTTAAGGGAAAAACTTGTTACGAACTAGCTTCAAATTACCTTTGTGTTTGGCAAAGATGAACTCGTTTACCTCCTTTCTAAGTTTCTTCTTATACATTGTTTTCAATGGCTTTGCTCCAAGCTCAGCGTTGTCACAACCTTGAGCCTATAGTGAGTGTCGAGGTGAATGTAGATGTGTGGTTCCCAACCACAAAATCACCATGAACTAGAACCACCAACGACTATGAACTAGCCCAAGACACATTGATTATCATTCTTGTGAATCTCTACAGGACACTAGCGAGTTAATATCTCCAACAGTCCTCGAAACCCCTTATATATCTCTAGTGTAACAAAAAAAACTAATACTCTTATGTATTATCAAGTTCCAATCCTTTATTATAACTTCTCTCTCTTCCTCTAATTCTCTTAATTTGGTCATTTCTACTCCACTATCAATATTTTTGTCTTTGAATTAGTTTATCTTTTATTTTTTTTGAGAGATTGGAGGTAGATCGTGTTCAAGCATATCCATGGATTCATTGGCACTTAGAAGAAGTAACAATTGTGTTTCCATAGTAAGAAATTATCTATTGTCAATTTTAGGAATATTTTCAAACCTAACATTGTGAAATTGGTTGGCATGGCGGTTATTGGCATTTTTTGTGTATTCCTTGTTGTCATGGATGAGGAGACTATGCCATTGTTGGTTTGATCTGCCATTACGATGTGAATTGCAATGTTGTTAGGTCAGTAATTGAGATTGAGGAGAACACGACACAAGAGAAGGTAGAGGCAAGATAGAAAGGAAACAATAAATGATTTAGTGTCATTACTCGGGTTGGGTTTATAAGGGTGTTCTTGGCATTAGGGTGATTACATTCTAATATACATATTTCTAATTTATTTTTTTTCATAAAGTATTTGGAACACATGTCTAATTTTAAAAGCCTTCAAGTTTCTATAAATATGATTGTTATGACTTATAACCATCCAAATGGTATTATTCAGGTTGGGTTTATTTTCTTAATGTCATTAGTAGGGAATTGTGATCATGATTCACCATCATTTGATCAATGGATCTGATTTGTAAACTGAGGATGGTCCACATCAAATTGATGATGATTGATCACTATGTCGAGCAAATTGATGTAGTGACCGATTCTCATCAATTAGAACATCAAGGGATCTGATCATCAATCACCCTCATGATTGATCACTATGTCATCAGTAGGGAACTATGATCATGATTCACCCTCATTTGATCAATGGATTTGATCTAGAAACCGAGGATGGTCCACATCGAATTAAAGATGATTGATCACTATGTTGATCTAATTGACATCGTGATCGATTCCCATCCATTAAAACATCGAGCAATTTGATCATCAATCAATATTTTTGATCATATCGAGGATGTAAGTGACACACCGTTAGCATAGGAACAATAAAGAACAACGGCTTGAATCTACAAGTCTTGCCCTTCAAGAAGAGTTTGTGTCTGAATTCACAAAACTAACATCTTCAACCCTTGAATCCACAAGCACAAGAGCACTCTCAAACATGGGGAACACTCAAAGGGTAGAAAGCAAAGCTCTAAAAAAAGGGATAACTTCAATTGTGTGTTCAAGTATTACAATAGGGGCCCTTATATAGGCCTCAAAAAGTGAAGGGCCGTCCATGCGATTTGACCGATGAAAAGCTAATTGGGTCAAGGGAGAAGATGTCATGCATGTGTTAGAGACAGAACTGACAAAAGAAAAAATAAAGCTTCTAGGCCATGTCAGGCCTCAACAAAAAGATATTCATAAATTTCAAGACCTTCAAAATCTGTCATAAATATTTGTGGGTCTTTAGGTGATGTTGTGTAAAGTCTATTAGGTCCTGAGGATTCTCCCTTGGCCCAATTAGCTTTAAATGGACCTCCAATGTGAACTAGCCCAAAATAATAGAAAGCGGGCTCTTGGGCTACATTCTGGGCTACGCCAGTAATTTACAATATCCACTCAAAATATGATAAATTTTTTTATAAATACGAAAAGGATTGCACTTTAAAACATTGACCAAACTATCCCCATCATTAAATCATCAATTAGATCGTCATTTTAAGGGAGAGATTGATGATCTATTATACAATTGATCACTCCCATCATTGGTTTTTAGACTTTGATCAATGATTGATTAAGGCATATTGAGGATGTAATTGACACAACCTTAGCACAGGAAGAATAAAGAACAACGACTTGAATCCACAAGCCTTGCCCTTCAAGAAGAGTTAGTGTATGAATTCACAGAACTAATCTCTTCAACCCTTGAATCCACAAGGGGATGTACTTGAATCCAAAAGCACAAGAGCACTCTCAAACATGAGGAACACTCAAAGAGAGAGAAAGCAAAGCTATAAAAAAGGGGATAACTTCAATTGTGTGTTTAAGTATTACTAGGGTTCAACGGTTCCAGTCACAGTCCGGTTTTTGGCACAATACTCGGTCCAAACTGTAATTCAGTCTTGATCTTGGTCTCGGTCAACCTCGGTCACGGTTCAGTTTGATCTTAATTACGGTCTCCAATTTTCAAATGTCAAAAACTAGTTTCAAATGTCAAAATTTTCCCACCTAGAAGTTTAATTAACTAGCGGAATGAACTCATGATGAATATAAGAATTGGTGGCCTACTCCAAGAGTTCAAATGCCATTTCTTGAAAGAAGTATCCCTGAACCTCCGAGGATCTACCCATGAAAAAAATGAAAATTTTTAATAGTTCAGAAACTTAAATAGTTTACAATTATCATAAACTTCAAGTAGTATGTAATCAATATATATAAGTGTGCCTAATCGTAAAAATGCTAATTATAAATGGAGAAACAAACCTAGCAATAAGAAAATTTACTCTTTGTAATTCATACAGGTCACTAAGGGAGTTTAAATCAAGAAAAATAGTCACTTCATAAAAAAATCATACCTCGAGAAGATCATAGGAGATCGATACATTGATAGTGTTCTTTGAGGAAAAAGAAATATTAGTCATCATCTTCACCAAGTTCTTCCACATCATTATCAATTTCATCCTTATAACTCCAAGATTTTAAGGTCATCAAAATTGATATAGTTTTTGGAGATAATCTTCCCCTTTTGTATGTAATGATCCCTCGTCCTGATAAGAAAAGACACTTTGATAGAGAACTTGATGCACAAAGTGATAGAAACCCCTTTGCGAGTATCGCAAGTGGTGGATGTTTTTCAGACCCAATACTATACCACCATTGTAGAGCATCAAGATCAGAACCCTCAACTTGAGAGTCATGTAGATAATAAAATATTTCATCAAATATTGGCCTTTCTAATAAGATGTTCATGTTCCTCTTCCTTTTACGCTTTATCAATTCAACCATCATTTTTGAACAAGCTGTAGAATTACTAAGTAATGTCTCACCCTGTGTGCAAGTGCTTGATGTTGGTGCGGCAGAAATCAATTGAAGCAGATTCTTGAAGTGTTGCATGATGTATTCTTGCTTCCCCATGGGAAGATATTCAAGTTTTAAAGACAGATCAAGCATTGTAGCGATAGGGAAGATTGGTTTTCTTTTTACTTGTGACTCATACTTAAGTAACTTTGCCTTCATCATATTGTATGCTCTTTTTAGCGCCATTGATTGTTCTATGCTCGTTGATCTTCCCACTACATCTTGAGAAGGGTTCTCCAACACAGAAATTGCTGGGATCTGAGGCTCGAAAAGCTCTCCACATATTTGTCCAAAATAATGATTGCAGCGGAAGGTGTTGAATCAAAACATTCAACATCATGGAAGCACCAAGAATGGATGATCTCATCATCCATTCTAGGTGATCCTATCATCTAGTATAGAATAAAATTCATACTTACTTGGATCTTTTGACAGAGTTCTTCAATCGTTCAAGCGTCCAGCCTCTAGCGGTATCCACACAGTCTCCAGATGATCGGATCTCCTCTTGAACACTCGTCACCACGAGAGGAAGAGAAGAGGGAGGAGAAGTTCCACTAGGCTTGCATGGGGACCTCTATTATGGTCATTCTCCCCCTATTTACAGACTTTGGGAATGTGAAGTTTTCACAAAAACCCTTATTATTATGTCTATATCCACCGACGTACATTGACCTTATGTGTGTGACCCTCTAGGTCCATATATCTCGCTAGTTAATGACTCTATCAACCCAATAACACTTATTGGTCCTTCTTATCAATTAACTATATCAACATATAGATTAATTGACTAAGGATTGATTTAACCCAATCGACAGGTTGAGTCTCCAGCCCGGTGGGTGCCAAGCTACACCACGTGCTCTAGGAGATATGGAGTATATTAGAACTCTTTCATGGAACCCTGCCGTCATTGGTTACAGTGTACGTTGATAATAGACAAAAATATGCTCTAAACCATCCTTTTATCTGCATTTTGATCATTAAAAGTTTGAAATCAACAAGGATTTTGCATGTTATCATGATATGATGCCTAGAATAATCACTTTTCATTGCATTTAAGTAGTTACAAATCATTTAGGCTATTATGAGATATTTCCTGAATAATTACTATAAGAAAGGGCTATTGTAATTGCCATTGTTGGACAAGAATTTTCACTATTTTCATAGAATCTATTATAAATGAAATAACATGTTTTTTAAAATGCATTTAGTACCTTCATTAAGGCCTTTCAAATGCCAACTCGTTTTATTAATGCCCTTAATGGGCCTATTGTTATTGATGATCTTCAAAGCGCTTTGGACAGGAACCGTACATGGCAGGTGGGAGCCAATCACATGAAGAAATGATGGGCTGTGTACTCGGCGATGTGTACACAGCTAACGGACAGCTCACCTGCAGGGTACAAGCACCAATGCATGCGCGACATCCTCCACCAATCAGATGACGCAGATTAGGCACTGACCAACTGCAGCGAACAGCACCGATGCATGTGTGGAGCGAGCCGCACCAAGGACCTAACAGATTCGCAAAAGAGGGGGAAAGCTTGCGATTTCAGAAATTTTTCGATTTCTTTAAGAGGGAGGAAGTGGAGACGGAAGGAGGGTTCTCGATTTTCCGTCCAAGAAGATTCTTGGCCAGGAGGACACAACGGGAGTTGAGATCCACATTGAAGTAGCGACGATTGGAGCATTCGAGGAGAACTTCTACTCCTCTGATCGGAAACTGCGATTAGGTTTGAGTATATTGATTAGATAAAAATCTTTCTTCTTTTCTTTCATTTCACTTTCCTGAATAGATTAATTTCTCAGTCACAGCCTTTGATACTTTGATCGTTTGTGAATTTATTTTTTTACTCAGTAAATTTCTTTTTAGGACTTTAATCAGTTTCGTCCGAGAGTTCGTTTCCAGTTTAATTTTTGAGTTACAGAATCGTTTCTTAATATTCATCTTGCGTTGTGATTTTTTTTAGAGAATAATTCATTCTCTTCTGATTTCTCGTGAGTTCAATAAATAAATAATTTCTTTTCCTTCCGGTTTCATAAGTCTACTGTCAATCTTCTCAGCAAGGAAAAAAATACAGTAACTCGTAATACCTATTTCTACTACTCTCCTTTCTTTCTGTTATTTTTCTTCACTGTAATCTTTTCTTTTTCCTTTCCTCAATTCTTTTCTCTTCTTTTCTGCATGTTTTAAAATTCTGCTGAATTATTCTCAGAGAGGAAATTCAAATATACATCTATTATACCTATTTCTATTACTCACCTTTCCTTTTCTTATTTTTCTTCACCTTACTGTTCTCTTTTCCCTTTCTTTAGTTCTTTTCTCCTCTTTTCTTTCTGCTTTAAAATTCTGCAGTCCATATTTTCAGTGAGGTGATACCTACTTACAGATAAATGGACATATTCTTCTCTAGGTCAATCTGATTTGTGAATAAAGCTGATTTTTAAATCAAGTAAATCCGATTAAAAAAAAAAAAAAAGAAAAATAGAGAGTATTTTTTTATATAAACAGAAAATATCTTTGGAGAGAAGTGAATAGAAAATAAAATTCTTTTCATAAGTTCTAGTAATACAAATAATAGCAGCAGTTTGGTAAAAATGTTAAAGTAAAAAAAGATTTTAAACAAGGAAAGTGAATTCAGCATATTAAAACCGACATTTCTGCATCTTGTTTTTTTTTTCTCCTATATCATTGCAATTTATTGCAGATAATTGATTTGCAAGTCATTTTCATTTCCACATATTTTTTTGCTATTCATTGAAAATTAAAATGAAGATAATTGGAAGAATTTTCACGTAATCATCTTCTTGCTTTGCATTTGTGAAAATATAAAAAAATTCTGTCTTGAAAACATTTTAAAAAAAGAGGAAATATCGGTGTAACCTCCCTTGGGTTAGACCCCTTACAAGCCACGTATTTTTGATATTCGCAATTGTTAAGGGAAATTCTTTTCTATAAATTTTCTTGATTAAGTCTGAAATAAAAAAATTACGACACATCGCATTCAATATTTCAGACTCATCATACGTATAATCCTTCATCCACACGAGACTCATGAATGACTTAGGGTATGGTTAATTGTCAAACCCTAATCCGTCACTCAATTTAGTACTGATGCGAGTAGGAAATTATTGAGAACAACTTCTCTAATATTTCCCCTACCTTTGCCAAGGATTTAACCACATCTCATTCCTTGAGTCGATCTCCTCATATACCGAGGGTGGATGATCCCATCTTGACCACTCAATCACCTTCGAGGACTTCATGTCGTATCCAATCTATGACGTTTTGGAGATCCCGTGACTAGGGGGTCGTAAGTCATAGTCAAAAGACGATCATCCATCCACAAGATGTCTTTGGTGTCTCAGGTCAAAGAACCACGTACACAACCGTGACATGAATCAACCTGATTGACAATTTAGGTATATTACCATTCAGGGATTCATACAGATCAATTCAGTGAACTCTTTCTCCAAAGAGCACCCACTATCTATCCTTAGTGTCTCCACACCGATGGCTATAGGATCAGCCATACTCATCATATGAGTTGGATTAGATAGTGCTATTCTTTCCGGATAATTCGATGTCCTTCTCGAATATCCCACGAATAAGAATGTTTTAGAACATATGTTTAAAGACTAGTGATCGCTATATTATGATCTCATCATAATTCACTTAGTCATTGCACCTGCTCATGGACTTCATTGCAAACATCACACAAGAATGACAATGAATAAATTTCATTTCCACGAACATAAACAAGATTGATGAAAGTGTGATTGGCTTATAGGCCACATATAATCCATCAGAAATTAGTGTGTTTAACTGATTTAATAAAAGGTCAAAAATAGAAGTAACATTAGGTGATGTTATGGACTTTGACTTACAAAATATCTCGGTGGTAACTAAAAAAGCTTAAAGTTCATCAGCTAAAAGCTAAAAGTTCATCAGCAAACATCTTAAGAAGCTCCCAATCTTGAGATGTAACTAAAAAATTTTCTTTACCATCTTTTTGACAAGTGGTTGCCATCTCATTCCACACCTTCCATCAACGTATGATCATGTGATATGTTGAATTCCACCTCATGAGAACATCTGTGATAAAAAATTTTTTGTTTTGCATTTTATGCTTCTTACACAATTCCTTATATTGACGAATTCTTTGAGGTTTACTATTCGCCATAAGAACAAGTTTTCGGAGCCGACGAAGATTTTTTTCCAAATGCTTTTTTAGAGGAAACTTCTAATACATCTTCGTCACACCCTTCATCATCCTCACCTTCTGAATATTCTGAAGTCAAGGATGAATTACCTAACTCCTTCAAGCCTCCTTGAACGACTAGGTTGAGAACATGGGCCATACACGGCCCATTCTGGTGCAGCTTGGTAAACATCGAACCATTCTCATTCATAATTTTTTCCAAGCTTGCCACCATGGTCTAGTTGTTGCTTGCGTTATCAGTTGTGATTACAAAAACTTAGAATTTTTTTTTAAATTATGCATCAAGGATTGATACAAAACAATTATTAAACAACAATGACTAACCTTTTGAGTGAGATCAAACTCTTCTAACACACGATATAACACTTATGCCAAAATTGTACCTTGATGTGATGCACCCAATTCCTCAACACCAAGCACTTTTTCTTGAAGTTTCCACATATCATCAATCCAATGTATGGTAATCGCAAGTACTACCACATTATTTCTTGTTGTCTAAGTGTCTGGTGTAAGGGAAACTCTTTCAATTGGTCTAAGCAACTCCCATAGTTTGTCTCGTTGATCTTCGAACACTTTCTCTAACCCTCATCTTCCAGACATACTACTCGGAATACCTACTTCGCATAGTGCCAAATAGTTGCAAAAACTTTTAAATTGAGGATGATCAAGTAGTGTAAAAGGTGAATATGTCTTGACAATTAAATCTATGCACTCTTTCTTTGTCTGCTTCGAGCTCCTACTTTAAAATTTAGAAGTATTTGAAAAATACTCCGATAAAGTATTAGGCGCAGCAGATGGCCTTAATTGCTTTTAAATTTCAATATGAAACTTTTCCAAGTGCTTCCATAACTTGATTGTGCTACCGCTTCTATCCCTCTTCACTTTTACCTCTTTTAATGGGGTGGCTGCCTTGCAAATTTTGCAAAGATAATCATTGTCTGTGATCTTCACAAAATGTACCAAGGCTGGTGAGGCTTTTTTTCGTTGTGATGAGCTCATGTTAGTAGAATTTGTAGAAACAAATGTTGATGTCTCGATTGATTCAATCTAAAAGAAAATAAGGCAATAATTTTGTAGGCTAGTATCATACATTTTTTGAGATAAATTCAAAATAAAATATACCTCGTCTCCAGTGGATTCCATCGAAAGGTGACTGCTTAGACCAAGTAAAATTGATTTCTTTAATAAAAAAAATCTAAAACATAGGTTAAAAGTTAGATAAAAATATTAGAGTACTAAATCAGATTATTTGCATTAAATTCAAAATTCAAAATCAACAAGACATTTAATCAGTTAAACTTCTAGGAATGTTCAATAAGAAATCAAGATTGGATTTCATAGAGACAAATAACCATGATGCTCTTTCCCAAAAAAATCATAAAAAAAAGTTAACTCATATTTATTCATTCTAAGTAAATAGATTAGTTTTGTGGTACTAATCGAGACCATTTAGTTTGAGATAAAAGGCCATGGTGATAATGCTTACAGAAAATGTAGATAAGAAATTTGCATTTATGCTTATAACAAGTGATCAGTAACACCACCTGATTTTGAAACCTTTATGCCATTAGGCATGAAACCTCTCTCTCTATCTCTGCCATTTGATAATGCATTCATAAATCATAAATCCAAATTTCGAATTTAAACTTACCACTAGTGATCAATAACACTACCTGATCTTGAAACCTGTATACCATCATGAATAAACCTCTCTCTCTCTCTCTCTTACCTCTCTCCCACTAGAACCCCCATCTTAATTCCTAGTGATGAACTAGGGAAATGCTTTGCTGGCTGCATCGACAAGATTACCATCACTGTGGCCACCGCCATGCACATGAGTTGTTTGCGAGAGAGCAAACAGAATGGAAATGTCTATCTTTTATTTAGCTCTATACACCATCGCTCTAGGCACCAGAGGCCTGAAATCGAGCATCTCCGGGTTCGAAACTGACCAATTTGACAAGAAAGACGACAAGGAGAAAGCCCATATTGTTTTCTTCTTCAACCACTTCTTCTTCCTCATCAGCATCGACACTTTACTCGCCGTCACAGTGCTTGTCAATGTCCAAGATTACGTGGGGAGAAGCTGGGCTTACGGAATCTGCTCCATCACCATGCTTGTCGCTGTTTCAGTCTTCATCGCTGGAACGAGGACTTACCATTATAAAAAAAAAACAGTAAAGGAAACCCTATCGTTCACGTTGTTCAAGTTCTATGGGCTGCAGTTATGAAGAGAAAACAAGCTCCACCAATGAATATTGACTCTTTGTATGAAGATTGTAGTGGAACTACTAGAATCCTCCACATCAACCACTTCCGGTACGGAAAGAAAATTATTCATCTAGGCAGAAGGAGAAAGATAACACCTCAGTTGAGCAAGCGTTGGTATTATTTTAGGCGGTTGGACGTTTGATAACATGCTAATTAGACATGATAATACATGATTATTGACGCATGTTAAGGCATAAATGATTTCATTCCTATACATGTTATCATATTTATGAGTATTTATCTATCATTCAATGAAAAAGTAATTATAATATCAAAATACCTTAAATTAGGGTTAATTAAAGATAAATAATTTTATAACCTATATTTTCTTGAGATTATAAATAGTTTTTAAAGTTAAATAATGAGAGTAATCATTTTTATAAACATTAACTTAATTTTCTAAAGTTAAATCTTAAAGAAGTAAATGTATTTTTTGAAAATTAAATTAAAACTCTTGTTATTTATAAATTTTGACTTTTTACAATGATAGATAATTAAATTTCTGATCAAATGAAAGAAATTTTGATTAATTTGGAGTTATATTTTGAAAGTTATGAAATTTCTAATTTTTAGGGATTTTTCTGGAATTTTTGTGAATTTTTCTGAATTTTTAATGAATTTCTAAGGATTTTCAAGAATTAAAAATCGAATTTTCTAATTAAATATCAATTTTTCAGAATATTTAAAGCACGCAGGTGACGTGGGGCAATCAAAGCCGTCCGATCGATCACGATCAACGATCGCGATGAGGAGGCGATGTGGCAGCATCGTGGACGTCAGATCGCGCGTGCAATATAGGCCGTCAATCTTCACTTAAATCAAATGGACACGTGGCTTAAATCGGGGTTCACCGATCGCGTCTAATCTACACCGTTGATTGCAAGGAGTTATAACAGTCGAGATTGTCTGATAGTGGTATTGGGCTCTTAGCCCATTTATCTTCTCCTCTCATCTTCTCCTATATAAGGACCTATGTACTCTCATTTCCATATACGATTCTAGGATTTCTTCATCTCATCGTCAACATGGTATCCGAGCCATAATCTCTTCTCGCCGCCTCCGCCGCCATCAGACGCTACAGTCGTCATTCTCGGCGCGCCGCCTCTTCCTACTCCAACGCAATATCCTCTTCTTCCTCGTCTACCGTCATCACCACTATCGAGCCTTCTCGTTGTCGAAACTACGGGCGCCGTCTGTCGCTTCGCTCCATCCGATGCTTCGCGACGTGCGCCGCTACGCGACGTCCTCCGCTCCGAGCCCGCTCCGCTCCGCAGGCACTCCGCTCCGTCCGCCGCTCCGCGGCTGCACGCCGCTCCGCGTTGTCTGTCGCTTCGCTCCGGACGGCGCACTTATTCACGCCTACGTCTTCTATCTCATCCTATTACAAGGTCTGCATCAATAATTTATGGCTTCTCCACACTCTTCGGCTCTGAGTTCCGATACTTCGTTACCACACGTCCCGGCACCTCAGGTTGATACTCAGGTGATTCTCCCCCCTGTAGTGCTTCCTACTCCACCGGCATTTGCACCTCGTCTCTCAATCACGGCACAACTTACTCGACCTGCCTATAATTTTACTGGAAACAATTACTCCGCATGGGCTTCTGGCTTTGAGCTCTTTCTTGAGTCTCACAACCTTCATCATCATCTCATGGAGGACCCTCCGCCACTTCGCGACCCATCTTATGCTTCTTGGTCGCAATCAGCCTCAGCCATTATCACTTGGATGCTTCATAGCATCGAGCAGAACATTGCCGAGTCTCTCGCGCGCATCAAGCCGGCGCTCTCTCTTTGGCAAACCCTTGAAACAATGTATGCCAATCAGACGAACATCGGCCGTGTGGTAGAGATCTTCGAGACTCTTCTCACTCTCAAGCAAGGCGATCTCTCACTTCAGGCCCACTTTGGCCGCATACAGTCCTTAATTCAAGAGGTTGACCTTTATCAGCCTCCCACCACAGATCTCGTGACGTTGAAGCGTTATCGCGCAGAGCTTTATGCTGGCATCTACCTTAGTGGGCTTCATCCATCCATCGCCTCTCAGTTTAGGGGCTCTCTTCTATCTGGTGATCATGTCCCTAGCATCACTACCATTTTCTCTGCTGCTCTTCGAGTCACGACTAGTATGCCTTCGCCCCCTCTCTCTTCTGCTCTAGGCGATACGCCTCCTCCCTCAGCGATGGCTGTTTCTGCTCCTCGAGCTCGTGACGATGGTGGTATCCCTCCCCGCTTTGATGGAAATCGTCCTCCTCATGGGCGTGGCCGTAACCTTTTTCCACCATGTCCTCACTGCGGCAAGCAAAACCATCCTGCCAACAAGTGTTGGAAGCAATTCGGAAAGCCTCCTACTGCCCAAGCGGTTTTGACTCCTGCTCCGCCCAACATCCCTGCACCGCCCAACATCCATGCTCCCCAATATCATGTGACCTTGACGCCGGCCGAGTATGACGCCCTTCGCCGTTTTGCGAGTACTGATGCCTCCTCTTCTACCAGCCTTGCGTTGCTTCCTGCTCCCTCCACGTCAGGTACATCTGCTCTACTTGCTTCCTCTTCAACATCATGGATTATCGACTCAGGGGCTTCCTCTCATATGAATGGGACTTCATCACTCTTATCGTCATATCACTCTACCCCCCTCCCATCCCCCGTTACCATTGCCGATGGCCGACCTTGTTTGGTCCAAGGCCTTGGTACTACTCGTGTCACCCCTTCTCTTTCTCTTCACCAAATCCTCTATGTTCCTGGCTTCCCTGTCAACCTTCTCTCTATAAGTGCTATCACTCGTGCTATTCCCTGTACAGTTACCTTCTTTCCCTTTCATTGTATTTTCCAGGATCTGTATACCGGACGGAGGATTGGTTTGGGCCGTGAGAACAGGCGGGGCATCTATGAGCTCGTTGCTGATGAACCCTCATCGGGTCTTCAAGCTCTTTTTGTTACCTCTACTGCTACTTCCTCCCTTTTGTGGCATCGCCGTTTTGGCCATCCTTGTTTTGACAAACTTAAAAAGACCTTACCATGGCTTTCTCTTACTCAGTTTGTGTGCGAGTCGTGTCAATTGGGCAAACATCATCGATCTTCTTACTCTAGTCACGATGACATTCCCTCTTATGCACCTTTTGATCTTCTTCATTGTGATGTTTGGGGTTCCTCTCGTACTCCCTCCATCTCAGGTCATCGCTACTACATCGTGTTTGTTGATGACTATACTCGTGTGAGTTGGGTCTATCTTCTCTGTGATCGCTCTGAGGTTGTCACTACAGTCACCCACTTCATCACGGAAGTCGTCACTCAATACTCCACTATGCTTAAGATTCTTTGTGCGGATAACGCTCTTGAGTTTGTCCAAGCCTCTCTACATATCTTTTGTGCTGATCGTGGCATTATTCACCAAACCACTTGTCCTCACACCTCACAGCAAAATGGCGTCGCAGAGCGCAAACACCGTCAACTCCTTGATATCACTCGCACACTACTCATTGAGATGCATGTCCCATCTTATCTTTGGTCAGACGCCCTCATGACTGCGACCTATCTCCAGAATCGGCTTCCCTCTGCTCCCCTTGGTGGCGCTATTCCCCTTCATCGTCTCTCACCCACATCATCCCTCTTCTCCCTTCCTCCTCGAGTTTTTGGATGTGTTGCTTTTGTCCAAGATCACTATCCTTCCCTATCTAAACTCGCCCCTCGTGCTCTCAAAGGTGTGTTTGTTGGCTACTCTAGGACACAAAAGGGCTACCGGGTGTACTTTCCAGATACCCGTCGTTATATGACTTCTACCGATGTTACCTTCCATGAGGACTCTCCCTTCTTCTCTCCTCCCTCGCCTTCTCCGACTCCTACCGCTGCATCTCCTCTGCCTGGCTTCCCTCCCTTGGTGGTCATTGCCGATCCATGTCCTTCAATTTCCCCTCCTCCACTCTTTCAAACCTCTCCTTCTCCTGTTTCCTCGATTCAGCCCGTCTCATCTCCTCCAAATATCGATCCCCTATCCCCCACCTCCACGACCACCTCTCCATCCCCGATCATCGTTCCCCCAGCCCCTCCAAATGATCTTCACCTTCCCATCGCCCTTCGCAAGGGTACACGCGCTTGTACTCAACATCCGATTTCTCACTTTGTTTCCTATGATCGCCTTTCTCCATCCTTCCGTGCCTTTGCCCTTTTGGTAGCCTCCGAGTCGATTCCATGATTGCATGTTGAGGCATCACAGGTACGTGAATGGAAAGTGGTGATGGATCATGAAGTGGAGGCCTTAGTTTCTCGAGGGACTTGGACCTTGGTTCCCCGTCCAACAGATGCCAACATTGTCACGTGCAAATGGGTCTTCACCATCAAATATCATCCTGATGGTATCATTGCCCATCACAAGGCTCGCCTGGTTGCTCGTGGATTTACTCAGGCGTATGGCATTGACTATACTGAGACATTCTCGCCAGTCGTTCGTCTCAACTCTGTCCGCGTGCTCCTCTCTCTAGCTGTTAATCAAGCTTGGTCTCTCCACCAGTTAGATGTCTCTAATGCCTTTCTCTATGGTGATCTTGAGGAGCAGGTCTTTATGGAGCAACCTCCTGGATATGTTGCTCAAGGGGAGTCATCTAAGGTGTGTTTTCTACGAAAAGCTATTTACGGACTCAAGCAAAGTCCACGTGCTTGGTTTGACAAGTTTAGTGGCCTTCTCTCCGCCTTTGGCTTCACATCCTGCGTGGCTGATCCCATCGTGCTCACTAAGAAGACTAAGGGTGGTCTTGTCATTCTTGCAGTTTATGTTGATGACATTATTTTGACTGGGAGTGATGACACTGGTATTCTTGCTACGAAGACTTATTTACAGCAACACCTCGGCATTCGTGACTTGGGAAGTCCTAGATACTTTCTTGGGATCGAGTTCGCTCATCAGGACGGGAAGCTCGCTTTGACCCAGCGGAAGTATGCCCTTGATATGCTTAAGGAGACATGACTTCTTGGGTGCAAGCCAGAGACCTCACCCATGGAAGCTCGCCCACAGTTTTGGGATACTTCGTCTCCACTCTTTGAGGATGCTAACCGCTATCGGAGATTGTTGGGCAAGTTGATATATCTCACCGTCACTCGCCCCGACATTGTCTACGCGGTTAGTGTCTTGAGTCAGTTCATGCAGGAACCTTGACGAGTTCACTGGGAGGGAGCTCTACGGGTTCTAGCATACATCAAGCGAGCCCCAGGGAGAGGGCTCATCTATCGACGACACGATCATCTGCGCATCGAAGCCTACTCTGACGCCGGGTATGCAGGCGACAAGGGAGATCGTAAATCTACTACAGGCTATTGCACTTACATTGGAGGTAACTGACGAGACTAGACCGCGAGGTCGTCGATTTCACACGGTCTCGTGTCAAAAATAATACCGAACTTACCAATTTGGGGAATTAATAGAGAATTGAGGGGTATAATGGTAAATACGGGTCGAATCCACAGGGAATTTAGTTATTTCCGAGATATCTTTTGGAATTTGGTCAAATTGGACGATGAATTGAGGTGAGAAATTAGGGGAAATGGTGTTTTTGGAAAGAAGACTTCAAATCGATTCCACGGAATCAAGAATCGATGAATTTGGACTTAATTTCGCGGAGAAATCGAAATTTGAAGTGGAGAGAAATTTTCGGACGTTGAAATCGTGATTTTGGATGAAATTCTATGAAATTGAAATCTAAAACCTAATCTAAACGAAAATTAAAGATAATAGGAGGATAATTGAGGTAAAACCGCTTCCACTAAACCCGTTTAGCGATCAAAACGAGGTGATTAAGTCGATTAATCACCGAAAACGTGAAGATCGTCACGCCGAGCTTCAAGCGTCGATTTCTCCCTCGATTTTCCACCAAATCTCGATTTCTACCCCTCCATGGATGCGGAATTGAGAGAGGAGGAGGAAGAGATCGAGAGAAACGAGTGAGAGAGGTGTCTAGACAGTCAATTTCATTGAAAACTCACTCGAATACATAGAACGGCGAAGAACAAGGCTATTTATAGCCCAAATTGGGCGAAACCGTCCGATCAATGCGTTAGGCTTGATCGACGGTTCAGATTAACCGTTTAATAGGTGAAACGTTATGAATAAATCGTCGCCGTCGGATTGTTGATGGACGCTCCAGATTAGGCCACGTGTGAGGCGTTATAAAACGCCTAGAAACGGTGCCCGTTAGATCGCGATCTAACGGCTGAGATGCGGTCCGCGTGGATGCATCTCGGCCGTTATAACTCCTGGAAAAACGCACATGTTTGATTGATCTCCGGTGCGCCCTCGGACCACGCGATCGACGCCACGAGATGCTGCCACGTCGCGTCGATCAGAACCGTTATAATGATTTTAAATCCCACGTGTTCTTGATCACGATCAGTGGTCCGTGCTCCATGCGATCGACGCTCGTCGATCGATCGGCCGCGCGATCCGACGTCCCTCCTTGCGCCACGTCGCCTGAAAGGTAAGTAGCGTGTGGGATTTAGTCCCACACGGAGAAAAATAAGAGAACAGGTCGGGTATATAATACCCGACATATAAGAGGGTTAATACCCTCCCCCACTAGGCGAGGCTGAAGACCCCTTTTACTACTATATGTAATAATAAATATATAAGATATATATGCGCCACGTAGGCGCGTTGCGCGGGTCCACGTGGCGCTGCCACGTGGCCTTGCGTGCCACGTCGCATCCACGTGGGCCCCGCGCCCAATTTTTATTATTTTTTTATTTATATTTTTATTAAAAATCGAAAATTAAATCAGAAAAAAATCAGAAAAAATCTAGAAAAAAATCCCTAAAATTGTAAAAATCATATCTTTTAAAATACAACTCCAAATTAATCCAAATTTCTTTCATTTGATCTGAAATTTAATTATCTATCATTCTAAAAATTCAAAATATTTAAATAACAAGAGATTTAATTTATATTTCAAAAAAATACATTCATTTTTTTAAAAAGATTTTTAACTGTAGAAAAATTAAATGAATGTTCATAAAAATGATTTCTCTTATTATTTAACTTTATAAACCATTCATAATCTCAATTAAAGATGGGTTATAAAATTATTTATCCTTAATTTATCATAATTAACCCTAATTTAGTGCATTTTGAGATTATGACATAAATATGCATAGAATGATAAAAAAATGCACTCAAAGTATGATAACATGCACATAAATGTAATGTTTTATGCCTTAAATCGCATGAATAATCATATTTTATCATGTTAAGATTGCATGTTATCACACCCCCCAACTTAAATAATTGCTAGTCTCTTAGCAATTTTCTATAGAATCTCCCTAGAAAGTCCTTTCTACTTCTCAATCCTACTACTAGAGAGGTGAAATGTATATAAGTATGATTACTCTTCCTCATAGTGTGGACCATAGTGATCTAAATTCCATTTCTAGGTTGACTTCTTTAGTGCATATTAGGGTAGTGCTCATCGGCTGATGCTCGAGTCTAATTCTCAATTGTGATCGAGGTGAGCATATCTAAGGTTTAATGCTATGGGGATGAAAAGATCCTCACTCTCTCATGAGCAGATGTAATCCTTACCCTCTCCATAGATTCATCACTCCTTCCCTCAAAATGGAGGCTACTTAATGTATTAGAATTCCCTTCAGCTTACCTCCCTCCTAAAAAGAGTGCAATTGCAAAGGTATTCCTATCTTTGGATGCAGCGTTTAAGGTGGTTGAAAGAAATTTAAAGACACTATTTCTAAAGGAATGATGTGGTTAAAAGCAAACATGTGTGTAAACAAAATGGATTAAAAAGCAAGGATGGTACCACTTATGATAATTTTAGCTCCCAAATGATGTGGATGGTGATGGATGATAGGGATAGATGGAAATGGTAGAGATGGTGGTGTTGAGAAGAGAAGATATTCCTCTAACTTATTCTCCTTCTTTTTCACTTTTTTTCTATCTCTCTCTTTTTCTTTCTTTTTTTCTCCTTCCTTTTTTTCCTTGCCTTTTTCATTTTTCTCTTTTTGTTTTTGCTTTTTGTAACATACTTCAAAATTTCAAAAAGAGTTTATATGAAAATAAGGATATGGAGGAGTTGTTTCGTGGTGGTTTGAAGAGAGTTTGTAATGTTTGAAGGAATGTGTACATGTGAGAGGAATGTGGAGGAGATGTGATGGATGTGTGAGTCACTTGGGAGTGTGATTATCATAAGTGAGGTTTAACACAAAGTGGTGTAACTACTTGACTGATTTGGAAGAGATAAACTAAATGCCTATAAGGAAAAGATAGGTATTTCAAAAATTGATGGATCATTGCACTCTTTTTAAGGGAATGTTCGGTATCGAGGAATTCCCACACTAAGCGAGGTTCGGCTGATGTAAGGTAGGGGATAAGAATTTTTGCTTGAACTTCACTCAAAATCTCTCCATTTCAAATCCATAGCACTTCAACCTTCTGATTACTCATTTTTTTCCTCGGTGCCTTTTTTTAGATACCCAACCCCAAAGAAGTCAACCATTACGAATAATCCCATGGTTTATCTAGATCACTTGATTTTATTACTCAAAATGTAATCATATGGGCTATTAGGCCCTCATTTCTACATCTCTAGTAGATAAGATCTCAAGCTTTCAAGACTTCTAAGGTGGAGAAGAGTGGTAAAAATTTGGAAAATAGGAGTTTTTAGAATTTAGATTTTTAAAATTTTTTAAAAAAATTGTTGAATTTTTTTCTAAGTCCTCACCCCCAACTTAAACTCTTCATTGTCCTCAATGAAATTACTATGCTCATGATGAAAGATAGCAATAATTAATGATCATGGCATGAAAAATGATAATAAATGTGGTAAGGAGAAAAGGGTTTAGAAAAACTCATTTGGGCTTTTTGATGCTTGTTCACGGGATTTCTCGTGCGTGCGCGCCCTTCATAATATAGTTCTTCGCCAATGTATTCATTCTAAGAAAAAAACTAAAGGAAAAAAACACAAAAAAATGATAATTTTTGGGCTGCCTCCCAATGAGCGCTAAGTTTATCGTCTTCAGCCCGGACTCGTTTAAGCTCATATTCTCCAAAAAAATTGATGCGATTATTTTTGAAAAATTTGATGCATGATAAGGAAATTCCTCAAGATTCAAACCATAATTATCCTTGTTATGAATAATAACTCATTATACTCCATGGTTTGAAAGTGAAATTAAGAATTTTATGCATGAAATTCAAATCATATCATCGAGATCAGATTCATTTAATCACAATTTATTGGAGATAATATATTATAGATATATTATATTATATATATAAATATAGAGATATAAATATATTTTTGTTTTCAAGAAAAAAATTTTCTATCGATAGAGCGGTTGAAATTCAGATTATTTCGAATCTATCATGGCCTAAGTCTACGCGAGCATGGCTTCGATGCGGCCTAGGGACGACGAGAAACTCTAATAACCCTAGTACAACAGGCTTTTTCGTATAGAATCGTGAATTTCAATAAAATAAAAATTTCAACACTGATTTAGAAAATCAAGTCATGCGTAATTCCGTGAGAGCTTGGCCCTCTCAAAACGATACATGTGAGCAATAGACCGTAATCCTTAGAAGAGGGAAAATTACTCAAGATGGCATCGAGTTGAGGATCATTTAAGATAGATTTCATCTTCGGAAGGCATTAAACATGTTTTCTAAATGAATGACATTTCATGAAAATAATTATATACTACTAATTTATCAAATAATGGCAAAAATCATACCTGGGTGTCGGTATCCGCGAGTGTTTATAATTTCTTAACCCGATTTTGAAAAATGATCGCCCGTAGTCCGTAGAGAAGGGGTCGAATCCACTTATTCTCGTCGAATTAAGGATCACGAAGATAGAATTCACTTTGGATCACTCAAATTATGATCGATGCGAGTTAAATTCAAAAAATAAAAGAAAAATCCGATGTTGACCAAGTCAAAATTGACGAATTATCTCAAAAATATACCTTAAATTCCCCAGACAGCGGCGCCATTTGACGAGACTAGACCGCGAGGTCGTCGATTTCACACGGTCTCGTGTCAAAAAAATAATACCGAACTTACCAATTTGGGGAATTAATAGAGAATTGAGGGGTATAATGGTAAATACGGGTCGAATCCACAGGGAATTTAGTTATTTCCGAGATATCTTTTGGAATTTGGTCAAATTGGACGATGAATTGAGGTGAGAAATTAGGGGAAATGGTGTTTTTGGAAAGAAGACTTCAAATCGATTCCACGGAATCAAGAATCGATGAATTTGGACTTAATTTCGCGGAGAAATCGAAATTTGAAGTGGAGAGAAATTTTCGGACGTTGAAATCGTGATTTTGGATGAAATTCTATGAAATTGAAATCTAAAACCTAATCTAAACGAAAATTAAAGATAATAGGAGGATAATTGAGGTAAAACCGCTTCCACTAAACCCGTTTAGCGATCAAAACGAGGTGATTAAGTCGATTAATCACCGAAAACGTGAAGATCGTCACGCCGAGCTTCAAGCGTCGATTTCTCCCTCGATTTTCCACCAAATCTCGATTTCTACCCCTCCATGGATGCGGAATTGAGAGAGGAGGAGGAAGAGATCGAGAGAAACGAGTGAGAGAGGTGTCTAGACAGTCAATTTCATTGAAAACTCACTCGAATACATAGAACGGCGAAGAACAAGGCTATTTATAGCCCAAATTGAGCGAAACCGTCCGATCAATGCGTTAGGCTTGATCGACGGTTCAGATTAACCGTTTAATAGGTGAAACGTTATGAATAAATCGTCGCCGTCGGATTGTTGATGGACGCTCCAGATTAGGCCACGTGTGAGGCGTTATAAAACGCCTAGAAACGGTGCCCGTTAGATCGCGATCTAACGGGCTGAGATGCGGTCCGCGTGGATGCATCTCGGCCGTTATAACTCCTGGAAAAACGCACATGTTTGATTGATCTCCGGTGCGCCCTCGGACCACGCGATCGACGCCACGAGATGCTGCCACGTCGCGTCGATCAGAACCGTTATAATGATTTTAAATCCCACGTGTTCTTGATCACGATCAGTGGTCCGTGCTCCATGCGATCGACGCTCGTCGATCGATCGGCCGCGCGATCCGACGTCCCTCCTTGCGCCACGTTGCCTGAAAGGTAAGTAGCGTGTGGGATTTAGTCCCACACGGAGAAAAATAAGAGAACAGGTCGGGTATATAATACCCGACATATAAGAGGGTTAATACCCTCCTCCACTAGGCGAGGCTGAAGACCCCTTTTACTACTATATGTAATAATAAATATATAAGATATATATGCGCCACGTAGGCGCGTTGCGCGGGTCCACGTGGCGCTGCCACGTGGCCTTGCGTGCCACGTCGCATCCACGTGGGCCCCGCGCCCAATTTTTATTATTTTTTTATTTATATTTTTATTAAAAATCGAAAATTAAATCAGAAAAAAATCAGAAAAAATCTAGAAAAAAATCCCTAAAATTGTAAAAATCATATCTTTTAAAATACAACTCCAAATTAATCCAAATTTCTTTCATTTGATCTGAAATTTAATTATCTATCATTCTAAAAATTCAAAATATTTAAATAACAAGAGATTTAATTTATATTTCAAAAATACATTCATTTTTAAAAGATTTTAACTGTAGAAAATTAAATGAATGTTCATAAAAAATGATTTCTCTTATTATTTAACTTTATAAACCATTCATAATCTCAATTAAAGATGGGTTATAAAATTATTTATCCTTAATTTATCATAATTAACCCTAATTTAGTGCATTTTGAGATTATGACATAAATATGCATAGAATGATAAAAATGCACTCAAAGTATGATAACATGCACATAAATGTAATGTTTTATGCCTTAAATCGCATGAATAATCATATTTTATCATGTTAAGATTGCATGTTATCACACCCCCCAACTTAAATAATTGCTAGTCTCTTAGCAATTTTCTATAGAATCTCCCTAGAAAGTCCTTTCTACTTCTCAATCCTACTACTAGAGAGGTGAAATGTATATAAGTATGATTACTCTTCCTCATAGTGTGGACCATAGTGATCTAAATTCCATTTCTAGGTTGACTTCTTTGAGTGCATATTAGGGTAGTGCTCATCGGCTGATGCTCGAGTCTAATTCTCAATTGTGATCGAGGTGAGCATATCTAAGGTTTAATGCTATGGGGATGAAAAAGATCCTCACTCTCTCATGAGCAGATGTAATCCTTACCCTCTCCATAGATTCATCACTCCTTCCCTCAAAATGGAGGCTACTTAATGTATTAGAATTCCCTTCAGCTTACCTCCCTCCTAAAAAGAGTGCAATTGCAAAGGTATTCCTATCTTTTGGATGCAGCGTTTAAGGTGGTTGAAAAGAAATTTAAAGACACTATTTCTAAAGGAATGATGTGGTTAAAAGCAAACATGTGTGTAAACAAAATGGATTAAAAAAAGCAAGGATGGTACCACTTATGATAATTTTAGCTCCCAAATGATGTGGATGGTGATGGATGATAGGGATAGATGGAAATGGTAGAGATGGTGGTGTTGAGAGAGAAGATATTCCTCTAACTTATTCTCCTTCTTTTTCACTTTTTTTCTATCTCTCTTTTTTTCTTTCTTTTTTTCTCCTTCCTTTTTTTCCTTGCCTTTTTCATTTTTCTCTTTTTGTTTTTGCTTTTTGTAACATACTTCAAAAATTTCAAAAGAGTTTATATGAAATAAGGATATGGAGGAGTTGTTTCGTGGTGGTTTGAAGAGAGTTTGTAATGTTTGAAGGAATGTGTACATGTGAGAGGAATGTGGAGGAGATGTGATGGATGTGTGAGTCACTTGGGAGTGTGATTATCATAAGTGAGGTTTAACACAAAGTGGTGTAACTACTTGACTGATTTGGAAGAGATAAACTAAATGCCTATAAGGAAAAGATAGGTATTTCAAAAATTGATGGATCATTGCACTCTTTTAAGGGAATGTTCGGTATCGAGGAATTCCCCACACTAAGCGGGTTCGGCTGATGTAAGGTAGGGGATAAGAATTTTGCTTGAACTTCACTCAAAATCTCTCCATTTCAAATCCATAGCACTTCAACCTTCTGATTACTCATTTTTCCTCGGTGCCTTTTTAGATACCCAACCCCAAAGAAGTCAACCATTACGAATAATCCCATGGTTTATCTAGATCACTTGATTTTATTACTCAAAATGTAATCATATGGGCTATTAGGCCCTCATTTCTACATCTCTAGTAGATAAGATCTCAAGCTTTCAAGACTTCTAAGGTGGAGAAGAGTGGTAAAAATTTGGAAAATAGGAGTTTTTAGAATTTAGATTTTTTTAAAATTTTTGAAAAATTGTTGAATTTTTCTAAGTCCTCACCCCCCAACTTAAACTCTTCATTGTCCTCAATGAAATTACTATGCTCATGATGAAAGATAGCAATAATTAATGATCATGGCATGAAAAATGATAATAAATGTGGTAAGGAGAAAAGGGTTTAGAAAAAAACTCATTTGGGCTTTTTTTGATGCTTGTTCACGGGATTTCTCGTGCGTGCGCGCCCTTCATAATATAGTTCTTCGCCAATGTATTCATTCTAAGAAAAAAACTAAAAGGAAAAAAACACAAAAAAATGATAATTTTTGGGCTGCCTCCCAATGAGCGCTAAGTTTATCGTCTTCAGCCGGACTCGTTTAAGCTCATATTCTCCAAAAAAATTGATGCGATTATTTTGAAAAATTTGATGCATGATAAGGAAATTCCTCAAGATTCAAACCATAATTATCCTTGTTATGAATAATAACTCATTATACTCCATGGTTTGAAAGTGAAATTAAGAATTTTATGCATGAAATTCAAATCATATCATCGAGATCAGATTCATTTAATCACAATTTATTGGAGATAATATATTATAGATATATTATATTATATATATAAATATAGAGATATAAATATATTTTTGTTTTTCAAGAAAAAAATTTTCTATCGATAGAGCGGTTGAAATTCAGATTATTTCGAATCTATCATGGCCTAAGTCTACGCGAGCATGGCTTCGATGCGGCCTAGGACGACGAGAAACTCTAATAACCCTAGTACAACAGGGCTTTTTCGTATAGAATCGTGAATTTCAATAAAATAAAAAAATTTCAACACTGATTTAGAAAATCAAGTCATGCGTAATTCCGTGAGAGCTTGGCCCTCTCAAAAAGCGATACATGTGAGCAATAGACCGTAATCCTTAGAAGAGGGAAAATTACTCAAGATGGCATCGAGTTGAGGATCATTTAAGATAGATTTCATCTTCGGAAGGCATTAAACATGTTTTCTAAATGAATGACATTTCATGAAAATAATTATATACTACTAATTTATCAAATAATGGCAAAAGATCATACACAGGTGTCGGTATCCGAGTGTTTATAATTTCTTAACTCGATTTTGAAAAAAATGATCGCTAGTAGTCAGTAGAGAAGGGGTCGAATCCACTTATTCTCGTCGAATTAAGGATCACGAAGATAGAATTCACTTTGGATCACTCAAATTATGATCGATGCGAGTTAAATTCAAAAATAAAAAGAAAAAAATCCGATGTTGACCAAGTCAAAAATTGATGAATTATCTCAAAAAAATATACCTTAAATTCCCCGACAACGGCGCCATTTGACGAGACTAGACCGCGAGGTCAGTCGATTTCACACGGTCTCGTGTCAAAAAAATAATACCGAACTTACCAATTTGGGGAATTAATAGAGAATTGAGGGGTATAATGGTAAATACGGAGTCGAATCCACGAGGGAATTTAGTTATTTCCGAGATATCTTTTGGAATTTGGTCAAATTGGACGATGAATTGAGGTGAGAAATTAGGGAAATGGTGTTTTTTGGAAAGAAGACTTCAAATCGATTCCACGGAATCAAGAATCGATGAATTTGGACTTAATTTCGCGGAGAAATCGAAATTTGAAGTGGAGAGAAATTTTCGGACGTTGAAATCGTGATTTTGGATGAAATTCTATGAAATTGAAATCTAAAAACCTAATCTAAACGAAAAATTAAAGATAATAGGAGGATAATTGAGGTAAAAACCGCTTCCACTAAACCCGTTTAGCGATCAAAACGAGGTGATTAAGTCGATTAATCACCGAAAAGCGTGAAGATCGTCACGCCGAGCTTCAGCGTCGATTTCTCCCTCGATTTTTCCACCAAATCTCGATTTCTACCCCTCCATGGATGCGGAATTGAGAGAGGAGGAGGAAGAGATCGAGAGAAGCAGTGAGAGAGGTGTCTAGACAGTCAATTTCATTGAAAAACTCACTCGAATACATAGAACGGCGAAGAACAAGGCTATTTATAGCCCAAATTGAAAGCGAAACCGTCCGATCAATGCGTTAGGCTTGATCGACGGTTCAGATTAACCGTTTAATAGGTGAAACGTTATGAATAAATCGTCGCCGTCGGATTGTTGATGGACGCTCCAGATTAGGCCACGTGTGAGGCGTTATAAAAACGCCTAGAAAGCGGTGCCCGTTAGATCGCGATCTAACGGCTGAGATGCGGTCCGCGTGGATGCATCTCGGCCGTTATAACTCTGGAAAAACGCACATGTTTGATTGATCTCCGGTGCGCCCTCGGACCACGCGATCGACGCCACGAGATGCTGCCACGTCGCGTCGATCAGAACCGTTATAATGATTTTTAAATCCCACGTGTTCTTGATCACGATCGGTGGTCCGTGCTCCATGCGATCGACGCTCGTCGATCGATCGGCACGCGATCCGACGTCCCTCCTTGCGCCACGTTGCACGAAGGTAAGTAGCGTGTGGGATTTAGTCCCACACGGAGAAAAATAAGAGAACAGGTCGGGTATATAATACCCGACATATAAGAGAGGTTAATACCCTCCTCCACTAGGCGAGTGAAGACCCCTTTTTACTACTATATGTAATAATAAATATATAAGATATATATGCGCCACGTAGGCGCGTTGCGTGGTCCACGTGGCGCTGCCACGTGGCCTTGCGTGCCACGTCGCATCCACGTGGGCCCCGCGCCCAATTTTTATTATATTTATATTTTTTTATTAAAAAAATCGAAAATTAAATCAGATCAGAAAAATCTAGAAAAAAATCCCTAAAATTGTAAAAATCATATCTTTTAAAATACAACTCCAAATTAATCCAAATTTCTTTCATTTGATCTGAAATTTAATTATCTATCATTCTAAAAATTCAAAATATTTAAATAACAAGAGATTTAATTTATATTTCAAAAATACATTCATTTTTAAAAGATTTTAACTGTAGAAAATTAAATGAATGTTCATAAAAAATGATTTCTCTTATTATTTAACTTTATAAACCATTCATAATCTCAATTAAAGATGGGTTATAAAATTATTTATCCTTAATTTATCATAATTAACCCTAATTTAGTGCATTTTGAGATTATGACATAAATATGCATAGAATGATAAAAATGCACTCAAAGTATGATAACATGCACATAAATGTAATGTTTTATGCCTTAAATCGCATGAATAATCATATTTTATCATGTTAAGATTGCATGTTATCAGTAACCTCGTCACCTGGCGATCGCGGAAACAGAAGGTGGTATCATGCTCCAGCGCAGAGTCCGAGTATCGAGCTATGGCTGAGACCGCGCGGGAGATGGTATGGCGTTGATCATTTCTCGCAGATCTCGGCATTTCATCCCCTTTTCCAATGCCCATGCATTGTGATAATCAAGCCGCTATCTTCATTGCTGGCAATTCCACCTTTCATGAGCATACAAAGCACAGTGAGATTGACTGCCACTACATACGAGACAAGGTTATGTCCGACGTCATCTCCACTCCTCATGTGACATCATCGCATCAGCTTGCAGACGTCTTCACAAAGAGTCTAGCCGGGATCTCATATGACACCACGTGTACCAAGCTGGGCATGTTTGATTTATATGCTCCAGCTTGAGGGGGAGTGTCCGATAGTGGTATTGGGCTCTCAGCCCATTTATCTTCTCCTCTCATCTTCTCCTATATAAGGACCTATGTACTCTCATTTCCATATACGATTCTAGGGTTTCTTCATCTCATCGTCAACAGAGATTAAACGCGATCAAAACGCATCTGAGGCGTCCGATGAAGATTCGACGGATGCGTTTTCAAGGCATTTTATAACGCGCAAACACGTGGCTTCATCTCGAGCATCCATCGGCGATCTAACGGACGTGACTTAATCATAACAGTTCGCGATGGACTGTTCCATCAAAACCGTTGATTAATCTGATCGGACGGTTATGCCCAAAATCCCTATAAATTGAGATGTTCTTCTGATTTGTAAAGCATTCGAGAGCAAATCAATCAAATTGATCTGTTCAGACACCAAATCTCTTGAATCTCTTGATCCTATCCTATTTTACACTTAATTCCGCGTCCACGGAGTGTTTAAGATCAAGATTTGGGCGAAAGACAAGGAAGAAATCGACGCTTGAACTCGACAATCGCGATTTTCGGATTTTTGATGAAAAGCCTTGATTCTGGCGATTAATTGGGTTAATCCAATCGCAATCTTGGGTTAGTGGAAGCGGTTTTCACTAATCTTTTGTTTATTAGTGTTTAATTTGATTTTGAATTAGTAATTTCGATTGAATTTCATTTTATTTTCGTTAAAATTGTTCTTCTAATTTTCGGAAATCATCCCTCACTTTGATCTTCAATTTCTCAGCGAAATCAAAGTCAAATTCGATGATTTTTGATTCTGTAGAATCGTGTTGAAGTTATCTTTCATAATCTACCATTTTCCCCAATTTCTATCATCAATTCATTGTCCAATTTGATCAAATTTGAAGAGATCATCAGAAATTTCCCTAATTCCATGTGGATTCGACCCATATTTACCATTATACCCTCTCAATTCGAGATATTTTTACTAAATTAGTAAGTTTGGAATTATTTTTGACTCTTGACCATCTGAAATTGACGACCACTCGGTCGTGTTTCGTCAATGTTCAATGGGTCATTTTAGATTCCTCCGGGATCGTTGACAGTCTTCGTTGGTGCCATTCTCGTCACACTCGCAATCTACGATCGCGTCATCATGCCCCTTTGTCGAATTTAATAATAGTTTGATTTCATAACCTCGGAAGGGACATTTGTCACTTTTGAGAACACGGTGATCTTTTATCTTTCCAAGTTTCCTTTATGTAGTTTATGTATGGGGAGACAGGTGCAGTAGAGAGGTCCCCCACTTCGATCCCGTCCCGTTAGCATCTCTGATTTGAGTCCATAAGAATTTGTAATTCATAAAGCGAAAGAACCTAGAGATGCTAATCCACTACGATAGGAGAAATGCGAAAGAACTCAACTACATAACGAGGGCGACCTCTGGAAATACATCGGTTTCTTGCGAGAGAGCCGACCTGTGGTGGTAGAAGAAGGAGAAAAAACATGGAGGAGGAGAGGAGAACTGAACAGTTGTTCTTTCTCACCAGTTGACTACCCACACGCGCTCCTTCCTCCATGAGAAGAACACAATGATCGATTGGAGAAGAAGAGAAGACCTAAATGGCTAAATCACGAAGATGACCTAAATGGACCAGACCGAATTGGGATTGAGACCGTCAAAGGCCCATTTTATGGACCAACGGTCTCGTTCTGGTTGAGCAAACCTCGGTCGGTCTTTATGGAACCCCAAGTATTATAATGGGGGCCTTATATAGGCCTCAAAAGTGAAGGGCTGTTCATACGATTTGACTTATGAAAAGACAACACAAAAGTCTTGAAAATATAACACTAAAAGATGGGCCTCCAATGTGAACTAGCCCAGAATAATAGAAAGCGGGCTCTTGGGCTGGATTCTGGGCTACATTAGTAATTTATCTACTCAAAATATGATAATTTTTTATATAAATACGAAAAGGATTGCACTTTAAAATATTAACCAAAATATCCCCAACAAAAGATCGGCAATTAGATCTTCATTTTAATGGAGAGATCGATGATCTATTATACAATTGATTACTCCCTTCATTCGTTTTTAGACTTTGATCAATGATTGATTAAGGCAAATGTATTGTAAATTGAGGTTAAGTGATCAACCCCCATAAACTCTTGCTCTCTTTCTTTCTTTCTAAACAATCTCTGCAATTATTGGAAGAAGATGAAAATGCTATGATCTAGAGAAAACTCTTCTTGAACAGTCAATGTGCAACTTTGATTCAAGAGTCTTGAGTAGTCTCCTTCGTAATTGAAGAATTTTTATAAACAGTCTAGCCGTTTGGTTGCCAAGAGAAAGGTTGAGGCAAAGGAGACTAGTCAAGACTTCCTCTGTCCTGGATCACCATAGCAAATGAAACCCTAACTGCATTAGAATTGTCGAGAATGAAAGAGGTATGCATTTGTATAGGAGAAAAAAGAGAGAGAGAGAGAGAGAGAGAGAGAGAGAGATATTGAGCCAATTCCCATGAATAGGATAAGAGAGAGAAAGAGTGGGGCACTAACAATCACCCCACAGCTTCTGTCTGCGTCGACCTAACTGCTAGACTCTCCCTCTCACTTCGCATGAGTAGGATAAGAGAGAGAAAGAGTGGAGCACTAACAATCACCCCACAGCTGTCTGTCTGCGTCGACCTAACTGCTATACTGTTTTCAACGACAACTATAAAAGTCAACGATCTCTCCCTAACTTCCCGGTATCATAATGATAGCGGTGTGCGGAAGGAGTCCAAGATCTTCATTCAAAGTTCCTAGACCTCGCGTTTGGCGCCTCATCCTCATTCACAAGGGAGAGAAGCAGGCGCCCGGCTGGAAGTTTCTACTGGAGACCCTTGAAGGATGGTCCAACCAGGGGACCGCAAAGGACGCTGATTTTCTGCAAGCGTAAGAACAGCGTCCGCAGGCACGTCACATTTTAGATCTGGATCAGAGATTCCGTTTCGTGAGGAGCTGATCCATTCAGCTACAGAATTATTTATTCAAATGTTAACGCCGGGGGGTGGGGGGGGGGAGAGAGAGAGAGAGAGAGAGGTCTTTGAAACAAAAGGTCTTGAACAGAGAAAGAGAGAGGGCTCTATGAGAGGGAAACCGGTCTTTGAGAGAGAGAGAGAGGTCTTTGAAACAAAGGTCTTGAACAGAGAAAGAGAGAGGGGTCTTTGAGAGGGAGACCGGTCTTTGAGAGAGAGAGAGGTCTTTGAAACAAAGGTCTTGAACAGAGAAAGAGAGAGGGTTGTTGAGAGGGAAACAGGTCTTTGTGAGAGAGAAAGAGAGAGAGTGGTCTTTGAGACAGAGGTCCTAGCCACAGAGAGAGAGAGAGAGAGTCTTGAGATCGAAGAGGTCTTTGAAAGAGAGAGAGAGAGAGAGTCTTGAGATCGAAGAGGTCTTTGAAAGAGAGAGAGAGAGGGTCTTCACATGGAAGAGGTCTTAGAGAGAGAGAGAGAGGGTCTTGAGATGGAAGAGGTCTTTGAGAGAGAGAGAGAGAGAGAGGTCTTTAAGACTTCTAACCCTAGGATTTTGGGGACTTCCCTACCTCCTTCATTTCGCCACTTTGTCTTCTACGGGGTATTTTTGGTGATCAGAAGAAGAAGGCTTTTGTGTATTTTTGCTGGTCGTTCAATCGTTCCAGCGTTGACTGCCTCTGAAATGTCAGAGTGGTCAACGAAACAAAGTGGGGTCCAACTGAAAGAAGCAGACCCCACAGATTGAGATAGCCGAGAGGAGGACAGCCACGAGAGTATTCTTAGATCGCTTATTCTCTCTCTCCCTTGACTTTTCAGTCCGTCGCTTTCTTGGAGACTGGGTCTGACAACTGGTCAACGCCTTTTCTCTCTGATGGGAACAGCTGGTGTCGTCGTCCGAGATTGCCACCTGCGAAGCATGAAAGGTTTATTGATGGATAAGTTCCAAAGATAATAAATGAAATACCGTATTTTTCTCTCTCTAGACACGCGTATCTTCTCATTTCTCATCTTTCTCTCTAACTCTCTTCTCTCTCCCTCTTTTCCTCCCTCTCTCTAACTCTTTCTAACTCTCTCTCCCCCTCTGTCTCTCGCTAACTCTGTCTAGCTTTCTCTCTCCCTCTCCCTCTCTCTCTAAATCTGTCTAGCTTTCTCTATATCTCTTCTCTCTCCGTCTCTTCCGCCCTCTCTCTCTAAATCCGTCTAGCTTTCTCTAACTCTCTTCTCTCTCCCTTTTATCCGTCATCTCTCTATCTCTAATTCTCTTTTCTCTCCCTTTCTTCCTCCGTCTCTCTCTAACTCTCTTTTCTCTCCCTCTCTTCCGCCCTCTATCTCTAACTCTGTCCAGCTTTCTCTAACTTTCTTCTCTCTTCCTCTATCTCTCTCTTAATCTCTTTTCTCTTCCCCTCTCCCTCTCTTCCGCCCTCTCTCTCTCTCTCTCTCTCTCTCTTCTCTCTCTCTCTCTCCCACTCTTCCTCTCTCACCGTATTCCTCCCCTTTCTCTTTCTAGCTCTCTCTAGCTTTCTGGCTCTATTTCTCTCTAGTTCTATTCTCATCTCACTCTCACACATCTCTATTTTCTGACTCTCTTTTTTTCTGTCCATCGACGCAGAGAAGGACAACTGTAGTTACCAGGTAAGTGATCACTCTGGTCTCTATCCCGCTGTTCCTCGCCGATAATGCTTTTATCTGGTGATCACTGTTCTGCAGCAATCTCTCCAAACTCTGCACTTTCCTGTTCAGGCAACCAACTTCTTCACTCAATTCCCAATTCCTCTCTTTCAACAAAGACCACCTCAGCTCCGCGTCATAAGCTCTGACGTCAGCAGCAAAAACCCTAGTTTTCAGATCCGCCATCTGCTTCTCCACATCCCGCCGAGAGGCAAAGATCAGGGGTTCTGTCTTCTTTTCTCTCTCACTATCAACTGAAAGTTCTTCAATCGGAGCGATCGACGGTTGAAGACGGAGATCAGGTCCATGAAACGTCAAATTTCGCTTCAAGACAAGAGAATCAGGAAGCCTGGAGCTCGGAAATTTCTGGAATTCTTCTTCTTGGTGAAGATTCAATCCTCTCTCTAGATTTCTCGCGTCCGAGAGTTCTCTCTCTAGGTCTAGCTCCCTCGCCAGAGATTGCTCCAGCATACGAAGAATTTGCCTTTTCTGCTCCTCCGTCTGCATCTGCCAGTCGTCTTGAAGGCCAAAAAAGAAAAACCGGTAAATCAAAATCCAGAGTGAGAAAGCGGAAAACTTCGAAAATCTAAAGAGAGAAAAAAATAATAGAAACCAAACCATCGGACTTTGAGATTTCAAGAACCCCCGAAAATTTCTCCGACTGCATTCTTATTTCGTAAACCTGTTCTTGAGAACGCATCAACGATTTTTCAGCTGAACGAAATTTCCCTATTTCTGTTGGATCAGCTTTTTGGAGATAATTTTCGATTTTTCTCTGAAGAGAGGCCATGAAGTTTTCCAGTTCTTGGATCTCGCACTCCAGGATACACAGCAATAAATCAAATTCGAAAGCCTTTCCCGTGTAATCCGAAGAAACGGGTTTCTTTTCTGCAGATAGAGCACTGCTGTCGCTCAAACTGTTAGTGGTAAGCATTAGAAGAATGTCAAGATTGAGCACTTTCTCCGAGCAGAAAGCTAAATCGAGGTCCATTCTCGAGTTGACTTCCATTGAATCTTCCGGTCCTTGCTCCCTGCGAACTGACCCAGAAAACTTCATGATACTTGGCAGAAAGGTTTTTTAACGAATAGTAGAGGGAAAAAATCTCGTCGACAATTTCCGTTTCATGGTTAGAAACACCGAAAATAGAAATATTCTACAAAATTGATATTAGAAGAATAATTGAGGGAAAAATCACATCCGAAATTCCTCGAGATAGAGGAGATACCATGTAAAATTTAAGCGATGGGTCGGATAAAAATCTTCTAGGGTTTCATAAGAAAGCCAAAGATCTGATGGGATGCTGACCCAGTCAATCGAATTTAATTAAATAGGTGGGCTCAATCCAATTAATTTAAGATAATCTATCCTTAAAAAAATTCTGTCTTTTAATGAATAGAAGTTGGTCAAAACAGACCTGAAATTAAAGAGACGCCCTAACGATAAAAACCTGAAATCGTGGGTCTGATAAAGATCTTCAAGGATTTGATAAGAAGACTATCGGTCCGATGAGATGCTGACCCAGTCAATCGAATTTAGTTAAATAGGTGGGGTGCAATCCAATTGATCCTGACAACCTATCCTCATAAAAATCATCTTTTTAAAGAATTCTATTGGGTAAAAATATTTCTTTAATTGAAGAGATGCCCTAGTGAGAAAAAAGAGGTGGGTCGGATAAAGATATTCTAGGGTTTGATGAGAAAACCAAAGATCTATGAGATGCTGACCCAGTCAATCCAATTAAATTGGTGGGTGCAATCCAGTTGATCCAGGTAACCAATCCGAATAAAAACGTGGCGGCTCTGATAAAAATCTTCTAGGGTTTGGTAAGAAAATCAAAGATCTATGAGATGTTGACCCAGTTACACTGGCCAGAGAGAGAGAGAGAGAGAGAGAGAGAAGACTCGGTAAATAGAGGAAGCGTGCTCACCTGACTCTCCTTACCCGCCGGTCCAAGACGAAGAAGTCTGATAGGAGACAGCGGAGGGAGCCAAGAACGTCGGTTGAAGAGGCTCCCCGCTCCCGGCAGAAATAGGAGAAACCGCCCGCTTGCTTCTTTTTCTCGTTGCCATTCCCATGCATGGAAGTCAAGGATCACCTTCCCTTTTCACCCCAAATAGAAATATCATAGCCGATGTTCAAGGGTTATCGACGAGGTGACATCTGATCTAAGATAACACGGAACATTTGTAGAATAATGGAGAATGAAAATTTGATGGATGCACGTAAGAAAAGCTGAAGAATTTGCATAAATTTTGTCGGAAAATGGGTTTTTAATTGGTGGTTCTTAACGTCTCAAAATCTACGTTATATTGCTAACTGATAGACATGGAATGCATGAAGTGAGATGAGATCAAAAGATCACAATGTAATTATCCATCCTTTTCATCTCTCTCTCATTATATGAGTTTGAATGTTTGATAACCTAGGACCTCTCTCTCTAACTTATAATGTGAAAAAAAGGAAAAACTGAAAATCGTAAAACAATACGTCGTTGATAATAATTTAAAAATAAATTATCATTTAGTTTAGAAAAAAAATCCTTGAAGAAGAAATGGTTTCCTGTAAAAGAGGTGTGACTTCTGAGACTGAAGGGCTGAGATTTATCCAAATAAACCCTACATGGGTTTCAAGAAATTAGGCATTGATGATATTTTTGGCGCTCCGAGTAAGGGAGATTAGGTTTCCAGGGAGTCATTCATGTGAAATAAGAGAAAAGAAAGGGGGGGAGAGGGAGAGAGAGAGAGAGAGAGAGAGAGAGAGAGAGAGAGAGAGAGAGAGGTGGGCATTCGACAGCAGCAATCCCTGTGTTCAAATTCATGCTACGTAGAAGTTGGGATTGCTCAAATGCCCACCTAGTTCTTCATTTTATCATCTCACTAGATTCTTGAAAATTTATTCTTTCTTCAGCCTTGCCGTGCACCTTTTGGATCGAAATCCCGGAGATCTTCAAAATGTCCAACGCTTGACGAAATGACGACAGCGATTTTTGTCTTTTTATTTTCTTTCATATTTTCTGTCTCTTCTTCAACGGTACGTGTAATCGTGGCGGTCGATCTGGCAACTTTGAACGGCATGGATTGTGCTATCTAGGCTGCGGCCTTGTAACGGCCTAAGAGGTCGTTATCTCTGCAACTTTTGCTACAATGTATGCTATAAAGACGGCGGTGCTGGACCTTTTCTTGGCGTGTCGACGACTTCGATCTTTCCTCCCTAGAAGTTCTCTTGTTTCCATCTCCAGTTTCCCGAGTTCTGAGAGGTTTAGAGTGTGCTAGAGAGAGAGAGAGAGAGAGAGAGAGAGAGAGAACTATACAACTTAGTGATTATTCCAAGAGCATTCAACAAGACTCCACAGAAGTTACCCGGATTCTAGGGAGGGAGAATCTAGAGAGAGAGAGAGAGAACCATACAACTTGAGAATAATTCCAGGAGCATTTATCCAGACTCCATTTAGGTTACGGGAATGTATAGAGAGAGATACAGAGACAGAAATAGGCAGATTAACTTCAGAGATTACATGTAGCGACAAAATCCGTCTCAACGGATCCAAGCCAGAGCGTTCCATGATTCTCCAGCACCTCGCTGACTGAACCGCTAGATTTTTGATATTTCAGAAGCCCCAGCATCCTCCCTTTCGCGTCCAACTTCACTCCTATCACGCCTTTTGGTAGCGAACTGACGGCAACCCAGAACTCACCTTTCAAATTCCTCTTCACGTTATCCGGGAATCCAGGGAGTCGAGCAAAGACCTCCATTTTTCCTTTTCTTGCACCTTTCAGCCAATATTTAAGCAATCTCTTTCTCGTCGTCTCAGCCACAACGACGAAGCGCCCGTCTTCGCTAAGTGCAACTCCATTCGGAAACTGTAAATCTCTCCCCAGAACTTCCGTCTTCTTCGTTTTCGGGTCGTACCTCATGAAACTCCCCGTGGAATCCTCCACCGCGATAGCCACTAACCAGTCCCTGTAAATTTTTTCACCGTGTAAAAAAGTTTCGGATAATTTGAACGTCACGGACCACGCCGTGAGAAATTATCCGAGTATCCGGGGCAGTAAAATAAAAAATAATTTACTAGAGTATACACCAAATACCTTCTCTTGAACTGAGTGCTGGTGCGGGTGAAGTAGACGAGCCCGGTTTCTTCATCGACGTCGACGCCATTAGCGAAGAAGAAAGAAGTTTCTTTACTGCCGCCAGAAACAGTCTCCGCCACTCCTCCCCCTCCGCCGACTACCATTAAACCGTAATAGGCGTCAGCAATATAGAGATCTCCAGTTTTTGTGTTAAATTTTAGCCCAAGTGGCCTTCCGCAACGATCTTCCAGCTTATCCCCCGACAACCCGTCACACAATTTTCCGTTCCTGCTCATTATCTATCCCCATATCAAATTGGATAGTCACAAAAAAAAAGAAAAAAAAAGAGGAATTACCTGTCCGCCGCTGGGACCGCGAACTGAACCCATTTTTGAGACGAGCTCTGCCACTTGAGGACTCTTCCGTCAGATACTCCGGTGTAAGGGCCATTTCCGGATGCATCAAAAGCGAGGCTTTCAGGGCCAGTCACCGAGCGGAGCTTGATAGTCTCGTAGCTTTTGAGCTCCATGGCGATGGAAGCTGCATCGCTTAGACATAATGAGATGGATAGTATCAAGAAAAGAGGACTGGTGGAGGAGACCATGCTGTTCAGTGCAAGTGAAATTACGCTACCGTGTGTAGTTATAGAGGAGGTAGGATGGATAAAATAACTTGGGTAGGTGGCAGATAGGGCTCCATTAAAGATGATGCGGAGATCAAAGACTTAACATTAATGGGAGGGAGATGGGGATGAACGTTGAGTAAATGGCCCTGAAGGTGGCCCATCAATAGCCTTGTCTCCAAGCGGTCTCGATATGGATCTCATTTCATAAAGTACGGCGTCTAGAATTCACCGGATGAATTCGAGTAAAATCTTATGAGAACTGGTAATCCTAATTTTTTTAGTAATTTTTTTTGTCGTTTGAAGCTTTTGATGATTTTTCATTGATTGGGTTTCTACTTTTTGTCATGGAGATTTTCGCTCACATGAATACTTGAAAAAAGGAACTGCCTCATTTACTTCGGTCAGTCAGTATCGATAGATGAAACAAGTCGGAGGAGTTTGTCGGTGAAGTGTGGAGGATCGATCTTCTCTTCTTTCCACGTCTTCTCTCTCTTTCTCTCTAGACTCTAGAGGGCACGCATCCATGTGTGCGCTGATGGAAAATAAAAGGGTTAATATACTGGCACGTCATGACGTACCGGCTATTATTAGCCGCATGTCATGACCTTTTAAAAAATCAGGTCATGTTATGACCTTTTTAAAAAACGTCTTGGCATGTCATAGAATCCGACGTGGACGATGACTAGGTTGCCACGCAGGATTGGAGAGAGAGCTGCCAGCCACGTCATCGTCCACTTCGGATTCCATATAATCTATATTATATACATAATAGAATAGGGCCACGTCATCGTCCTCTTCTTTTCTCTCTCCCTCACTCTTTCTTTTTCTCTCTCCCCGACTTTCTCTCTCCTCGCAACCCCTCAAGAAGAAGGTCCTCGCAACCTCCTCAAGAAGAAGGTCCTCGCAACCTCATGAAGAAGAAGGTAGGTCTCTCTCTCTCTCTCCCCGACAGTCTATACATTTTCGTTTTTTTCCATTTTCCATTTTCTACGATTTTCGTTTTTTCATTTCCGTTTCCGGTTTTGTATGCTGAAGCATATTGCAACATGGGCGTCATTTACAAGAATAGAGGGGACTTGGAACTGGCCATCGCTTGCTATTAGAACGAGAGACCCTCCTGCACGAGAGACCCTCCTGCACGAGAATAGAGGGGACTTGGAACTGGCCATCGCTTGGAACTGGCCATCGCTTGGGACTTGGAACTGGCCATCGCTTGGAACTTTTGAAATATACCTGAAATGAAACCTATACGTTTCTTTCTGTATCAGATTAAACCGATGTTCATGATATATAAAATCTGAGGAAGAATTGAAGAATGCGACCAAGTAATCATGATGTTTATAGATGTATACGATTTTATTCGGTTTCATGCACATGATATTTATGCACATATATATATATATTTATACTTTTTTTTTTCAAAATAGAGATCAATCTAGTGTCACTCCCTCAGTTTTCTGAAAATTAAAATTACTTTTAAATAAGCTGAATTTCCAAATTCGTGTGTAAAGAGCAGCAGTTTTTTTTTAAGAAATCAAATTAATTATTTCTGACCCAAATAACATTAATCCTAACAGAAATATACAAATTCTACATCTTCAATTTAGGTCATATTGCAAGCAGATATTCAGACCTGGATTTTTTTTTCGAAAAATATTTTTTAGACCTGGATATTAATTGAATTAAAATTAGAAAAATACATACTCAAGACATCAACATGAATGTTTCATGCTTGAGAAATCACACCAAAAAGGAACCCAAAAAATCAAATTTTTATATCATCAGAAACCAAAGAAATGTACTAAAGACATCAATATCAACATCAAAGGGGCGACATGAATCCAAAATCCTCTCCATCTCATACTTGAAGGCATCCAAGAAGAGCCCCATGGAGAGCCCCACCTTCCAATAATTAAACATGCCTATCAGCATCCTGATCTTCTTACTAATGGGGAAAGTACTCCTATACATGAGCGCCCCAATCCCCTCCACAATTACAACTGCCAGGCCAGCGGAGAGGATGTCCCAGTCACCTGTCTGTCCTATCACGGTGGAGAATGCAGTGGCGCAATAGAATCCAACCAGGAACAGCAACACTTTCCACCGCCAGTTCTTCCTGAATCTGTCAAGCCTTTCTCTTATCTTGAACTGGAAAGCCTGAATCTCTCTTAATAGTCGCGGCCTGTTATTAGGCCCGCTTCTTGCTCGGATCTGAATTGCTTTTGATTCTCCACCTCCCGATGAAATTTGTCTTTTGTAATAAATTGACCGAGGGTACAAGATAGTCCTAGAGAACTTACCTTGACTCGTTGAATGGAGAGTATAAGATTGTGGAGAAGTATCTCGGCTTTTTGGTGAAAGCTACCTTGTGCGGACTTGAATTTGAGTGTCTCGTGCATGGAATAATGAAACAATGCGTGTAGTTTTGTATGCTCCACACTTTGACCTGATTCGAGAGAATTTATCTTTTTAACGATGAATGAAAATATTCCAAGGTACTAAATTACTTTGAGAAGTTTATTTTCATGGAATTGCATAGTAAAAACATAATAGACAACTTTGGGCATAAAATGTGTGTTGAGAACAGAATGTGACAAAGACAACTCTTAGAGGACAACACCGATCCACAGGATATCTTCAGTGTCCAAAACATCTCATACAGAGTTTAGGAGTGGGGTGGAGAGTGAGGGAAGACATTCCATTTTGTATGGCCTGAGCTTGATGTTGCACTGTGAAATTCCATATCATATGCTGCTTTGTGAGAAATTTAAGCAGGGATGCAGCTGAATTTTCTGCCGATCCATTGTACATCTCCCTCGTGTAGATGGTGAAGTTAGAGTTGGCCGCCCTCTGCCATAGACAACCTGAAAAAAATGTGGTGCCGAAGGACAAATGATAGTTTGTGTAGTTATAGAACACAGCTCACATTAGCCACCCGTATCATTGTTGCAGGTGCTTGATGATGATGCACTGCACATATATCCCCAGTCTGTGGTTCACCACTTCTCTCTGACCGACTGATTAAGGATGATATGCTTTCGACCACCCACTCTATGAAAATGAAAATGAAAATCTCGTGCAGGGTCTCTCGTCCCCTCTATTCTCGTGCAGGAGGGTCTCTCGTGCAGAAAGTTCAAAACCAAAAACGAAAATACCAAAACCGGAAACGGAAATGAAAAAACGAAAATCGGAGAAAATGGAAAATGGAAAAAAACGAAAATGTATAGACTGTCGGGGAGAGAGAGAGAGAGAGAGACCTACCTTCTTCTTCATGAGGTTGCGAGGACCTTCTTCTTGAGGAGAGAGAAAGTCGGGGAGAGAGAAAAAGAAAGAGTGAGGGAGAGAGAAAAGAAGAGGACGATGACGTGGCCCTATTCTATTATGTATATAATATAGATTATATGGAATCCGAAGTGGACGATGGCGTGGCTGGCAGCTCTCTCTCCAATCCTGCGTGGCAACCTAGTCATCGTCCACGTCGGATTCTATGACATGCCAAGACGTTTTTTAAAAAGGTCATAACATGACCTGATTTTTTAAAAGGTCATGACATGCGGCTAATAATAGCCGGTACGTCATGACGTGCCAGTATATTAACCCAAAATAAAATTCTCTCATCGCACAAGAATTTTATCTTTTGCCATCTTCTTCCTTAAGGTTCTCCGGTTCCGGTGTCGGTTCCGGTTTTTTGTGAAAACCTAAACCTATACCTAACTTCAGTTCGGTGACGGTATTGTCCGGTGTCGGTTCGGTGAAACCTATACTTCGGTGATGTATTATTTAAGTTAAGGACTCTGCTACGGGGGCAACCGGTTGCCCCGAAGGAATCTGGGGCAACCGGTATATAAGCCATCAGCCATCCAAACGCCGAAAAAAAAAAGGAGATCGAGGCCTTGGCCTCCCCCTCCCGGCTCCCGCATCCGCCCCCACCTCCGGGGAAGTAGAAGAAGTGACCTCCGCCTCCGCCACCGCCACCGCCTCCGCCACAAAGCGGCTTGGTGAGTGAAGCATCTTCTACCTCAAGTCATCATCCTTGGCAAATATGGTCATTGCATACACCAGGGTACTCCCTGCTCCACTTCTCCTTCCCCAACACGGGTCGGCTCACCAAGGAAATCAAACCCGACTCTCGCTCGCAATTCATGAAAAGTTTTAGTATTTGACAACGTAGGATTTTATTGATTTAGAGCCAGGGGGAGTCGAAGAGGGGGTGACGACGGCCTTGGTGTTCAGATAGCTGTCCAGTGACGGGAGCCCGTCATCCTTGCCGAAGCCGCTCATCTTCCAGCCGCCAAAAGGAACTTCGGAGTCCAAGGCGAAATAGCAGTTGATCCACACCGTGCCCGCCCGGATTGACCTCGACACTCTGTTCGCCGTGTTCAGGTCATTGGTCACGATCCCCGCCGCCAGTCCGTACCTCGTCTTGTTCCCCCTCTCTATCGCCTCCTCCACCGTCCTGGTCCCACCGCAGAAAGTCGACCATCATGTCTATCTCTCCTTTTTTTCTTTATAAAGCACTTACTTGAACTTCATGAGAGACATGACGGGTCCAAATATCTCCTCCATGGAGATGATCATGTCGTCCTACGAAGGAAAGGAAGCTTGACGATGGGGTTTGACTCGTCAAGAGAGAAGGGGAGTGTCGACTACCTGGACGTCGGCGAAGATGGTGGGCTCGACGAAGAAGCCCTGGTCGCCGCAAGGCTATCAAGCACTGTGTCGCCGGCCAGCTGCACGGAATTGTCTCGGAGGTGAGGGGTGTGTTCAGAAACCCCTCCCTAATTCCCAGTATCAAGGAATCTAATCTCTCTCTCCTCACCTACGGTCAACTAAAGTGAGCTCTCTCTCTTCCCCTTGTTTTGACACTTACACTCTCTCTCTTAGAAGGTTGAAGATTGCATATGAAAGGCCGATATAAGTGCCTCAATGATCTTTAATTTCATTTTTCATCTTCTCCACCTCAAGCGATATAAGGCCGATATTTTGTTCTAAGAGAAGAGCAAATTTATGATTTTCTAGCAGTCCTGGCACCTCTTGTGCTCGAGGTCTCTCTCTCTCTCTCTCTTATTCATCTTCTCCACGATGATTCATCTTTTCTGCACGCTTTTTCCGTAGCGTCTGGTTCCATGATGGCGTACGCAATTCGGATCGAGGGAGAGAGATATAGATGCGTGCGCGCGCTCACGCCCTGGTACCGATTGATGGTGCAGTAGCAGATCGCCGGTGCAGTAGATTTTTCTCTCTCACAAGCTTCGTTTTCATTGGTGTTTTTTATACAGAAATAGATGAAGAGCAGTGTGCTGAAAATTCCAAAGTCTGCATGAAATTCCTGGTGCAATGCTTACTATTCTTCGTCCTTCTCTCGCCTTCCTCAGATTTTATGGCTGTCTTTACATAGATGGAAAGGACAGAGATTTCCGTAGTCACATAATGTACGTAGATTCAGGCTCTCCGGTTCCTCCTGAAGCGGGAGTTCTTCTTCCTTTTGCCGGCCAGAATTCGCAGGCTCTGCCGGAGGATATCCATCTGCCTCTCTCTTTTCGCTCTCTCCTCCTCCTCCGCCTTTAACCGCGCTCGCAGCTCAACCTCCGTTGCCTTTATTTCTCCTCTCAGCCGCTCCGCCTCCCCTTCGTCCGCCTCCCATATTCCCTCTCCTGCACAAAACGCCAAACGTCATGTCTTCCCACATCTCCATATGTTTCTCTCTCTAGGTCGGATGGCACATGGTCATTAAATACAGTAGAGAGAGAAAGAGACAAAAGAGGAAGTCCCCCATGACGTCGGAAAGGAGGAAGGAGCCGGAGAAGGCCGCGATTCCAATCTTGACAGCGAGCGGAGATAATCACAGAATTAGATAGCCGTCAAAGAATATCATAATAGCACCGAATGTTGAGAGATTTGATCAATAATTGAAGAAAAACAATACGGAGAGAGAGAGAGAGAGATCAGATCTTGGTAACAGATCTGATCATAAATATCGTCCCTAACAAAGAAAACTGAATATATGGTTCAGAGTTTGGCTTTGGGGATCCAATCTGCCAGTCACAAATCACAATCTGATCAAGATTGTGAAGATCAATGTCACCCTCCATTGTTGTAGAGTAGCCATCCGATGGCTGCTAATTAATGGACCATAAAAGGCCCAGTAATGTCCAGAAAGGAAGCAGAGGAGGCAGTGGTTGCAAGTTTATCTCTCCCTCCCTCTCGATTTGTTTTCTGCATTTACCGGCGCCATTAGAATGCTGCTGTCCTAGTAGATGATGCCGATAATTTCTTTAGAGAAACAAATAAAAGAAAATAAAAGGAGTTACCCAGAGGGAATGGAGTTCGAGAATGATGAGCCGGCGGGAATGGAGTCACCTCTACTGTAAGATCGAGCTCAGTCAATGCCTCTCTGACTCTTATGCAAAATGGGACGATTTCGCCGAGCCGGCGGGAATGGAAGAGAGAGACAGAGAGAGAGAGCCGGCTGTGGCAGCGGGAGGCGGCGGGGGCGGTGGCGGGAGGCGGTGGCGCGATGCGGAGGCAGCGGTGGCGTCGGCCGGGCTGGGCGATGGAAGAGAGAGAGAGAGAGGCCGAAAATCTCTATCTCCATGTGAGAGAGAAAGCCCAGACGGGAAAATTGGAAAATTGGCGGGAAAAAAAGGAAATCCTTCTTTTCCCCCGTTTAATTGGGTTGCCGAGGATTCCTTCTTTAATAGCAGAGTCCTTAAGTTAAACATAAATTAAGATTTTTGACAAGAGATCATCACATCCTAATAAAAGACTAATATATCAATAATTCAAGATAAAAGACTAATATAGGTAAACTTTAGCCATTAACAAATTCTTAAAATTAAAATTCTGAGAAGAATAAAAAAGAGAGTTTTAGCAAATTATCATTTCACAAGTCTACTTTCTTCAACTTTTAAATCCATCTCATCATCTTGGGTGGCATCCTCACAACTCCAAGACTTTAAGGTCATCAAAGCGGATATAGTGCCAGGAGATAGCCTTCCTCTTCTAAACATGATAATTCCTCTACCTGTGAAAAAAAATTATGACCATCAACTAATTCTATAATTTTGTGTATTTTAAAAACAATTCTATAATTTCATAGACAATTCTCCTTCTTGGTAGTGATTGCAACGACTCAAAAATGTTAGACGTTTTCGGTAAATCTGATTTCTTTGGAGTCTTTTTCGACCTCTAGGGCATCAAAATTGAGTCAAATAGTTTAATTTGAAAAATAAGGGAGTAACACTAAAGTTTTTTCAATGGGCAATTTCTTGTGGCACTCCATTTTTTATTTCACACTCTTTATCAATAAAGTCCTCCTCAAATATGTTTCTTCTTCTAATATAAAAATATATAAAAAAATATATTTGAACGGGTCATTGAATATACCAAAGCATAATCAAGAATCTATCCTAATTGGACGGTAAATCCTAATTGGACGATAAGAGCCTCTTTTACCTTCTGTCTAACGTCTCTCTCTCTCCCTTTGGAAAATGGTTAAATTTTTTGTGCAGAGATTTGATCTTTGAAAATACATTAAAATATATTAAAATCTGGAAATCTTCAAAATTGGATTAAGAACTGCTTAAAAATTAAAATACAATTAGTTTCTTTCTAGGCTATTTAAAATGATTATTGATAAATGAAGGGCTAAGTGGGAATAACGGCCATAAGACTAAGGTTCTCCGGCCATACAACTAAGGAATAGCGGCCATACAACAAAGGATTTTTTGGGAAGCTCGAAAGAGGAGAAATTTGTCCCTGCATAATGCATTAGCCGAAGATACCTTGCCGTCTTCCCACCAATCCATGGGAGGAGGAAGGAGACGGCGTGTCTCCAAGGGCTGCAAGCCCCCAGGCCAAGCTCTTTTCGTGGAGGGAGGCATCCTCGGCGCTTGGAAGGAGAAACCTCGTCTCTCTGCATTTCAATCATCGCTCCAAGGTCCGAATCAAGATTCCGGTGTATCGGGTAGGAAAATTTCCGGGCTGGCTACAAAATCTGAACTGAAAATTTTCACCTTCAACAATACCGAACTAAGAATGTATTCGGTATTTGGAAAACCGAATACATTCGGTGAGAGAGACGGTGAGAGAGATTGAGAGAGACTGACTGAGAGATATAGAGAGAGAGAGAAAAGCAAAACCAAATTATTCGGTGCTCACCAGAAACGAAAACTGAAACCGAACCGAATCGTTCGGTTTTTAATTTTTTGACAACCGGCGGTGTCGGTTCGGTTCGGTTTTTCGGTATTCGGTTCGGTTTTGGAGAACCTTATTCTGCCTACCTCTTGTTCACATATTTCTTGGACTGCCTCTTTTGCCATAGCCACCTCTTCCTCTCCCACTCTTTTCTCCTCACTTGCTTTCTCCTCTCCTTCTCTACCTTCTCTTCTTTCCACTTCTTCTCTCTCTTTCTCTCTCGAGCACACGTGTTAAAAACATAATTCTACTATCGAAGAAGAATTTTAATTTTTGCGATCTTCTTCCAACCTCTTCTTCTTGTATTTCTTCCTCTCTCCCACTTTCTCTCCCTCTTGCAACTTCTTTCCCTCCTCTCTTCTCTTATTTTTCTACTTTCTCTTAGAGGTGTGATGAAACAAATTCCCACAGTCATTATAAACATAAAAATTCAGAAATTAATATTTTTGGAAAGAAAACTCCAAGAAGAATATGTAGAATCAAAATCCACTCAAATTGGTTCAATATTCGCAAAGAAATCAAGAGAGAAAATTCAATCCGTAAGAAAGAGAAATCGACTAAAATTCAAAAAATTAAACTAATCTATGTATCAAAATTGAAATATAATAGCATAGGACAAAATATTAGGAGGAAAACACGTAATCTAACATGAAATCGCGCTCAAAATGATCCAATTGATTGTCAGATCAAGGCTTTTCATTCAACATTTCGAAAAACAAAAATTCAGAGTTCAAGCGGTGAATTCTTTCTATTCTCCAGATAAAATCTTGATTTCAAACGCTCCTCGGATGTGAAAATGAGTCTCAAAGAAGAAGAAAATAAGAGATTCAAGGATTGGTATGTCTTTAAGGTTCGATCAATTGAAACATCTAAGAATGCTTTGTACCGTCGAAGAGAGGGTATAAATAGATGAAAATTGGTCATGGTTGTTCTATCTGCATCTTCATCTTCAATCAACGGCCCAGATGAAACGCTTGGAGTCCAATTTATGCCGTTAAGTTGTGTTTGTTGGATTTAAGATAGAGCATCTAGATTTTAGCGTGTCGTCATGTGTATATGAGTCATTGTGAAATGCTCACCACTTGACCTTTTGCAGATGCCCATGATGCTGCCAAGCGTCATTTATAGGAGTCAATTAGGCACATTGAATCTAGACCGCTATAACTCTTTAATCGATGACCATGATTCATTTTATTTTATAACACGAATCGTCGCCCAATCAAAGCGCGCCACGTACCCCTCTGAGTAAGTGAAAATTGACAATCGAGATTAAATCCCCAAATTGAATGTCTCACATCTCCTCACATCACCTCTAAAGAAATAAAAACACAAATAGTCCCCGCATTGGAAAAATGAAGATGATGCGAAGTGTATATAAAGACAAATGCCCTTAGCAATTAGCTTATGCCCTAAACAGGGTACTTAACCACTAATCATGCGTGGTAATAACACGCACACGCGTGCGACATGTGACGCGCACACACATTGTCACGTGTCAACATGTAAGTGCACTCGCCACGTAATATGCCACCTCAGCCCATATAAAAACCAAATTTTTTATATTTTTAAATTAAAATAAATTCATAAAATTTTGAAAAAATGCTAGACAAATCCCTAAAAATTTGAAAATTTAAAAGTTTCAAACTACAACTATTTTTTTAATTCAAAATTATTTTTGATTAGAAATTAAATAATATATCATTATAAAAATTTAAATTGAATAAATAACAAGAGAATAAATTTTATTTAAAAGTATACTTTTATTTTAAAGATACCTTTAAGAAGTAAATAAGTGCATAAAAAATGTTTTCTCTCATTATTTTGCCATTAAAACTCAATTACAATCTTACATTTAAAGTGAGAATAATCTATTCTAAAATATCACTTTTAATTATGCATGATTATCCCTAAAAATAATACAATTTAAGATTATAACTTTAAATTGCATAGAATGATAGATATGCACTCAAAGTATGATAACATGCATAATAATGAAATGTTTATACCTTAATTTTTATTAATAATCATATAATTATAAGTATAAGTTGGATGTTATCAAGGAGCAATGGAGGAGCTTTTCCTCCTCAATTTTTCTTTTATCTTTCCTCTTCTCCATCTTCTCTCCTCGCCTATTCTCCTTTCTTCTCCTTTGTGTATCTCAAATTTTCTTCTTTCTTTCTCAAGCATGTTGTGGAGAAAATTCTCTCCACCGCATTGCCCCTCTCTCTTTCTCTTTGGCATGTGCACACGAAAGAAATTCTCTCCCGCGACAAGAGAATCTCTTCCACCATGTTCCTCTCTCACTCTTCTCTCAGTTCTCTCCATACTTGCATTTTCCGCTCTTTATGTCATCTTCTAGCTCCCACTCAAATCTCTTCGTCAGTTTAATTATGAGAGAGAGGGAAGTAACCCTCTCTTCTTCTCTCTTTCTTCATCTCTTTTGCATCTCTCTTGCTTGCACAAAGAAGTTCTCTTGCATGGTGAGAGAATTTCTCTTGCGCACACATTCTACTCCCTCTTCTGTCGTGCACCTCTCCTTCTCACACGTTCTTTCTTCACCACCATTCTCGCCACTTCATCCTCTTCGCTCTTTCTTGCTTTTTCGCTCTTTTATCTATCGTATGTACTATTGATAAAATCCTAATTAGACATGATAATACATGATTATTAATGCATAAAAGATTTTATTCCTCTGCATGTTATCATATTTATGAGTATTTATCTATCATTCTATGAAAAAGTCAATATAATCTCAAAATCCTTTAATATAAGATTAATTATGATGAACTGAAGATAAATAATTTTATAACCCATCTTTACTTGAGATGATGAGTGGTTTTTAAAGTTAAATAATGAGAGAAATCATTTTTATAAACATTCATTTAATTTTCTAAAGTTATAATCTTAAAGAAATAAATGTATTTTTGAAATAGAAATTAAATCTCTTGTTATTTATTAAATTTGACTTTTTAGAATGATTGATAATTAAATTTCTGATCAAATGAAAGAAATTTGGATTAATCTGGAGTTATATTTTGAAGGTTATGAATTTTCTAATTTTTCTGGAATTTTTCTGAATTTTTTAATGAATTTCTAAAGATTTTCTGGAATTAAAAATTGAATTTTCTAATTAAAAATTTATTTTATGAATTTTTATTAACGCGCAGGTGACGTGGCGTAATCTGGACCGTCTGAACGCGTTGCAATCGAACATTCAATGCGGGCGGTGACATGGCAGTGTGAGGAGCGTCCGATCGCGTGAAGATTAAAAGCCGTTGATCTTCACTTAATGGAGGGGGTATGTGGCACAACACAATTTGTCGGTGAATCGTTTTATAAACGATTTAATCAGAGCCATCGAATTGAGGAGGTATAACGGCTATGATTGAATCGATGGAAAATGCATCTGATGCGTTCGATCGAGATCCAACGACGTGCGTTTCTGATGCATTTTATAACACATGTGACGTGGCTTCATGTGAGGCGTCCAATCGCGATCAAACGACCATGACTTAATGGTAGCTATTCGCATCCGTGTGTTTCATCAAAGCCATTGATGTGTTTCATTGGACGGTTACACCCAAATTTCCTATAAAATGAGATGTTCTTCGATATTGTAAAGCATTTGAGAGCAATTCGACTTAATCGAACTGTTTAGACACCAAATCTCTTGAATCTCTTGATCCTAATCTCTTCTAGACTCATTTCCGCATCCGAGGAGTGCTTAAGATCAAGATTTCGACGATTGACGAGGAACAAATCGACGCTTGAACTCCACGATCGCGATTTTCAGTTTTTTTGATGAATAGCCTTGATTCCAATGATTAATTAGATCAATTCGATCGTAATCGTGGGTTAGAGATTGTGTTTCATTCTAATCTATCTTCGTTTAGCATTTGATTTTTTTTAGAATCGTTAATTAGTTTAATTTCAGTCTTAATTTTGGTAAAATCGTGATTTATATTTTTAGAAAATAACTCTCTATTCAATCTTCAATTTCTTTGCGAAATCAAAGTCAAATTCATTGATTTTTTATTCCATGGATTCGTCTTCAAGTCCTCTTTCATAAAATACCATTTTCCCCAATTTCTTTCACCGATTCATTGTCTGATTTGATCAAATTCAAAGAGATCATCATGAATTTCCCTAATTCCTTGTGGATTCGACCCATATTTACCAGTATTCCCCTTAATTCGAATTAATTTCATAAAATTGGTAAGTTTGGACTTTTTTTTGACATGAGACCGTGTGTTTTCAATGACCTCGCGGTCTCGCTTCGTCAACTATCAAACTGTTAACTCTAAAGAGGGAGAAAGAGAGAGAGAAAATGCTTTGTTTTCTTAGGTTTGACATGGCCAAAGTTTTACTATTAGGATATAGCTTATGATACGACACCAAATTCGAGGAGGCTGACAAGGAGAAATAAAGATAATCAACGGTTTTGATTTATTTAATTTAAAAGCTTGATATGCGATGACTGTGATAGAATTTGGAGCGAAAATTTTGTGGGCATGATATCATTTCATATTCTATGTCCTGATATAGTTGATTATAAATGTGATGAAAAAAAGTTATGTTTTTTATGTTTTAATGAGTACTTCTCGCATTAGCTAGCTTGAGAAAGGAGGGCACCGAATGATCGTTCATCATGTACCTAACATCATTTTTAGTGAGATTCTTCTTTTTTATATTAATTCCTCATATTGAATGCAAGTCAACAAGTCCGGGTGAGATATATGGGCTCTCAAAGGAGTGTTTGATTAGAGAGCATCTCTATAGTGAGTTTTGGTTGTGAACCTTTAGATTGAGGTTTATTCTTTTTAATATTTTCTATTTTCTCAATCTTTTCATCCACATTTTCATATTTTTCAAATCACTAATCACTTTTCTACTGTCTAATCAAGGGCTTTCAATCTTTGAAAGGAATTTGTAAGTGTTTGATCGGTTCATGAATTTTCCACATAAATCTCCTTTTATCGATCATTTCCTCTTTCTTAATCTAAAAATACCAAACGTATTACTTTATTTCAATATTTTAAGTGTCCTCCCTATGGATTTGAACCTCAACCTTCCATGCTTCTAAATTTTAAGATAAAAAATGAAGAGTTGAATATAATTTATAGATACGTAAACTTACGCTTTTAACAATCGTGATTTCATGCATGTCAATTAGAATTACATGTCAAATCTATAGAGCATTAGAGTTGACTTCTGAGGAAAAAAATTGAATAAAAATGGGATAATAATTTAGAGAAATTCATAAATTGAAAAAATCATAGAGATAGATCTTCTCCTAGGAATAAAAAATGGTACAAATCAAATTTGAATAAACCAAATAGAGATGTTAGAGAGAGAAAATTATTTGTGAAGAGAGAGAAGTAAAAAATTGAAATTTTTTTAATCTACCATTTAAATTGAAATCTGATGCTAAATGATGAGATAAACAAGGCTCAACTAACCCAAAACCAATCACGAAATGATTGAATTAATGTCCATATTAAGGCCTTTTGTGTTGATGTGTTCTTAGCAGAACTTTAAAACTTAAGCAGCCTAATTTTCACAAATCTACCATTTCCAACGCTCCAAAGGTGTGGAAATGGGTGTAGAACACTTCTAGATAAATAGATTCAAGGAAATAATATTCCAAAGACTCAGACAATTGAGAATTTCCAAGAATGCCTCTATCATTAAAAAGAGAGTGTTTATAGAAAGAGAATTGGGCTTGGTGGTCGAATCAGCTTCTCAAATGTGAAGACCAAGAAAAAAGATAAATAGACCAAACATTGCTAATGAGTTTAAATTATTTAATTTATGATGGATGTCTGAGATTGCACCATGTTGTCAATGGCAGTTAGTGAATTGGTATTTAAGAAGCACTGTCAAATCTTCTCATGATGCCTTAGATCATGACTCATGTAGTATAGAGTCCAAAAAAAGGTACATTGAATTTGGGTTACTATAACTATGATCAATCACCAGTATACATTAAATATTTAACAAAATCAATGGCTAATCAAATGCTTGCACTGATGGATATTATGTGGCCTACAAGCCAATCACATTTCTATAAAATGTGTTTCTAGGATCAATGGCTAATCAATGCCTAATCACATTTCTAGGATCTCAAAGTGTCGTCAGGTGATGATAAAATGTCATTTGATGGCATCCATCAGATTCGACGGACAAATATCTTACCCTTTTATTCTAATGAGTATTCTAATCCCTGGTCTGAAATATTTTGAGGTTTGATTCGAATGTGTATGTCTCTTTAGTAATTTATTCTTTCCTCTCGAGACGGTCGGCTTGTTTATTCATTCTATGCAGTGACACAAGGGTGAGACGATTGAAGAGGCGCGGAAATATCTCCTCGTTTCGGTGTTGTACCGTACGAGATTGAAGGTGTTGCAACTCACTCGAAAGGAGAATAAGATGCAGCGTCAAGATAGATTTCAAAGATGCGACGCAACCTCTCTACGCATCGGTTTCGCGGTTCACAAGGTGGGGGTGCATGGAAATCCGGACGCCCATTACTCCCACATAAGTGGGCGACGGGTCTGAAAAGATATGGCTTTTTGGTGGTGGCGTTAATGATGAGTGGCACGAATCCGGCGGTGGCAATGTTTGTGGACTATAAACAAGGAGATTGAAATTGGGCTGGAGGATAAATATGTAGATGAAGGTGCCGACGTTGGTGCGGCTCGACTAAGAGGGCTACTCGAGCGCCGATATACGCGACGAAATTTCCGCCATACTGCCAAATATCATAGCAGCGGATGCCTTTGTTGTAGGTACCGGAGGACCAGAAAGCAGAGCGTATTATGTTGGATTTATTAAATAACCCCATTTATGTGACTCTATATAAAGATATGGATATCAATACAATATTAATAGTTATTGGGTATAAAAGCTATGGCGATGATGGGACGCCATTATTATGGGACAGTTGGGTTTCATTACGAGGTGGCAGCGTAGTAAACAACGCATCATATGATAAAGAGAATAACGCCATGGGTTTCCGTGACAGTTATGGGTGCATCAATTTCACTAACGATATTGATCTGACATGGACGAACGAAGGAGAGCGCGTGAATTCATTGTGAGTCTCTGCCCATTCGAGAGAATCGGCCACTATCGGGTGATTTTTTTCAGAACACAAAAGTCTGTGTCGCCGTTTTCCGCATTGATGGCGACATCAGGTATGATTAGGTTAACTCCAATTATTTCCGTGAAATCATCAAAATCTAGGTGATTATTGCTTCGAATATCGGGATTGCTAAAAGCAAAATTCGAGAAAAAGAGCCAATTGTATGGGAGATACTTGAGGAAGTCATGCATGGGCATCATGTGTTGCTCAATAGAGCACCGACCCTGCATAGATTAGGCATACAAGCATTTCTTTTGTTCCGTTTGACTAAAGGAAGGATCCCAAAGAATTTATCTTTCTTTTAGTTGCTGAATCTCTGTTTGTCGATCAATTTGTGATATTTTGAATCCTCATTTTGACTTGTATCATTTGATGATGCCACGTAAATCGCTAGAAACATGTGAAGTGTATGGCTAAACCAATAACAAAATTTTCGTAAGGGGACTAGAGCAGGCTACCATGAGACAAAGGATCTTCTTTCTAAAGAGATTCCATTCGTCACTATTATATGTCTAACGTCCACTCTCTCTAGATGGCGGGCCCGGGTTAAAATTTTGGCGAGGCCGATTTAAGAGAATGATTTTTTTTACTTGGCCCATATGCTAATTTTGGCCCATTTAGGATGGTTTTCAAAGGGACCCATTTCGGATTATTCTAAAGGTGTATTTTGGATTTCCAAGGGCCCATTAAGAGAAGGATAATTAGTTATGATTTTATATTCATTTTGAATGGTTTTAAATTCTTTTAAAAGCCCTCTTAAATCCATGAAATGATTCAATTTCATAATTGTTGCTGAATTTCACAATAAAATGTTTTGATAAGTATTAAGTCATTTCATTTATCAAATTATGAATTTAATTTCTAAAAAATATAAGTTTTTACATATTATTTCTCTGTTAAATATTTATGTGCATTTTGATCCAATTTATATTTAATGGACATTATGGTTCTAGAAATAATTGCTTGGAAAATACCACGTAATTAGTTTATTGATCGGGGCGACTTGGTTTCTCACCTCCGTGACACTAAGTATGAATGATCATAAATTCAATTACATGATAGTATAAAAAATGGCATTCAAGCTTTGCATTTAGGTAAATGAGATTAGTGATCACTCCCCATCGTGGGGATCACTATGCTCCTATATAAATGGGTGGAATGTTTGTGTTTTCGTATTTGACTTTAAAATTGTTTATGCCCAACGGTACACCACTTTATACGATTTTACGATCACATAATCAGGTTCATTTTCTTGGCATTTGCATTTTATTTTCTTCCACCTACGTGGAGTTATATTTTACTTAGCTAAGAATATTAATCTCGTGAGCAATAATACTTTCAGGTGTGAAATATGCCATTGGGGTTCCCATGTTGAATGGGAACAATTTTCTTGATTGGAAAGAAGCTGTCCTAATTAATTTAGGTGTGATGGACCTGGATTTGTGTTTTAGAATTCCCAAACCCACCGAGACAACTTCTGAAAATGAGGACTTTGAAGTTGAGGAGTTTGCAATGTGGGAAAAATCAAACAGATTGGCGATGAAGTACATGATCCAACATGTACCTAGAGATTCCAGAGGTCCTTATAATGACCAAACACTTGCTGCTGACTATTTGATGCAAGTGGAAGGACAATTCGCTAGTGCTGACAAAGCTAAAGGAGGATCATTGATACAGAATTTCGCTATAACTCGCTATGATGGAAAAGGGAACATTCGTGAACACATTATGTTCATCGAGATATATTCTGGAAAACTTCAAGAGCTAGATATGATCATTCTTGAACCTTTCTTAGTGCATTTTATTATGGAGACTTTTCCTTCGTCATATGAGCAATTTAATATATCCTACAATTCACATAAGGACATTTGGTCAGTAAGTGAACTGATGACGAAATGTGTGCAAGAGGAGGATAGGCAGAGGGCAAAGTCAAAGGACATGAACACCGTGAATACAGCTACTCACGGATCTGGACCTAGTTCATCTAAGAAGTCCAAGTCGCGTTCGGGGAAAAAGCTTGGTGTGAAAGGAAACACCAAAAAGGTCAAATTATTTTTCTTCAAGAAAACTGGGCATTTTAAGAAAGACTGCGTGAAGCACAAGGAACGGTTTATGAAGAAAGGTATATCAGCACTAGTCATCTGTAATGAATCACATTTAGCTTATGTTCCTAATACTAGCTAGTGGATTGACTCAGGTGCCACCGTGCACATTTCAACCACTTTGCAGGGCTTTCTGACAAGGCGACTTCTGACTGAGAGTGAGCGTTATGTTGTCTCCAGCAACCGGAAACATTCACATGTGAAGGCAGTCGGGAACTTCAGGATTGCTTTGGAATCGGAAGAGCTTATTTTGAAGAATTGTTTTTTTATTCTGCCATTTCAGAGAAATTTGATCTCTGTTCCATGTTTGGTTAAAGACAATTATAGTGTTGTGTTCAATGAATCTGGAATGTCTTTGTTGCGTGGAACAGTTATCGTTGGCACTACCATACTCGATGGATTATTTAGGATAAATAGATATTCTTCATATGAGAATCTTTCATTAAGTGTTAATTCAAGTAAAAGGAACAAAGTCAGCACTAACTCGGGGATTCTATGGCATAAGAGATTGGGACATATATCCCAAAAGAGGGTGAAAAGATTAGTGAGAGAAGGTCTTTTAGGATCTTTGGATTTCACTGACTTATCCACTTGTGTTGATTGAATAAAGCGAAGACAACCAACACATTCAGGAAGAGATCCGTAAAAGCCCAAAGTATCTTAGAGTTGATTCATACATATATATGTGGACCTTTTGACTCATGCTTTATTGGCCAAAGGTATTTTATCACCTTTATTGATGACTACTCAAGGTATATGTATCTCTATCTTATTCATGAGAAGTCTGAATCTTTGAATAAGTTTAAGGATTTTAAGACTGAGGTAGAGAAACAATTAGGAAAACCTATTAAGATAGTTAGGTCTGATAGAGGTGGAGAATATTATGGAAGATACACTGAAAATGGACAAATTTTTGGACCTTTTGCACTATTTCTTAAGGAGCATGGCATATTACCACAATACACCATGCCAGGTAAACCCAATATGAATGGGGTAGCCGAAAGATGAAATAGGACACTAAAGGAAATGGTCCGGGAAATGATGAGCCACTCAACCTTACCAAACTCAATGTGGGGAGAAGCCTTAAAGATAGCCGTGCATATAATAAATAGGGTTCCTACAAAATCCATAAGGAAAACTCCATATGAGTTATGGACTAATAGGAAACCATCTCTTTCATATATGCACATTTGGGCATGCCCAGCTGAAGTGAAATTTTACAACCCACATGAGCAATCTCTAGATTCAAGAATAGTCAGTGGATATTTCATTGACTATCCAGAGAGGTCGAGAGGTTATAGATTGTATTGTCCTAGTCATTCAATGAGAATAGTTGAGTCTGACCGTGCATTTTTCTTAGAGGATGGATGTATTAGTGGGAGTATAATAAGGAATTTTGTTTTTGAGGAGTCTCAAGAGGACATCATCACCCCTCATCAAGAACATATCGAAGGTGGAAATGATAATCTACATAGAGAAACTAAAATATACTTACCTCAAGCTGTTCCATTAAGGAGCAACATTCAAAGGGAAAGTGTACCGCCTTCAAAACAATCAAATGTACGTCCTAAGGAACAACCAACCGTGCAACCTGTGATGGATCAATTTATTGTTGAGCCACATGAAGGTCATCAAAAAACTCTAAGAAGATCATCTAGGGAAAGACGTTGATAACATGCTAATTATACATGATAATACATGATTATTGATGCATATTTAAATATAAAAGCTTTCATTCCTATGCATGTTATCATATTTATGAGTATTTATCTATCATTCTATGAAAAATTCATTATAATCTCAAAATTCTTTAAATTAGGGTTAATTATGATGAATTAAAGATAAATAATTTTATAACCTATCTTTACTTGAGATTATAAATGGTTTTTAAAGTTAAATAATGAGAGTAATCATTTATATAAATATTTACTTAAATTTCTAAACTTAAAATCTTTAAGAAGTAAATGTATTTTTGAAAAGATAAATTAAAACTCTTATTATTTATTAATTTTGAATTTTTAGAATGATAGATAATTAAATTTCTGATCAAATGAAAGAAATTTCGATTAATTTGGAGTTATATTTTGAAAGTTATGAATTTTCTAATTTTTTGGGATTTTTTCGGAATTTATTTTGAATTTTTCTGAATTTTTAATGAATTTCTAAAGATTTTCCGGTATTAAAAATCAATTTTTCAAATTTAAAATCAATTTTTCAGAATACTTAAAGCGTGCAAGTGACGTGGCGCAATCGAGCCCGTCCGATCGATCACGATCAACGATCGCAATGAGGAGGCAACGTGGCGACGTGTGGGACGTCCGATCGCCCATGCGATATCAGCTGTCGATCTTCACTTAAAATCGACGGACACGTGGCTTAATCGGGGTTCACCGGATCGCGTCTAATCCACACCGTTGATCTCATGAGTTATAACGGTCGAGATTAAACGCACGAAAAACGTATCAGGAGCGTCGGATTGCAATCCAACGGCGACGATTTCGATGCGTTTTATAACGCGCATCGACGTGGCTTCATCTCGAGCGTCCATCCGTGATCGAACGGCCGCGACTTAACGGTAATGGTTCGCGATGGGCCGTTAATCAATTTGATCGGACGGTTACGCCCAAAATCCCTATAAATTGAGATGTTCTTCCGATTTGTAAAGTATTTGAGAGCAATTCAACGTAATTAAACTATTTAGACACCAAATCTATTGAATCTCTTGATCCCAATCGCTTCTAGGCTCAATTCCACGTCCACGGAGTGCTTAAGATCGAGATTTGGGTGAAAGACGAGGAAGAAATCGACACTTGAACTCCACGATCGCGATTTTTAGATTTTTGATGAAAAGCCTTGATTCTGGCGATTAATTGGGTTAATCCAATCGCAATTGTGGGTTAGAGGAGGCAGTTTTTACTAATCTATCGTCCATTATCGCTTAATTTTTGTGTAGATTAGGAATTTAGATTAATTTCAAGCTTAATTTTTGTAATTTCGCCATTTTACGTTTCAGAAATTTCATCCCACTTCGATCTTCAATTTCTCCGCGAAATCAAAGTCAAATTCAATGATTTTTTATTTCGAGGAATCATCTTGAAGTTCTCTTTCATAATCTACCATTTCCCCAATTTTTATCATCAATTCATCGTCTAATTTGATCAAATTCGAAGAGATTGTCATAAATTTTCCTAATTCCTTGTGGATTCGACCCATATTTACCATTATACCCCTCAATTCGAAATATTTTCACTAAATTGGTATGTTTGGAATTATTTTTGACATGAGACCGTGTGCAATTGATGACCTCGCGGTCTCGCTTTGTTAGACGTCCAACTATTTCTTCTGACTATTATGTGTATCTTGCTGGTGAAGACTTAGGTCAAAGGTCGAGTGATCCATTAACGTTTTCACAAGCAATTAGTTGTGTTGACTCTAGCCACTGATTAAACGCCATGAAGGATGAGTTAGTCTCTATGGATCGTAACCAAGTCTGGGACATCGTTGACTTACCTTTAGGAAAAAGACCAATTGGTTGTAAATGGATATACAAGACCAAACTGAATCTTGATGGATCTATTAAAAGCAAACCAGTGTGCTCCTTTCACGACATGCTCTTGTCCCAGTGTGCTTCTTTTGAACAATATAAGGCCATATTAGTGGCAAAGGGCTTCACACAAAGAGAGGGTATTGACTATTATGAGACTTATGCTCCTGTCTCATCTAAGGATTCACTTAGGATAGTCATGGCCCATGTAACTCATTTTGATTTAGAGCAACATCAAATGGATGTGAAAACGGCTTTCCTAAATGGCGAGTTAAACGAAGAAGTGTACATGCAGCAACCTCAAGGTTTTGAGATTAAGGGAAAATAGCATATGGTTTGAAAGTTAAAAAGGTCAATTTATGGACTCAAGCAATCCTCCCGTCAATATTACTTCAAATTTAATGACGTAATTATGAAGTATGGGTTTAAGGAAAATATTGTTGATCAATGTATATACCTCAAGAAGAGTGGGAGTGCATGGATATTACTTGTGTTATATGTGGAGGACATTCTACTTGCAAGCACAAATCTTAGCTTGTTGAGGGCGACAAAGGATTTCCTCTCTGAAAATTTTGATATGAAAGACATGGGTGAAGCTCATTATGTCATTCGAATAGAGATTCATAGCGATAGGACTTTGGGAATACTTGGATGATCTCAAAGGTCTTACATATCAAATGTATTGCAGAGATTTCTGATGGAAAATTGTGCTCCTGGTAAAGCCCCTATAGTGAAGGGTGACAAACTAAGGAAATTGGAAGGTCCTCATTTGGATATCGAGAGGCTAACCAAGAAGGAAAAGCCATATGCCGCGGTAGTTGGATCTCTCAACTATGCGCAAACTTGTACACGTCCCTTACGAAGCGTTTTCGCGTGTCGTTAAAACACAAAAACGTAGGTAAAAAAAAATTTATAAAACCGAACTCACAAAGATAAGATATAAAATCAAGTAATGTGTAAGTATCGGGTCGATCCACAGAGAGCAGGGTTGACTTTAATTGCAGAGTTGACTTGGTCAAACTTAGGCTTAAAGAGGGTTTTAAAGAAGTTAAAATAATATGTGATGAATATAAATGATATAAATAGACCTAATAAGAAGTTTTAAGAATTCAATTCTCGGATTTGACAGAGAAAAGTCAAAAGTCAATGTCAAAGCGTTGACGTTGACCAATAGTAGGTGTAATGTAAAATCAGATAATCCAAAAGGTATTAGAAGATTACGAAAATTATATATTTGGATACTATAGAGAAATTGAAATTTATTGATATATAATTCGTGATTTTTTGATAAGAAATGGATTTACTATGAATTATTGAATATCAAATATCAGAAAATCCTTGAGATAAACACCTCAGAGAAAATCATCAAATTGACAAGTCAAATGAAATCCAAATCTTGTAATTTATATGTCAATGGAAAGCTAATAACCAGAGGAATCTAAAGAGACCAAAATGATCAAATTATGATTTGTAAATTAAAAGTAATTGACCCCGAAAGTCAACATTTAACTTCTGATGAAAGATAAACAGTGCTCGGTCAAACGTCAAATTGAAGGGTCAAATGAACTCAGAATTCGATGAATTTGCTATCCACGGAAAGCTGATGAAAAGAGGAATCCAATGAAAAGAAAATCAAGTCATTTAAAATTATAATAAGAGATATATCCTATTTTCAAAATTAGCAATTTTTGGGATGAAATTTTGGGGAAAATTAAGAACACTGAGAACTAATATGTAAAATTAAATATCTAAACCTAATCTGATCAGGTAAGGTGGGCGGTCCGACCATGCGATCAAGCTTCGCCACGGTCGTCGTCCATTCGATCAGGATCTAAAGCTCATGAGAGCTCCATGCGTTGCTGCGGTGAGAGGAGATCGTAGTCCATCGTGGCCGTCCGATTGAAATCAGGTAAGTTGGGCGGTCCCGTTCGTGTGATCACGCTCCCCTTTCGTCGTTCATCCGATGGAGATCCAACCGTCCCGACGAAATGCGATTTCGTCTGTTTGATGAAGATCACGATCGTCCATGCATCTTGAGGAAGGCCACGATCGCGATCGATGACATGTGAGCCACGATGATGATCGGGACGATTCGATCCCTCCACGTGTCGCCCATCAAGCCTTCCACTTAAGTGCCCATTTTGCGCACGTGTTAAATCACGGATCTCGTGGACTCGAGTCCACGCGATCGACGACGTGCGATCATTGTTGACCCCCCGCGATGCCGCCACGTGTCATGCACAGAGGAAACGTGTGGGAACATAGTCCCACACGGAAAGAAAAACAAGAGATGGTGAGTTTCAAAGATGGGGCGGTTAAACGCTATTGCGTTACCGCCCCAATCCTATAACCAGGGCCCACTAACCTGTGGGCCCTCCATCTGCAATCCCCCTGCCACGTGGCGCCCCACACGGGCGTCCGCGTGGACCGCGTGGACACATGTGGCCTCTTGCCACGTGTCCGCGCCCTGTGCGCCTCCGGCGCCTCGCATGGGCCACCCGCGGGCCTGCCACGTGGCCTCAGCGCCACGTCGCATCCGTGCAGTGGTCCCGCGCGCCACGTCAACTCCATGCCTCGTCAGCTCGTTTGCGCCACGTCAGCCTCCGCGGGATCTGTGGAATAAAATTAAAAAAACCCCCCTCTTTTTCGCGATTTTCATGGGAAAAATTAATCTAAAAATCAATTTAAAAATCAGATAAAAGTCAAAAAAAGGGCATATACTTCATAAATTCATAACTTTAAATGTAGAACTCCTTTTTAATCCAAATTTTCTCCATTGGATCAAAAATTCCTTCCTTTTTAACATCATGTCATTTAAAATATATTTTCAAAAAAATAAATCAAGATGAATTATAATTTACTTAACTCATTTCTCACTAAATATTCTAAATCATAAATTCATCTTGAAATTATCCTTCAAAACATGCACTAAAGTTAAAATCATTCAAGAAAAGAGATTAACTTCTATTAATTTAAACTTAACAAAAGACTAATCCTCTATCAAGCATGAAATTATACCTAATTTATGCATAAATATCAAATTTAGTGAAATGATATACCAATGGAGAAAATTCCTAAAAAGTATGATAACATGCATCATATTCTCATAAAATAAGCATGAATATGAGTTAATTAGGATAAGAATTTAAGTTATAAATGCATGTTATCAGTCCCGACTTAGCTTTTGTCACAGGATATCTTGGGAGATATCAGAGTGATCCAGGTCTATCACATCGGCAGGCAGCAAAGAAGGTCCTAGATTCTTATGCTCACATACAGACGAACAAAGCAACTGGAGATCGTTGGATTCTTTTGATTCGACTATGCTGGATGCCTAGATTCAAGAAAGTCTACGTCTGGTTATATCTTCATGTTTGCTGGCAGAGTTTTCTCATGGTCAAGTACCAAGCAGAAGACAGTTGCAACATCAACGATGGAGGCTGAGTACATAGCTTGTTTTCATACCACCTCACAGGCTATGTGGATAAGGAACTTCATTTCACATCTAGGAGTGGTGGACTCCATAAAGAACCCTTAAAGATTTATTGTGATAATGAAGCTTCAGTCAAGTTCTCCAACAACAACAAGAGTTCAAGTGCATGTAAGCACATGGAGGTTGAAATTCTTGATTGTGAAGGAGAGGATTAGGGATCAATTAGTGTCTATTGAGCACATCAGGACTGATGAAATGTTAGTTGACCCTCTTACAAAAGCACTGCCACCAGGTACTTATAGTGGGCATGTATGTAAGATGGGATTAGCAAGTAATCTCAGTGATGTCGTGGACTAGACCTAGTGGTGATATCATTTGTGTATTGATATCTTGTATCGCTATATTTAAACAATTTTAGCTATAGATGAATTAAGGGAATGAATGTTTTATGTATTGTCATGACATCTTTGTATTCATTCACAAATTTTATACCATAAAGAAATTGGTTCTGATATCAATCGTGATTTACTTAGTACATGGAAGGGACATGTATCGTGATGGTATATTACTGCCATGTCTAGTTTCATGAGTAGTATCTATCAACTGATGGATGCTATTGCCTGTATTTAATTTTTGGTCGCGCCACACATCCATAATGAAGTACTTTATATTAAGTCAAGTGGGAGAATGTTGGATTTATTAAATAACCCCATTTATGTGACTCTATATTAATATTAATACAATATTAATAGGTATTGGTATAAAATTTATGGCGATGATGGGACACCATTATTACGGGACAGTTGGGTTTCATTACGAGGTGGCAATGCAGTAAACGACGTGTCAGATGATAAAGAGAATAACCGCCATGGGTTTCCGTGACAGTTATGGGTGCATCAATTTAACTGACGATATTGATTTGACACGGACGAACGAAGGAGAGCGCGTGAATTCATTGAGAGTCTCCACCCATTGGAGAGAATCGGCCACTATCGTGTATAGAACACGGAAGTCTGTGTCGTCATTTTTCGAATTGATGGCGACATCAGGTATGATTAAGTTCAACATATTATTCTTGACAAGGACACGAAAGCTAATTGGTTCAGATCAGGCTATAGAGAAATGGAGCCTGATAAGAACTTGACTTAGTCCCACATCGAAGATAAATAATAAATTTTTAATATCAAGTTTTCGATTGTTGTTCAGTAGTACGACCTTACTTGAATAGAATCTGTTCAATAGGATCGTACATCTGCTTCCTTTAGCACAAAGAAGACATGCCCATAAATCTGGTGGATGAAGCATGATCCCTTGGTCGAAGCGTGGTTACCGTCGAGCTTTGTCTTGCTGAATGTCGAGCAACCGGTGCAGAGGATCGTCTCCTCGTCGATTTGGTTTGCTGGGGAGTTGACCATGAGATTGTCAGACAGATGCCCTCTTTTTTCTAAAATTTTCCTTGTTCAGCCCCCGGAGGCTTTAATGCAAAATTTTTTGAATGGATTGTAAATTTCCTATGTAGAGATTTGGGATTCTCCTCGATTAGCCCCTGCTGAGGATTTTATTAAGGCAGAGATGACTCGATCAAAGAAGGAAATGGGAATGGCTAGCACAAGGGTTTATTTCATCTGCTTTTACCAATGATGATCCAAACAGCTGCAAATACGAGAGACATGATCCAGTGTGACAGGATATGTTTGAAATTACAAACCAATATGACAATTTTTTTCCACTGGGCTACATTTATTCAGAGGCCGGTGAAACTTAGAAAAGTGATGGATCATATTCTTATAATTCTTCATCTTGATTATATCTCGCTTGATTCTTGAAATAGCTGATCAATCTCAGCCATGGAGAAGGTTCCAGGGATGTATGGGATGCGACCCATCGGAGTTGCCTGAAAGGCAGGCCCAATCGAGAAAATGGGAGTTCTAATTACTTTCCTCTTAAACGAAAAATGAGGTCGAAGGTCTGTGCTCGACTATGCCTATGATTTGGTGAATAAGTCGAAAGAACTGCTTCAAGATCGACCTTCTTCATGAAAATTTGCGGGATAGGCATGTACATTATTTTACTAATACTGAATGTTGAGGATCTTAGAATTAAAAGAGTCTAAAGTATGTATCCAACTAAGCTTAAGTATCCACCAAGAGTCTAGGGATGAGATTAGAGAAAACCCACAAAAAAATTGGAGAAAAAAACCTTCTTAAATGGGATGACAAATGTTCATGATAGAAGTTCAAAACAGATAGGACAAAAGGAGGAAAGAGAATGAGTTCACTAAAGGGACTAACCAACAAGAAGAGCCACACTTGTGTCACCTCTTCACAAAGCTTCTTCCAAAGATGCTATTTTGCCCCCCTCTCTTTCCTATGTTGTCCCCTCTCTTTTCTCCAACTATCCAAGTATCTTGACCCTTCCTTCACAAGGGTTTCACTCCCATAGGATGCTCTTGAGTTGCTTCCTTTCGGTTTCCCCAAGCTTGGGATGAGCTCCTCCTTTTATAGAGCTCCTTAGAAGCTTCTAGAGACTCTCTCTCTAGAAGATGTCCATAACTTTCTAGAACATCTAGGAAAATCCACAAGCTTTTAGAAATATCCATAATCTTCTAGGGTAATCTAGAAGACTCCACAAGTTTCCAGAAGAAGCATAGAAGATTCTGGAAATTTCTAAAAGCTTGTGGATTTTCCTAGATGTTCTAGAAAGTTATGGACATCTTCTAGAGAGAGAGAGTCTCTAGAAGCTTCTAAGGAGCTCTAGAAGATGTCCATAACTTTCTAGAACATCTAGGAAAATCCACAAGCTTTTAGAAATATCCATAATCTTCTAGGGTAATCTAGAAGACTCCACAAGTTTCCAGAAGAAGCATAGAAGATTCTAGTAACTAGAAGATTCTAGAAACATCTAGAAGATTCAAGAAAACTATAGAACATTCTGGAAGCTTCTAGAATAGAGAGTTGACCAAGTCAACCCTCACACTGAATTCCTGAGGGACGCTTTCAAAAGAGGTGATAAAATTTTTGTTGATGATCTTGTGGTTGCTTCTATTCATTATAAAATAATATGGAGTGAATTAAAAAATTATTCAAAACTGTATTTGAACCTTTGAAGAAAGACTGAAGTCATGAGCTAAATTAAAAAATTCTTAAAAATTAGAAAATCCATATGTTTTAAAATTCAACTACTTTTTAATTAATTTTTTTTGTTTGATCAAAAATTAAATTTTCTATCATTTTATGTGTTTTAAAAAATAACAAGAGAATAATATTTAGCTATAAAATACACTCAACTTTCTTTAAAAAATGAAAGTAAATAATTTAGAGTGTACGTAGAAATATTTCTCTTATTAATTTTCTTTTAAAACTCAAATAAAATCTCAAATAGAAATAAGCTAATCTATTTAAAATTCAACTCTTCATTCATACATGATTACCCCTAAAAATAATGCATTTTGAGATTTTTGATGTAAATTGCATAGAATGTTAAATATGTACTCAAATTATGATAACATGCATAAGATTAATATGACTTCTGCCTTAAGATATAGTAATAATCATATAATTGCAAGTAAATATTACATTTTGCTAATGTGCATATTGACGAATTAAGACTGCACGATCGTTGAAAACACACAGTCAAGAGTCAAAACTAACACCAAACTCACCAATTTTATCAATTAATCATGAATTAAGGAGTATAGTGGGGAATAAGGGTCGATTCCACGGAGAATTAGGGTAATTTCATGTGATCTTTTAAAATTTGATAAAATCGGACAATGAATCATGGTGAGAAATTAGAGAAATTTATATTTTTGGAAAGAAGACTTGAAAACGAATCCACAGAGTCAAAATCACTTAATTTGGATCAAGATTTGCGGAGAAATCATCAAGTAAATAAGAGAGAAATTTTTGAAATTAAAAATCGCGAAAAACCCAAATTGACTAAAAGTATGATTTGAAATCGAAATCTAAAGCTATACGAAGGAAGATTAAGAAGAAATAGGATCTCTAACCCAAGATTACGCTCGAAGTGATCCAATTATTCGCCGGATCAGAGGCTTTTCATTCCCGAATTCGAAAAACGATCGTTAATGTTCAAGAGCCAATTCTTCCAATTCTCTCAACGAAATCTCACTTTCAAGCACTCTGTGGATGCGGAAATGAGTCTAGAAGCGATTGCAAGCAAGAGATTCAAGGGATTTGGTGTCTAAACAGTTCGATTACTCGAATTGCCTTGGAATGCTTTACAATGTCGAAGAACACCTATATTTATAGGGTGAATTGGGCGTAACCGTCTGAACTCTTAAATCTTTGATCAACGGTTCTGATGAAACGCACGATTGCGAATCTTTACAGTTAAGTCATGGCCATTGGATCTCAGATGGAATGTCGAGATGAAGCCACGTCGCGTGCGTTATAAGTGACGCATCAAACCGTCGCTGTTTGATCTTGATCCCTTGCTCCAGATGCATTTCATCAGTTTTAATCTCAGTCACTATAACTCCTCAACCTACAGCTGAAATTAAATCATTTTAAAATGATTCACCGGCGAATAGGATTGCGCCACGTACCCTTCCCCGCCCCCCACCTTAAGTGACGATCAACGGTCAAGATTAATCGCGCGATCGGACGGTCCTCTTGTTGCCACATCACCTGCATGATTATAAAATCAATTTTAAAATCAATTTTAAATTCAGAAAAAATCAGAAAATTTCAAAAAATTCAGAAAAAATTCATAAAAATTCATAAAAGTTCATAAAAAATCCCTAAAAAATTCATAAAAATTCATATCTTTCAAAATATAACTTCAAATTAACTCAAATTTGTTTCATTGGATCAGAAATTGAATTATCTATCATTATAAAAAGTCAAATTTAATAAATAATAAGAGAATAAATTTCTATTTAAAAAATAAACTCATTTCCATTTATATTTTAAAACTTAGAAAAATATGTATATATCATATGATTTATCTTATTATTTAACCTTAAAAAATAATTATAATATCAAGTAAAGATGGGTTATGAAAATATTATCCTTAATTCATCATAATTAACCCTAAATTAATGCAGTTTGTCATTATAATGATTGTTTCATAGAATGATAGATAAACACTAAAAAAATATGATAACATGCATTAGAATGGAATGTTTATGCCTTAATTTGCGTTAATAATCATGTATTTTCGTATTTAGTTAGCATGTTATCACATATCTAAATTCATGCTAGTGATTACTTCTTTTGCCAAAATATGTGAGAAATGTATGTTCTTTGTGGCCGCATGTACTAAAGGCTTGAGCAATAGACCTGCATTGGCATCAAAACCTAGATACCTCCACAAATAAGCTTTTTTTACAATAATAAACCTTAGTACTAATTTAGATTCTAATTTTATGCTATTTTTATTTTTACTACACTCATTATGATTCTGAAATTATGTTAGCATGGTTATTCAATGGTATATCTAGTATCTAGTGATATAATTATCTACATATAATATACAATATGAACACTCTACATTGTATAATCTATTTATAAGTCTATTGTTGATTCAAAAGATCTAGACGCTCAAAGTGACGCATCCTCCCTCTTGATGGGAAATTGAATGCGCTCCTCCAAACCCCTATTATGGTATTTTTCATTTAATTGTATCTGTTTCAATTTGGTGTTTTGATCACCATTATGTGTTTTTTGTGGTGGTTGATTTAGATCGTGTTGTGAATTTTCTAGAACATTTTCTGTTTTTCTCATTTTTTTTATTTTTTTTTGCATCATTTTTTATTTCTAGTTCAAGACGGGTTAGGTTTTGTCTAAAGACTTGTTTTAGTGAATTATATGTATTTGGTAGCTATGTTTGCGTAGGTTTGAATTCGGTCAATTCTTGGTGTCATCTAGATAAGATGTATTCCTTCAAAACTGATAAGATCTTAGGTTGTTTCCTGTTAATCTCTAGGTAATTCTCATGGTATCATTGACGAGACGAGACTGCGAGGTCATCAATTTCATGCGGTATCGCGTCAAAAATAATACCGAACTTACCAATTTTGGGAATTTATAACAAATTGAGTGGCATAATGGTAAATACGGGTCGAATCCACAGGGAATTAAGGAATTTCTTGACGTAATCTTCAAATTTGATCAAATCGGACAAGAAATTGATGGTAAAAATTGGGGAAAATGTATTTTTATATAGAAGACTTCAAAACGATTCCACGGAATCAAAAATCGTCAAATTTGGATTTGATTTCGCGGAGAAATCAAGAATTGAAGTGGAGTGAAATTTCGGAACGACGAAAATCACGATTTAGCTAAATTTCAGTAAAATTAACATCTAAATCTTAATCTAAACGGAAATTAAAAGTGATAGGAGGGTAATTAAGGTAAAACCGCTTCCACTAAACCTAATTTGCGATCGAAACGAGGTGATTAAGCCGATTAATCACCGAAAACGTGAAGAACGCGAACTTGAGCTTCAAGCGTCGATTTCTCTCTCAATTCTCCACCAAATCTCGACTTCTACCCCTCCGTGGATGCGGAAATGAAAGAGGAAGAGGAAGAACTTGAGAGAAACGAGTGAATCGGTGTCTAGACAAGTCAATTTGATTGAAACTCACTCGGATGCTTACAAACGATGAAGAACATCTCTTTATATAGGGCTTTTGATCGTAACCGTCCGATCGAAACAATCGACGGTTATGATAAACGGTCCACGATGGACCGTTTTCGGAAATGTCGCGTCCATCGGATCTGATATGGAGGGTCCAGATTCATCGCGTGATATGCGTTATAAAAACGCTCCGATTTTGCTCCTTGGATTGCGATCGGACGGTCGTGATTCTCCCGCCAATCTTTAATCGTGACCGTTATAATGCCTTTAATAAAGGCACGTGCGCTTAATCTTGATCGGTGATCCGCGCTCCACGCGATCGACGCGTGGATTTCAAAACGCCAACGATCCGACGCTTCGCGAGCAGCCACGTCACCTGCATCAGATAAGTCTTGTGTGGATTAGTCCCACACGGAAAACAACTTAGGAAACCGTCGGGTTTATAAGACCCGACGGTTTATAGGGGTAATAACCCTCCCCATATAGGGCAGGCTAAAGACCCCTTTTATTAACTATAGTAAATAAATGTATATATGTATATCGCACCATGTAGGCGCTGCGCGGGTCCACGAGGCTAAATCAGTTAAAGTGGAGGTGGAGAAGGTCAATGGGCTGTCCAAGGCATCTTAAGTGGAGCCCAGTCAAAGGAGAATCGGGGGGCTCTCTCTCCTCGCTGGGTTTAAAAGGAAAGAGACAAAGAAAAGGGGTTTCTTCTTCAGCTTTTCGCTTGCTTCTTCTTCCTGGCAATCTTCAGCTTTAGTGGTTTTTGTTTTCTTTTTCTTCCTTTTCTGAAATCCATCTCCTTCCTTGGTCAATCTTCTGCTCTTCCTTCTCTTTTTCTTACCTCAGTCATTGATTTCGCCTACTGTTTTCATCGCAGCATCTTTCCGACCTTCCGCTGTTTCTGGAGCCCTCGCTTCTCGCTGTCTCTCTCTCTTATCACCTCCCTCTGTCACCTCTTCCGACTCCCTATGTCCAACCGTTGCCTCATCTCTTCAGTTCCAATCTGTGTTTCCGCTCATTCCTTTTAATTTCCTGTTAAACTCTTCCAAGTTACGATTTTTCTCCTCTCGCTTCTCTTTACAAATTCTCACCATTCTCCTCGCCGCGATCTTCTCCCCAACTCAACCGCAGCCGCGTCCTCTCTCTCGTCCCCTCCACCTTTCTCTCGATTTTATCTCATGTAGCTCTATATCCCTCATTTCATCTATTTTTGTTAAAATCATTTTGCAGTGCATCTCCTTTCCATGTCGCCATCTCCCTCTATCTCTCGCGGAATCTTCTCTCCTCTCTAGCCTAATCGCGTTGTCCCCTTTTCCTTCTTTCGTTTTTCTCCCGATCTTGTTTCTCTCTCTCTTCCTCGTACACGGTCATCGTCGCTCTTATTTTAATTTGTCTCATTCCTCCCTTTTTCTATTCACTCTCTTGCTCGTTTCTTCTTTTCTTTCTCTCTTCCCCCTCTCACGCTTCCATGCGATCTCTCTAAACTCCTCCAGTGTTTATCCTCTCTCCATACACTCTCTCTCTTAATTCCCGTTTTCCCTCTGCGTTGACCACCGGCGTGCCCTCCTTTCCGTCTCTTCAAATTTATCTCTCACTCTCTCTCTATTTATCCCCTTCTTCTGCGCAATCACCGTCGCACTTGCTTATCTCTCTCCTCTCTTTTAATCTTTCTCGTTTCTACTCCCTACTTTCGTGCAACCGCATATCGCCTCTTCCTAATTTCTCGCGTAATCTCTCTCGCCCTCCATTTTCCGATTTCGTTCTCACTCTCTCTCCATTTTTCCATCTATTTTCTGACATCTTCATTTCCCTCACAAGCTCAACCTTCTGAACGTCTCCGTCTCATTCATCCGCTTTCACGTTCTCTGTTTCTCCCCGACTCTCGCGTTTTCTCTCTCTCTCTGACTGTTGCTCCCCCTCTTTTTCCGCTCGTCTGTGGCTATCTACCTTCCTCTCTCGCGGTCCTGCACGTATCTCCCGATTCTGCTTTCTCTCTCTTTCCCCCACAATTTCGCTTCTCTCTCCTAATTTCTCCTTGAGTCGCCGTCAATCCCGTTTCCTCTCCCTCTTTTCCGATATTGCCCTCGCTCTCCCTTACTCTCACACATTTTATATTAATTCTCTAATCTCACTTCTCTCTCTCTCTCCCATCACGATCCTCTCTCTTTCATTTTGTTCTTTCTCAAAATCTACATTCTATCTATCTTCCTCTCTCATTCTTTATCTAGTTCTCTCTTTCTAATCTCCCTCTCTCTCTCATAGTTCATCCTCTACTATTTATCTATTTTATTACCCCTTCTTATTTATTTCCCTTGAAAACATTCCCTCTCTTTTCATCTCCTTCCTCACTCTTCCTCTTTATTCATTTCTCCAACAACAAAAAAATCCCTCCCCTAGCTCTTTACTTCCTCCAAATACCCCTAATATTGATTTTGTAGTGCCCTAGAATCCCTGTGGATCGACCTAGAAAGCTATACACCCTACATAACTCTATCATTCATAGCTTCCTAGCTTATAATTAGTAAGTTTGTTAGGCTTGAATATACGACGACCTCGAGCTTATCAGCTGCCACGTGGCCTTGCGTGCCACTCGCATCCACGTGGGGCCCGCACGAAAAACCTTTTTTTTTAGTTTTTATTTATTTAAAAATGGTTTTAAAATCGAAAATAAAATAAGAAAAACGGTTTAAAAATCCAGAAAAATTCCCTAAATTACAAAAATCATATCTTTTAATATATAACTCCAAATTAATCCAAATTTCTTTCATTTGATCCAAAATTTAATTATCTATTATTCTAAAAAGTCAGATTTAATAAATAATAAGAGTTAAAATTATTATTTCAAAAATACATTCATTTATTAAGATTTTAAACTTTAGAAAATAAAATGAATGTTTATAAAAATTGTTTCTCTTATTATTTTAACTTTAAAAACAGTTATAATCTCAAGAAAAATATGGGTTATCAAATTATTAAACTCTAATTTCTAAAAATTAACCCTAAATTAAAGTATTTTGGGATTATAATGACTTTTTAAGAGAATAATAGAAAAATACATATAAATATGATAACATGCATGTAAATGAAATCATTTATGCTTTAATATGCATGAAAAATCATGTTTTATGATGTAAATATAGCATGTTATCACACCTCCCAACTTAAATTATTGCTAGTCTCTTAGCAATTCACTATATGATCTCCCTAGAAAGTCTTTTCATCCTTTGATCCTACTACTAAAAGGGTGAAGTGTATAAATATATGATCACGTTTTCCTCATAGTGTAGGCCCTAATGATCTAGATTCCATTTCTAGGTTGACTTCTTTAGTGCATGTTACGGTAGTGCTCATCGTCTAATGCTCAAGTCTAATTCTTGATTTTAATCAAGGTGAGCCTATCCAAGGTATGATGCTATGGTGCTGAAAATATCCTCACTCTCTCATGAGTGGATATAATTCCTTACCCTCTCCATAAACACATCACTCCTTCCCTCAAATTGGAGGCTACCTAGTACTTAGAATTCCCCTCAACTCGCTTTCCTCCTTAAAAGAGTGCAATTCAAATGGATTCCTATCTTTGGATGCATCGTGTGAGGAGGCTGAAGGAAATAAAAGATACTATTTCTAAGGGTATGACTTGGCTAAAAGCAAATATGCTGATGAAACAAAGTGGATGATAAAATCAAAAGAAGGTACCACTTATGATGATTATACTCCCAAGTGAGGTGGATGATGATGGATAGGGTAGATGGTGGAGATGATAGTGGAGGTAGAGATAAAGGTAGAAGATGTTCCCACTTATTTTTCTTCTTGTAACTTCTTATTTCTCTCTTTCTTTTGACTTTGCTCCTCTTTCTTTTCTTCTTCATTTTTTTTAAGCATTTCAGAAGACTAGAATGATGATGTGGAGGAGTTTTAGGATTTCTGAAGAGAGTGTGTAGCAAATGAAGTATAGTGAAGGTATAAGCACATGTGGGAGGAAAAGTGGAAGGTGAAATGGATGTGTGGATTCACTTGGGAGTGTTCATTATCAAAAGTGAAGTTTTAAAACAAATTGGTGTTACTACATGACTGCTTTGGAAGAGAAAACTACATGCCTATAAGGAAAGATAGGTGCTACAAAAAATATGGATCATTGCACTCTTTAAAGGGAAAAGTCTAGCATCGGAAAATTCCTCATACTAAGTAGTTTGGGCTAATAATAGGTAGAGGATGGAATTTCATTTTCTCTCAAATACTCTCCTTTTCAATCCGATAGCATTTCAACCTCTTGATTACTCTTTTTCCTTGGTGCCTGTTAGGTACCCAACCCCAAAGAAGTCAGCCACTACTCTAATCCATTGGTCTCTCTAGATCATTTGGCTTTATTACTCAAAATGTAATCATATAGACTATAAGGTCCTCACTTCTACATCTCTAGTAGGTCAGATCTCCAGATGAAAAGACTTCTAAGGTGGGGTGGATTAGATCAAAGATTTTGAAAAAATAGGAGTTTTTAGAAGATAAATTTTAAAATTTTTGAAAATGATAGAGCTTTTTCTAAATCCTCACCCCCCAACTAGAATCATTCATTGCCCTCAATGAATACTACATGCTCATGTGAAAAACTCATTGAATCATGGCATGAAAACAATAAAAAGTGCTGTGAGATGGGTTTAGAAAAGCTCATTAGTTCGTGATGCTCGTGGGATTTTTCGGTGCAGGTGCGCCCTTTCCTAATGTAGTTCTTCGACGTCTAAAAGGAAACTGAAATCAAAAATACAAAACTAAAAGGTAAGATAATCTTGGGGTGCCTCCCAAGAGCGCTAAGTTTAACGTCTTCAGCCAGACTAAACAAAATGAAAACCTAGACTACTGATGGGTCGAGGGTGATACCGTCACGTCCTCGAATGCTCGAGAAGATGCAGATTTACCTTATCTGCTGGTGCAGGTGGCTCTGAGGTCAGGTACGGCTTTAGACAATGGCCGTTTACCTTGAATTGTCGACCGGTCTTAGGATCGGAGATGAGTACTGCTCCGCCATCGAACAATTCCAGAACCATGTAGGGACCATCCCATCTAGAGCGCAGTTTTCCA